>KB310854.1:4255-44591 GCA_000328365.1 Capitella teleta
TGCTGAAGATGGATTCGGGTACATGTTGATCCCCTCTTCAAGATGATCTGGACGATCCTCTGGTTCGACAGTGCGTCCCGGTGCGCCTTCTTCAACGTCATGTGGTACATGAAGAAGAACGGCCTGCAAGCGCTCTTCATCTCCATCGAGAAGATCTGCTATTCCGATGGCATCATTCCGTACGAGCGTGCTCTGAAGCAAACCCTGAAGCAGCTCAGCATCACGATGGTCGTCTTTGGCAGCTTCGCTTTCTGCAGCTTCGTCTACGGTTTCTTTGGCAACGATGACGTCAGCGAGTTGTTTGAAACCGTCCTGGCTCCCGTGTCTCGTGAGTATATCCCTCAGAGAAATTGTGTCACTGATGATCTTTGACCTCGAATCTATAGGCGATGCTCCGTACATCGTCGTCTACAAATGCTTCTTCTTGGTCGTGATTGGTCTGAACATCGTCATTTCCTGCTTGAGCATCGCCTTTTACATCATGCTTTGCTACATCATCTACAAGGAATTCGAATACATGTGTCGCACTTTCGAGATGAAGATCCGCGCTGATGGTCAATTTGTTGACGATTTGGAGAAGTTCAGAATCGCTCACCAACAACGGTGAATTTACTATTTGTGAGCAAACGTAAGTTCGAAACTCTTCCTTTTTTTCCATTCAGGTGTAAACTGGTTGAGCAGGCTGATCAGATCTTGAAGTACTTACTGGCCAGTACTTTCACGGCGCACGTTCCTCTGCTCTGCCTCCTGCTCTACAATCTCCTGGACATGAGTCAGTCCTTGATCTTCAGGATGTACGGCGTCTACTGGATGCTCATGGTTCTCACACAGACGCTCTCTTTCGCCATCGCAGCCACGATGGTCAACACACAAGCGCATGCTCCCCTAGCCAACATCTACGCCATCAAGGCGGCCTCATCGACCATTGACAGGCAACTCGTAGTGTGTTCATTTCATCCGTTTAGCTCGCTGCTTCAGTTCTCAATGTGAACTGCTCACATGTCGAATAATCGAAACTTTTTTCGGTAGGTAAGCATGTTTCTCAACAAACTGACTGGAACCTCGATCGGACTCACTGCGTGGGACATGTTTGTGATCAACAAACCGACCATGCTCACGGTTTGTATTCGGTCTGCACGCAGGTTGGACCACTGGTTGCCCATGACAACAAGGCCCTGTGCCAACACCCTGCTTCTCACGCCTCTTTGCTTGCATTAGCGACGATTTACGTGTAATGCTCAACTATTGCTCTACCAGCCGACAATGAATCTGAATTAGCGGCATTTATAACTGATGTGCATGTTGTCACAAATTGGCCCTGGGTCTAACAGTTCGTAGCGACAGGTGATATATAATTTGTATGTCTGACCAAATTGGCGGTTGTGCCAACGACACATGTAATGTGTCAGCTAGCATTTAAACCATTCAGCGTCGTATGATGGATGAGTTTCGTATCAAATGCCATTGGTAAAACGCAACGACATAAAACAATGCGGACATTCGTCATGAATTAGCCATTCTTTTCATATCACAAATTGACGAACATCGGGCCCACCTGGAGAACAAACGACATTTTCCTGGCACGCTCTCAAACATATCTCCCCTTGAAGTTTTCAGCTGTGAAATTTGCCAAAAAAACAATGGTAGTTTATGACAACATTGAAGCTGACAAAGAATGGCTGAAATGTCCAAACGCTGTTATTGAAGCCTGTTTTGCTTGGGTTTTTTTTGACAGGTGATGGGAATGGTTTTGACATACTTCTTCCTTCTGGTCCAGTTCAGGAATCCACTTCAGACTACGTCATACGACAAAACCTGCAACTGCAATCTATTTAACGTCACATCGAACAGCACTTTGGACGAGTTAATCACTGCAGCGTCCAAGTGACACACTCCGATTACATCATTGGAGACTATTTCGGACTTTTAAAACTCGGATTTTTCCTGTGATTGTGCTGTGTTTGAACTGAGCAGGCTAAACGTGCTCCGTTGCATTAAACACTGGTTTATAAGCCTCAGGCGTAGTTTTCGTGAAAATTGTTTAATTTTTATTCTGCATTAAATCTGAGTGTGTGGTCAGTTATTGCGTTGTAAACATGACCGGGACCGAGCACAAAGTGTGTCTTCTCCTCCTCATGATGTCCACTGTCGCCACAGGTGAGTGAAGCACCTGCTAATTGACCCTCGTAATTACACTTAATTGCCCTTCATTGGTTCATTGAGGTGCATCATCACCGAACTAATGTTTTCCTGACATGCGAACATATGGCGCGACAACCAACACGGGCTCCTTCTCCTTCGTTATTATGAACCTTAGCATTTGCAGGAACTTTCTTTCGAGTCCCGAGTCGGCCGGCATCTGTTCGGACATCATCCAAGTTATCGTGTCATGACTGCGCTGGACATTCGGATTGTGAAACATTGCTGAAACACAACTGGACAGGGAAGTGTTCTACGGAACAAAAGTGCTTCATCCGACAAGACCCCAATGGCAGTAAGTGTTTGGTTGTAGACAGCTCTGATCTATCCCAAGGATTGCCCCACAATACTGCATATATGTAATCATACACGAAGAACTATTATTATTATTTTATAAAATATATTATTACTATTATTTATTTGCCAGGAAAAGTGTAAATGTATGCTTGTGCTTCAGTCGTGTACAGAGGATGTGCTGACACCGAAAAGTGGCCAAAGTTGAGGTTCGATTACAACGGATGTGGCTGGCAGAGGTACGGGTGGTGGGACAACGTCCCCGTCCTGTGGTGCTTCTGTGACGTCGACCTATGCAATACCAACATCAGTGGAGTGTCTGCTTACTACGGCACAACCATCCCGAGGGTCCCAATCACTGGAGACCCCATCAAAACAGAGTGGAGGATCATCAAAGGAGAACTTCCCAAAGCGCCTCACCCTACTCCTGCTACTGTGGTTTCCAGTAGAGCTCCAGCACCTTCAGGAATCTCTTGGGATGTCATCGAAGCCTACCTGCAGAAGATGAAGCACAAGACTTCAACGACACCGCCCACCACGACAACGATGCCCCCACAGGAGATCCCAACCTCCACGTCGACCACCATGGCGCCCACCACGCTGCCATCCAAGCACTACTATCCCAAAGGAACATACGGCATTCCAGTGCTGCCCATTCCGTTCCCCTGGGTTCCTCCGCACTACCATCTCTTCCCGAAACCCACAGCTGAAACTTCGACGCTTTCACCCGACAAAGGTGAGTCACTGAAGGATCGAGTGTCGCACCTACAATCAAGCATTGCAGGTGATTTGGTCCAAGACCTCATCACATGTGACGACAAGGGATGTTCGCAGGTCTGCTCTATGCTCAACGGTGGCGCCATCTGTGGGTGTCATCCGGGATTCACTCTCCTCTCTGACGGACTCACATGCTCTGGTGAGTTTCAGGAGTGAACCGAAATTTGGGATGCACTGTTCATTTCAGATACAGACGAATGCACTCGCAGTGACCTCCATGGTTGCAGTGACCTGTGTCACAACACCCTGGGTTCCTACACCTGTGCATGTCCACCTGGCCTCACGCTGAGTGCAAATGGAAGGACATGTTATGGTGAGTGATACACTGGACATTCTGTGTGACGTCATAATGTTTGGACTGCAGATGAGAACGAGTGTCTTGTGGACAACGCTGGTTGCGGTCATTTCTGCACAAACACCGTCGACGGGTATAAGTGTGGTTGCTACGAGGGATATAAACTCAACGTGGACGCCCACTCGTGCGATGGTCAGTTTGAAATGTATAATCGATTTTAGATAACCTTGAGTCAAACAATGCATCACTTCTAGCTAATACGTTCCTGGTGATGAACCGGATAGAATACTTAGGCTCAAATTGTATGCAAACCAGTATTCACAACTTTCTTTGAAACCTGTTCGACGAGAAGAGTGCTCGATCATATACATGCAATAAATGGTTAATGATATGCATGGTGCGTCAACTTCTCATGTTAGGATTTTTAGGCTTCTATGTAAATTAAGTAACGGGGTCTTATAATACCTGACAACATCAGAATACTGGTTTGGGCGCATTCTATATCTTAAATGCGAGAAATTGAATGCGCGATTTGTTCTTGTTGCAGATGTCAATGAGTGTTTGGTGAAGCGCGGCGGCTGTAACCAAACTTGCACCAACACCCAAGGTTCTTACTCGTGCCATTGCACCGTGGGTTACGAACTGGATGCTGACAAACACAAGTGCTTGGGTTGGTATTGTGACATCACAACAACGCTATATTGAAACTAATAGGATTGTGTTCCACCACATAATATGTCCTACTAACATATATTATGTTCCACCACCACATAATATGTTCCACCACCACATGATATGTCCCAGATAATATATCCCACCGCATAATATGTCCCACCAATTAAGTTGGTATTTCGTGTTCTCAGACCTGAATGAGTGCAAAGTCAACAACGGTGGTTGCGAACAAAGATGTCACAACATTCTGGGGTCATTCCGGTGCAGCTGTACTTTCGGGTTTTCTCTAAATGCTGATCGCAGATCATGTGACAGTGAGTCCATCTCTCTTTTTGACCACCTGGACTTGATGTCTGCTTCAGGTGTTGACCATTGTGGCCTCAACAACGGTGGTTGTGATCACTTTTGCGAAGATCGATTGGACGGTCCAGTGTGTTCCTGTCGTACAGGATTTCAAGTCGCTGCGGATGGGAAGAAATGCTACGGTTAGGGTTAGGGCTATAGGGTTAAGTAGGATTAATTAAGGTTTTTTATAGTTAAATAGGGATAAGTAGGATAAATTAAGGTTATCTATAATTAATAGGGTTATGGTTCTAATTGAGAGGAGTCGATATGTGTGTCAATGTGTCCATTTCAGACCAGAATGAATGTGCTATCAGCAACGGCGGTTGCAGCCACTTATGTGATAACACTGTTGGATCTTATTCATGCCGTTGTCGAGATGGATATCTTCTGAACACAGATCTGAAGTCGTGTTATGGTAACTTCCGCGTGTATTCAACTAATTTATATATAGAAGTGACGTCATTGCAGACCGTAATGAGTGTTCGCTGAACGGACATGGCTGTGATCATGGTTGTGTCAATGTCGACGGTTCTTACAAGTGCAGCTGTAGAGACGGTTATAAACTGGACACCGCAGACCTCAGGTCGTGCATTGGTGAGGAATTACGGTCAATATTGATCACACGTTTTAAACCTTATCTTATCTTCTTATCTTATCTTATCTTCTTGGAGATGTGGACGAATGTGCAGCTGAGAGTCAGCATGGGTGCAGTGACGGATGCACCAACACGGAGGGTTCTTATGTCTGCAGCTGCAAAGATGATTTTCTCTTCAAATTGGACGCTGACGGCAAAACGTGCATCGGTGAGGAGGCTGGAGTTGAGTGATGTGTTGAGCAGTGTTGTCTCCTTCTCAGAGCAATGTCCTCCTGACTTCATCCTCACTTCATGGGGCTCCTGCTACAAGGTCTTCTCCGATGACCACGAGGCGAGGTCAGTCCAGGACGCCAAACAGCACTGTCAGACGTACCACACAGTGGCAGACCTGGTCAGCGTGGACACTGTCCAGGAGAAGGAATTCCTCGCTGGTCTCCTAGCAACCGAAGGAGGTGATCAATCATCCAATCAATCATTCAATCAACCATTCAATCAATAATTGCAGAGATGCTAGACAAGTGGCAAGGATGGTGGACGAGCGGCTTCTTTGACGAGGGCAAGGAGGTGTTCACGTGGAGGGATGGTCGTCTTATCCCTTTCGACTCTGAGTTGTGGGGCTTCCTGAAGGAGCCCTACGAAGACACGTGCGTCTGGCTGCTTCAACCCTTCTACTTCGATTTCTTGTGGGGCAACTACTATTGCTCATCTCGCAGCGGATTCGTGTGCGAAATCAACATATCCGAATTATGAGATTGAATTACGTAACCTGTGAATGCCAATGATTAGTTGTGTGTAGAAGTTTTCAAATGATGCTTGGCAATTTGTATTTGCTGGCATCATTTTGAATGTGATACCGATGATAATCAATAAGTGATAATTTTATGCAATTAAAGCTGTGTATTACTTTTTATTATAATTATTGATTATAGCAATAAAATAATTGATAAGCTGGACAAATATTTACCTTATTTATCCAATAAGATCAATAATCCGTGAATATGTATGCATGTATATACAGAGTGGGCCAAAAGTAGTCCATCTACTCCATGTTAAAGATTTCAATGCTTTTCAATCGCGCTGCACTTTCCAGAGAAAGTCTTACAAAACATGTCGCAGTGTAAAAATTACGCAAATATCAGATAAATATATACTTGGTATGGATAGTCTAACATTTCAGGCTGCTATTCCTATCACTTTAATCCAATTTTTGTCGACATTGATGCAAATTTATCTCAATCAAAAGAGTGCACCCAACATTCGGCGATATTTTGATTATTTTCCCTTTCAGCCCCGGACCATGGATGAGCATCATTCGGATGCCCAAATAAGGCATTACTCTCAGCACACTGTCGCACACCAGTACATGAATGCGAGGGGTGATCGAGTAGGCCTTACAGAAGTTACAGTGAATAATAATGGAAATACATCGTACATTGTAAATTGACTGTCGGGGTGGCGAGATTTGGAGTAGAAAGACTACTTTTGGCCCACTCTGCATAATTATTTAGATTATTAGATATACGAAGTCGGTCAATTCCCAGCCGAAATTAGCATGCATTTAAGTACACTTAGGTCATTTTTTTATCTCAATAAACCGTTCGCCGTTTATTAAGTATTCATCCTAACGCCGACATTGGCATTAATTATGTTAATTATGTTATTTGAAACGCCATCTTGATCTTGACATAAAGTCACCAGATTTAAAAGCCTGAAAGATTGGACAAAACTGCCACTGTATGAATAAGAATAATAAACAAATTTAATAAAAATTGCTTCATAAAATCAACATATAGTTACAAGCAAATCAAGCGCTGCTTCAATAGATTGTGAGAGAATCTTCGAAGATCTTCGCCAGGTCTTCCGCTGCGTGTTGGCGAGGCGAGAGCTTCGTCACTCGCTCCTGAAAGGGATTCGAAATGAATCATTGGCCACACGCGGCACGTGGGAATGAAATGGAGCACATGTCGGACTAGTTCCGCAAGATGTAACCGAAGATCGTCCTGAATCCTCGGTTAAATAACGGTTTCATTGGCTCCCTGGGCGAAATCTAAAAGTGACCAGTGCTCGGACTTTCGAACAGTACACTCAACATAATTAATTCTCCCACTATGTGTATACGGGGCCTGCATGTTGCATATTGAAATTGTGAGAAATGAAAAACCGTTCAAGAAAGTCGGCGTTTCTTCGTTTCTTCGAATCACTAAATATGTAAAACAGTAGATACCGGGTTAATGAAGCTAAAACAAGGTGAAATTAATCATAGTATTGATTTTATGCTTCATTTGAAACAAGAATCATAACGCTCAGAATCATAACGCTCAGTATTCTAGATCCGGAGCACTGGCCATTTTAAGGTTTCGCCCAGGGAGCCAATGAGACCGAACCGTAACCGAGCATTTGAGCTCGGATACCGCCGGGTTTATAGTTGGACCTGGGGAAGAGTTCCCTGAACCAAGCCAGGGATGTCGGATGAGGAGTAGCCAATGGCCGCCAAGCCGTTATCCACGTCCAAATCACGCATGTATTCCAGGATCGTATCCGAGAGAACTTTCCCGGAATCTTCTCGCTTCACTCCGCTGATATCAGCTCCTGAATGGCGAAATTTTCAAATTCAACCAAACTTTTCTTTTGTTACATTTTCAACATGTTCAAATTTTGAAATTTTGATAATTTACCAAGGAGTTGGGCTGCTTCCAGATGCCTCTCGGGACACATGGAGTACGTGAACTGGAAGACAGCAGGCGCTGTTAACACTACGGATAACCCGTGTGGCTACATCAGCAAAAATAAACTCAGCATTCCTGCAGATTCCACAACGGAACACTCACCACAAGAGGCTGGTTCTGGTCGTAGCCAGCAGACACGTACGTCTTAATGTTACCGGAAATGGGGTACGACATTCCATGACTGCAATGATAACAACGCTGATGACGTCATACGGGAAAGACGGCAGCTCACCATAAATGCACTCCCGCGTTGCCAAACCCGATGCCGGCGAAGACGCTGGCCAGGTGCATGTTGGAGCGAGCTTCAAAGTCGTCGGCGTTATTCACAGATCTGCGGAATAACGCTATATCCCGAGTGTGACGTCAGTACAGACGAACCTTCTGAAGTACTTGTTCATGATGTGCAAGGCGTGTTTGGACCAGACGTCAGAGATAGGGTTGCTGCCCTGGTATGCCGGCCGCAGCTTCGGGTCGCTGGGTCGAGGGGAGCGATCCGTGTAGGGCAGGGCGGTGAACGACTCCAACGCATGGCTGTGGAAGACTGATGTCACCCAACGAACGAAACACATCAAAATACGCCTCAGTCGGAAATCAACCCAAGTTCCAAACAAACCGAGTAGCTTCCAACGAAACCCTCAAGAACACAAGCTGCGCATCTTCCTCTGGCTATGAGAATACTCACCAAAGAACGTCGAAGCCGCTGTAGGCAGTCACTCTGTTCGGCATGGTGAGTGTGTGCAGAGGATCCACAATCCCCAGGAGAGGACGGATTGCTCGGTTGGAAATGCCTGAGAAATCGAAACACAACAATCAGCAACTGGATCAACAGGTACTGACCGGTTTTCGCCTTCATTGGTTCGTAGTCAAAGACAGCGGTTCCGGTTGTCTCGCTGCCCGTGCCGGCGGTGGTCGGAACTGAAGCGCAATCGAGAGTTCAGTGCATGCAGACACACAGATCGGTTGCTCACCAGCGATCAGCGGCTTCAGCTCGTGCGTGACTGGGAGACCTTTCCCGATCGGAGCGTTGACGTAATCGAGGAGTTGGGCGTCTGGTTTGCTGGCGAACAAGTTGGCCGCTTTGCACGTGTCCATCACGGAGCCACCGCCCACCGCCAAGTACGCGTCGAAGTCTTGCGATTTCGCAAACGCAATCGCTTTTTCGAAACTGAAACACATTCCGTTAGATTTGTTTCGATTTGATAGTGAAGGTGGTTGACCTCGAGTCGGTTGGTTCGACCCGTACTTGGTCAAATACATCAAAGGAAACCCCGGCGTTGGTCAACGCGTCCACCGAAGTCTTCATCGCGGGCAGTTTGGCGATCGTTGGGTCAGTCATGACGCACACTCGCTTCGAACCGAGGTTCTTGAAATCCTGCACTCGAGAAATGACGTCATCATAGACATTTGATTATGTAATCATGCTGTATACCATTCCGACTTCCCGAGTGACTCCGGCTCCATATCTGATGTTGGAGCACGCCATCTACAGAGGAAATGTTTAGCTCTTTATATTGGAACCAAAAATACATCCAAGAATGGCAACAGTTTCAGAATTCAGTGCTTTGTAGTCAGTATATATACCTCAAAGGCATACTCCTTCTGATCGGCGGAGGGCGAAGTGCTGCTACACTGCGCTCCATGGTGATCTGCGAATTAAGAAGACGATTCCAGTTCTGAGGGAAATGCTCCAAAAAAAGCAAAACTCACGCGGTTCCACGGAGCGTGAATGCGCCGGACATCGGCACCTGAGCGAAAGGGTGGTAATCGATGGGGTGCGAATGACAAGTAGATTCAGAATCAGACAAATTCAAGTGTTGCACTACAACTAAGGGGTCGCCACTAATTTCAATCGCTCAGAGCTCGTTTACATTTAATCACGGCTCTTTGAACCACGTGCATGCTAAGCATTCGATTGACCAATGGCATTTGACCGTATACCCGTCAATTAATAAACGAAACTGACTTTCAGTTTACTCTAGTCGGTGTTTCATCGAGAGCAGGGGGCGGGTTCCAGAGACTGTAGCCTGCATTCCTCATTTAAGTGTTTAAAGGCATTGAAACTCTATAATTCTCTCCCTTTTCCCTCTCCTCTGGTATGCGAGTTCCCTGCTCGGGTTGTAAGGAAACGCGTCACACGAGGACAATGATCACGTGACCCACAGGGCATTCGTCGGTCATTCTCAGACGCTTCCCAAGTTTAAACGAGGCTAAAGTTTTGGGTTCAAGAACTAAGTCAAGGATTTCGAACCACGCTTCAAAGAAACGCTAGCGTTCTGCGAGACACGAAGCGAGCGGAGGGAACACGGTGTCAAAGAGGCAAGGAGGCAGATTTGAATTGACTCGCGTGAACTTGGAGACGTCAGAGAAAGGTCACGTGAAAGATATATCATGCACATGAACTCGCATTCAACACATATCTTTACTAATATCTTCGGTGAGCTATTTCATGTATGTTTGGATCAATTTAGCCTACGATGTCTTTCTCGTCGTCGAGAGATTGTGTGACAGAGGGACAAACCATCAGTTTCAGAAACAACAGCGACGGAGATGCACTTCTTTTCGCTGTCCATGTATGTTTACTATTTCCTCATTCAACTGTTGCATTGCGCTGTGCATCGGGTGGCTGACAGGTATTGAATGCATGCAAAATGTCGTCTCAGAAATATATCATGGAATAAATACTAGACTCGATGCGAGTATTCGGGAGAAAAACTCTTCAAGATCCGTGGTTCAAATGTTGCATTTCGATTGCGCCAAATTTAATCTGCAGGTATAGATTGACGAAAGAATGAATGAGACATGCAGGAATATTTTATTGCACTCTTCTGTATTTACTCCTTGCTTATTTCAGCTAGATGAAGGCAGGATAACGCAATTGAGGTATTACCGCTCCGCCAACACTCGGCTGTGTTATATGAGCGCCAAAGCAGAAACCCGGGACCGGGATGACCCACAACTCTTTTTGATAGATCCTAAAATGTACTTATCGTGCATGCTACCATAGACAGTAATACACAACAGCACATGAGCTGAGAATTATAATGATAATTCGTTACAATTCAAAACTATAACACCTTGTGGGCTGACCGGACCTCGAAATCGGGACCTGGACTTTCCTGGAATTGCAGCGAAGTGATCAAACCGACTGAATGAAGTTGAATGTTCTTCAACTGGACGGCCTCATTGGTTCGATGACTTTGATCTTTGGGATTCACTCGGGTGACGTAAACACACAATGCTGGTCTTCCTTGTTGTCATGGCAACCATGACCATAGCAACCACACTATTCCATGATGCATAATATAAAGGCCGATAACTTGACTTGATATTCAGAGGGTTTCTGAACCACACTGTTCAGTTTACCTTCGGGTACTCATACATCAGAGAATGTTATTAATAGCTCAGTACGAAACATGTCGGCCTGTATGGTAGGCCTATATTCAGCAATCACGAGAAAGTTCATCGCCAAATTATTATCTTTCTGAATTTTGCTTACTTAGAATAAAATTCGATTTATCTGCAAGTTACGTCACCAAAATGAACCGTATATTATTATGCTAAGTGTGATAAAACCAACCCATGTATCAGCTTATCATTTTTAGGTCAATGAAAGCTAAGAGATTTCAGTTGCACTGAAAGGGTCTTGTTACATGTACCTCATATAGTAACCAGCGTGTAACGACAAAACATCACAGATATTTAAGCGCACTAAATGCAAGGTGGGGGTTGATCAGATACTCACGAAGCCGCCGACACAGCCCGGAGCAGGTGTTTGACGCTGTCTTTTGCGCTGTGAGCCATTTCTCAAATGATGGGAGTTCTGCGTTGAACAGCTGAGGGAAGCGACGGGTTCGAGGCTGTTACATCGAGCGGAGTGCATCCCACTTGGGCAGGTATAGTTATTGACGATGCGTCAATGTATCATTAGGTTAATGAGTAATTAATGTGGTGAGGTCATTATGTAATAGTTGTGTGTGTGTAGGGGTGGGTAATAAAGTCTAGTAGCACTTGATTTTGTGTAAGAATGGTTTTCTAAGCTTTTAAAAGAGGGAGTGAGTAGTGTGAATGGAACAACTAAAACAAATGCCACGTGGTATTAAGGCGATACAACTGACAAGCAAGTACAGCAAAAACACGTTTTATTCATTTTGGAGAGAAAAATTCACAAAAATTCTACAAAATCTACAATTGTACAATATTTATGTAAATTAAAAATAAGTACAATATTTATGTAAATTAAAAATAATTAAGTACATCAATGACATTCGGTCTGTGAATCACAAATACTGTGAAACAGGAAAATTACACAAACAGGAAAATATAATTACACTCATGATAATAGTCAATCACAATTCATGCTCGAAATTTGTCTGATTTACAGTAATCAAATGATTCATTGAAGCCCATTACGATTGAGTATAGTATGACATTGGCACGGATTCATTAGAATTATTCAAAAAATCATTTGTAGCAATTTCTGAACCAAAGACAGCACCAGATAAATACATCATCAATAATTGCACATTTTGAAAAAATTAAACGGTCAGAAATATGGACGTCAGCAAAGAGCGGCCAGCGAATACGATGTATGCCAGGGGAGCAACTCCAGCAAATGGAACAGCGGAACACACGAACAAAAAATATTGCAATAATCTCAAAATGAGTCAATTTTCCACCGGAAGCTAATTACGCCAATTGATCTATAAAAAAATCTATTAAATTCTGGTGAAAAATAAGAAGTCTCACATGCACACGAAAGAAGATGAACAGGAAACAGAACTCTGGAGATTAATTGGTCCAAGAACCAATCAAGATGGCGGTATTCAATGTAACAGACACTCACTAATTTTTCAGGGACAAAAAATAAACAACAAATGAAAATAAAATGCCCAGAAAATCATCGCCTTCAACATCCTACGATTCAATATTTGCATTTCTGATTCCAGAATAATTTGCATAAGTGATTAAGAATAACATTGAAATCGGAGAAACATAACCAATCATATTGCACAAGAGTTGAATGGAGCAGTGAATCATAATTCGGTGATGGGTTTTGTGGTGAGAGCGTTGATTCGGTTGGCGTTGCACGACTGGCAAAGGATGTGCTCATCAAAGGGATAACAGCCACAGCCGTCCTCCGACTGAGACGACAGCAGAATTCCACAATCCTAAAAAAAAGAAAACAGAAGAAATCAGAGCAAAAAGGAGGAGAGCAAATAAACGCACCTCGCACTTGTAGCACTGCATGTGGAAGCTGCGGTCCAGCGCCACGATGCGCAGGTTTTCCTGACCCCTGTCCGGCAGAATCGGCTCCAAACACACGCAGCATCGGGGGGCAAATTTCCTGCAAATAAATCATAATATGGTAATCTGAAGCGCATTTGGGTGGAACCTGTGAAAGTCCTCAATGCAGTGAATTTGGCTGGTGGCATCCACCGTGAAAGGAATTCCGTCCAGACTCTTCCCGCAAACGACGCACGTGAAGCACGCAGGGTGGTATGGCTTGCCAGTGGCACGCAGCACCTGAGGCCAAAGCAGAAAGTGAGAAGGAAAAGAAAGCAAGAAACAAGAGATGGGTGAGAAAGACGACTCACTCTGTCCGTGATGGGTTTGGAGCAGACACTGCATTTCTCCAGGGTGTTCTGCAAAAAAATGTAAGTCAAAAGAAGAGAGAAGAGAAGCAAGAAGAAGCCCACCAAGTAACACGCCTCACAGTATGGTTTGCCTTCCATCGCAAAGAACGGCTGACCACGCAGACATGCGTCACATGACACACATGTGAAGCACTGGATGTGGAACAGTTGGTCAAGGGCCGTGCAACCCGTACTCTCACCCATAATGGACAAGCCGCACTTGGCGCACATGCCTGTGGAGAGAGGAGGTCAGGGGGAGGGATCGGAATGACCGGCACTGACCAAAGAAGTCGGGGTCGCCCGCCACCTGCATGTTCTTCATAAGTAGGTCAGTCAGAGCGTCCACTTGCGTGCCACTGTCTCCGGAATGACGCTTGTCACGTTCGTCCGACACGGAGTCCAGTGTCGGCTTCAGTTGGTACGGACGCGGGTTTTGAGGACCGTTGATTTTTGGTTGTTGTGGGTTTTGAGGACCGTTGATTTTTGATTGTTGTGGGTTTTGAGGACTGTTGATTTTGGGTTGAGGGGAGGTCGCGGGACTGCTGTTCATGGGGCGCGACTGCACGTATCCCTGAGGCATGGAACGCGATGTGTAGACTAAGCGGCTGGAAACGCCAGCGTCAGGAGAACTGGGAGAGTACGCCGTGGAGTGGGCGGCCACTGTGGTGTTGAGGTCGTGCCGATCTTGGAAGGGTGAAGGAGCTCTGCGCTGACTGCGGTACAACTGAGGCTCCGGGGCGTTGGAGGAAACCGTGTAGCGGCCAGGTCGCGACTCAGGGACGACAGCCGCGTAGGGAGGAGGTCCAGGGGAGGAGGGCTGAGGGGAGCGGGCGTAGGCGCTCTGGTTGTGGTAGATGGGCTCAGCCTGAGGGGAAGGAGGGTTGAAGGTGTACGTGAGGCGCTGCTTGGCAAGGGTATGGGAGTCATCGTCTGAATCCGAATACGCCACAGGTTGATAAGGAGCGATGCCGGCTGAAAGACAAAAGGAGTTTGAGGGAAAGGCTGGAAGGGGAACTCACCTGTTTTGTGGTGAACAGGAGGGTGATACGTTGAAGGGAGGTGAGTGCTGTTCTGGGAAGAGGGACGGGAGTTCCTCACTGAGGGAATGGCGTGCTTCTCCATGTTGTAATGAGACATGGTCTGCCCATGAAAAAAATCACGATCAGAAGCAGCTCATGATTAAGCACTGAATGACAATGAAATATAAATTGAGGATGAATCCCAAGCAGCCTAATTTCTTACCTATTTCTACGCACAAATCTGACTGCTAAATAGCAGAAGTCGTTAAACGGCCAATCAGCATAGGTGTCACGCTTCTGCAAAGTGGGCATTACGCCGATTGTTGATTTCTGATTGGCTGGCAGGCTCAGACATGTAATCATGCCTTCTACGCTCTGTGAGTGTCCGCATAATATATGCGCGACGTATGCTGGCAATTAGCCAATACGTGATATCTTTAGTATCGTAACGAGTACTAACAACGCTGCAATTTGACTGCAGCATAAGCATGTTAGCCAATAACTGCTCTTATTACGCACCGGTCGTCACGCCAACTAATGCACTGATTTCTGGATTCCAACTCCAGGAAAAATAATCTCATTCACCACAGTTGGTGATTTCGGTTATAAACGTTAATGGATCGCCATCTTATCATCTTGCCTTGTTGATTGTTGTTCTATTGTTTCAGCAAGAGTGACGTTTACGAGAAATTATGTAAAACCTAATGCACGGGAGTAACACAACGATGGGGAGGGCACAAAATGAGGAACAAAACGAGGCCATTTGAGGCTCAGTGCACAAGCGCTTCCATTCATGAGACCACGATGGTGTCTGGTTTGGATCAGTCAAGAGAAATCCTGACCGTGCATGCATGCGTCAGTGGGGTTTATAAATTCTCTTCATCGTCCGTCAGATGTTCAATTCTTCATCACTTAAACTCTGCGATTTTACGACCCGCTATTATGAGTGAATCATGAGCTCATATCACAACCATCAATTTGAATCATCATTATCATGATCATATTGTGATTGCCGTGATTATAATGACTTTCACAATCACAATCATAATGAATGAATGATGTACCTCTCAAGCCAGATCTGGATGGCATTCTGGTCAATCATTCCCTCCAACTCCAAGGCCTTATAAACATATCATAATCAAGTCTATTTTCGAACGAAGTTATGCTGGGGCAGAAACTACATTATATATAATTATTTGGCACCTCATTGCAAATGTGTGTCAAACACTGTTGGCGATCCAAGTCTCGAGACAGAACTCGAGAGCCTCAGCCTGGTTAGCTCCCCAAGCCGTAGTGTATTCTACAATACACTGCTCCGCTAGCCCTGGGGAGCTACAGCCTGGAGTGGATGCCAGCACGGGTGTCAGGAGCCATCAGCCACGGGGCAAGGCGGAGACGTCCCGGAGCTGCCCTTCAACGGGACACGTTTCCCACTTCCCCATACCTCAAAGAGAAAGCGGTGAAAGGAGCCACTCACGAGAACAGCACGGAGTCATTGACACCTCGATGGGAAGCGGAGGGAAGCGAAGAGCGGAGTAAGGAGCAGCTCGGATCTCCCTTTCACTCTGCAGCGCCACTTCCGCTCAACTTCTTCCGTCCTCCGCGCGGTGGAGCCACCGCGCGCTGCGCTACTTTCGCGGGGTTTTTCAGCTGATTTCGCGGGTTTTTATATAATTTTATAATTTACCATATAACCATCAAGATTTAAGGCCACAGATCGAAAGAATCGATGATTGATTGATTTTTTTTTCTGTTACACTTTTTGTATTTTTCACTACAGCACAATGTCTCAAGGGAAAACACATGTTGAGACACAACGAAGTCTCAAAGGAAAAAGTGACTTTTATTTTGGATGAAGGCAAGATGGTGGCACTCAAAGAAAGGAAAGTGACAAAGCATATGGCAGGAACGAGATTCAACCAGAGAAGATACTAATAAAATCACAAAATTTATGAAAGAAAAAATTTCAAAAATATTCAGGTGCCATTAAGTGACAAATACAAAATTAAGAATTGCAGATGAATAACATTATGCAGACGTCTGATTGTATCAGATTCTTTTGAGCATTTAAAAAATAATAATATTAAAACACGAAAACAAGAAATACATATTCAAACAGCAAAAAGAAAGATAGGCAAAATGTTATGTAGCTCAATAGCCAACAATTCAAATGCAAGGAAATTTTTTCAAACAAAAGAATGTTGCACAAAATGACATAACACAGACAATATCATTTTTTCAATATAAACTATTGTACATTTATGCTTTAAAATGCTTCAAAAGAGAAGTTAAGTTGACTTTGATTCCTTGGTTAAATATAGTAAATAATGAGTAAGGGAAAATAATACGAAATAAAAACATTGCCAGATCTTAAATGCTGCAGAAAATAAATTTCTAAAAATTCTTGAGAAAAAGAAATTCACAAAATTTGTATTTTCTGCCCTGCAGAAGCACTCAAAAGTGTGAAATATTGCAACAGACACATTTCAAGTAAACACTCAAGTAGATGATTATTCCATGAAAATAATGAAGCCGTAAATTGATGCAGAATTTTCACCTTAAAGAAATGGTTCACCTAAGAACTGACCAAAATTTAATGCAAAATAATATTTTGGAAAATTTTAAAACTCAAAATGATCAAACTCAAAAGTCCTTGACTTCCATAATAAAAATAACAATAATGCTGCTGTGTTTGGTGCGTATATTGTGTTAGGCCAAGTTTAACCCTGAATATTCAATGCATATTCAATTAACCCTGAATATTCAATGCATATTCAATTAACCCTGAATATTCAATGCATATTCAATTAACCCTGAATATTCAATGCATATTCAATTAACCCTGAATATTCAATGCATATTCAATTAACCCTGAATATAACATGGCAGTTGTATTCAGTTGTATTTAAGGCGTTGTTGCTCATGACGATACCTTCAGAGCAATATAAGAGAGAAATGCAATTCAGATCACAAACGAGGAGGGAAGAGAAACCACTTGTGAGTGAGTAGATGTTCAGGATGTATCTGCTGAATGGCTTTAAAGTTCCGATTATTCAACTGGCGACTGACCTAAATTGAAAAAGAGAAAAAAATGCACAAAGCAAAGATTGACGACATGTGAACTCGGACCTCCGTTATTATGTCTAAGAGGTGATCTTCATGCGCTTTTGAGCGAACAATTCGACAGAAATCTTTGATCAACCAACTTCCATCATCGATGTTCCTCCAAGCGACGTAGCCTTTGAGAGGAAATTCCAGGAAATGGATTTCTGAGCAAGAGGTCACTAACCAGGTACCGTGGCGTTCACTATGAGCATGTTG
This sequence comes from Capitella teleta, assembly GCA_000328365.1. Classification (NCBI taxonomy): domain Eukaryota; kingdom Metazoa; phylum Annelida; class Polychaeta; family Capitellidae; genus Capitella; species Capitella teleta. Next base: position 22,132 of record KB310854.1, read on the forward strand.
GGCAGAGGAACAGTTTTGCGTGGAACCGGTTGGCCTCCTGTTGCCCCGGTAACCGATGGTCCATCCTCCGGTTCATCTTGAGGATCAAAGACCTCCTGCGCCAAATCCTGCCGATCTGCAAAAGATGGCAACTCATTTTCTGCCAATTGAGCGATGCTTTTGCCTCACGTCCTCTGCACGCTTGGAAAATGAACAGTTTGGGTTTCTCAATAAGACCGGGGGCGTAATCGCGATGGAAATTGAGCAGGATGTCCGTGTAGGGATGGACCTTGTGACCATCAACGCCAAAGAATGATGTCTCATTTCCATGCGTCATGATCACGACCGCTAGAGAACTGGCGTTCAGCGACTTCTCATCTTGAGCAAATCTGGCAATCGCTTTCTTCATTCCCTGTCAAAGAAACAGAAAAATTCCCAAGGAGATTCGGACGGGAAAAACCGACCTGAGCATTCAGATTACAGAGCTCAAGTTGCTCAAATTCCAAAAATTGGAACAAATCTCGAAGATTATCAGAATCCGACTGCCATCCTTCGCGGTTTTTCAAGTCATCCGATTCAAATTCATAATTGTTGATAATCAATGCGTGACCTCGATACGTGCAAGATTCCATGTCATAAATCTGAAACAGTAGCAAAGAAAAATAACGCAACATCCGTTGGCCATAATTTTCTTACATTTTCGAACAAATGTCCAGCAGAACTTCTGTTTCGTTGAACACGCAAATCTAAAGAAGCAGACCGATCATGTCCTTTGAAAGGAAGATGAGGTCAGAGGTCACAGAGGTCAGCCACAATTACCGGACGTCGCAGGCACAGGAAACGTCTCCACGGGAACAGTATCAACAGAGTCATGACTAAGCGACTCAGTCCTGTACTGTGAGTCATCAGACGCTGGGATTGGGAACGGAGGGGGTTGGTCTCCAGCCGTGAGGCTCACTGCCGCCTGCAGTTTGCGCTCGGTCGAACGCAGCACTTCGGCTGAACGCCTCTGCCCGGTAAGATCCAACGCTCGCAAGAAACCACTGAAGGCATCATCATTCTGCGATGTCATCAACTCATTCAGCAAACGCTGCTTCTGATCAACAGGCGATGATTCCCTCTGGAGAAAAATCAACAATCAAATTGGGAGATAAAGATTCAAGGGCTCACTTCAATTGCGTCCAATTGAACTCTGCTGAAAACGTTTTCAGATAATAACTCATCTGCGAATACATTCACCGGTTTCAAGTGTTTAAGAAGAAATGTTTTGCATTTCTGAACCACGGCACACTGCTGGTCTCTCATGACACAGGCATCCACGATTAACGCTATTGAGTCAGCACACGACGTCTGGCCTGAAAATATAATCAATCTGAGAAATGTGACTTTATGTGAACGTGCGTTTCTTACAGTCGGGAAATTCAGGAATAATTCATAGATCATCAACTACATATTATAGCAACAGGAGTATTGGAAGCAGACTTCTTTCGTGAGTGGTGTAACGTATACATGTAATTCAATGTCCCCACTTGAATGAACAAAAAGGGAAAACATACTTTGCCCAAAGAATAAACACTGACATATATACTGTGGTCTAGCTACAATATTCATTATAATTATATGCACTCAGCATGGTAATCTCGTTCCCAGACTCCTATTGCTACAAGGATCCCCACAAATTATGGCTACAGAATGCAGCTATCAGCATGGCATGTAGATGTCAGATTACTAATGATTGAGTCAATCGGCTCGTCTCAAGCGTTAATAAAGATGCGAGCGCACAAATACTCAACAATATTAATCAGGGGTTAACTGTTAACAGCGTCCATATATAATATTATAGTTTCATTCTAAACGCTGCCTCAGCTGACAATATATACTACAGCGAAACGCCATGCTATCGGCATGCACGGACAACCATAGCTACAAATGATTGAGTTAATATTCAGTGGAAACTCACCCTCAACCCTTGCTTGGAGATTCGCTCCGTGGACGCCCAGATAGCTGAGATGCAGATGGCAGAGCTGAGATCATGAAATATCGCTTTCCTGTTCCCTGTGTGGCTTGTCAAATCGTCAAATCGTCAAATCGTTTGAAATCTATTAAATTCACCAAACAAGGTTCAGACGCATTCGGAGGATATTCACGTATTGTCTAGCTCCCCATGGGGTAGCGGAGCAGTTCCTACGGCGTATTATAGACCACGCTACGGCTTGGGGAGCTTTGCATTGTCTTCCCACTAAGTAAATAACCACGGAAGACACTCGGAATAACCATGAACTGAGAAATCATAACGCACAGGGCTCAAAAGTGCGTTATGGATACACAAAACTCTCTGAGCTGACGATCATCGACAGACAGACAAAAACATTTATTGTGGTAAAAGAAGCAAAGAAAAGAGTTAACAGTAAATAGATAACTTAGGAGACTGTCGTAATGGCCTTTCGGCCGCTAGCACGCAGGCCACTCGAAAGAAAAAAAAAAAGAAAAGAAAGACAGACATCACGCACACACGCACATCATCACACACACACGCACACACAGCGATATATAGATTTCTTTTCAAAGAAAAATCTTTAAAAAACAGGATAAAGGCAGAAAGAGAACTGAAACAAATAAACAAAATGAACAAATGAAAAACGAAAAGAGAAAAATTGTGACGAAAAAGTAAGAAAATTCATGTAATGAAATAATTATAACATAATTATGTCAAATGATTCATAATGAAAGAAACTTAATAATACAAGCAACAACAGCAATATACTACACAAAGGTTAAATATACTACACAAAGGTTAAATATACTACACAAAGGTTAAATATCCGAAATCTGATATTGCTATTATTATTATTATCATTACAGATGTAGCAATTAAGGGTCGTACATCTTTCAGGATAATTATTGATTTGCATGATTTTAACACATTCACCGCCAAGGCATTTTCGGGACGATACTCCTATACCGCCACGTATTTTACTCAAAAAGCCTTGACTTTACCGCTCTGTAATTTCTATATGAACGCATCTAACCATATAAAATTCAACATCATGCATGCAATTACATGTACTGAAATACAGCTCTGAACAACACACACTTTGGTGAAAACCACACCTTCGCAAGCAAAAAGCTGAGAAAATCGCAGTTTTGTCTCAGCTACCAGTATGACCAGCATAACACGCATTGTGATTACAGAGGTTACGTTGTGTAGGCATAACTATTACCGCACGATAACGACCCCGGTAATTAGCAGATCAAAGGATGAAAATGACAGTTATAAAGTCGAGAGTTTGAGTCGGCGCTAACTTGGCTTTCAGTCGCTAATAAGCTCGTTTTCTCAAGTCCTTTTTGCATCACAAACCCGCACTGTTGTTAGAGAGATGCCTTGAAAACAGTGCTTTGATGTGTGGCATAACAGTATGCCGAATTAGGAATAGTCAGTCGGAATAACTTGATAATTTATTTATTGATCAGTGTGCCTAAACCAAAGACGGAGGCACACGTGTATTATTATAATTGTATTTGAAAGGAAAATCAGGGTACGTACACCTGTATTCTCTTGCAAAGTGCAAAGAGAATGATGCTACACCTCTGTACATGTATATAGTCAACAATGACAAAATAAAGATTAGGAATTGTTTCCGCTTTGCGAATACGTGTGGTTTATTGCATTTAGATCTATTCTACATCAAAAAATTAGTTTGAGAATGAGAATATCATAATGAACACGGAACAAAGATAGCACGCCATGCGTATACACGTGCCACGTACGGTGCCACGCTTCAACGATGTATACTCTGTTACATTTTAGCGACTCACTCACTGCTATGTAGATCGTAGTTGGAAACTCAATAAACATGCATGGTCTTTCATTGCTAGACATGTATGCACATGTATAAATATGTGCTAGAATTCCTTATGTTGCGGAAGCGATGTTTGTGATGAAATGTGTATCTGCCTTTTTTTTCTATACATGTATACGAGGGATATACATCGTACATATATATCTTATTATTTTTTCAATAACTCATCATATAAATATACATTTACCAGTACACTAGTATTCAAGTTGAACACCCGCATTGCCCAATTGCTGGGAAAACTAATCGCTTCACTGCTTCACCCCGAGTCGTGATCGCTTCGCTGCATGCTTTCGGCAGCGGTCTTCCACAAATCAATCGGTAACTGCTATATAAACTTCCGAAGTACAAGGATTAATGATTGGTTTAGGAACATATATCCGTAAAATCATGATATAATCATAGATTCACACGGTCAAACTCTTTGATATTTTCAGAGATGATGCGCAAGAGGTTATAGCACCCGTATATAGCAAAAAGTGCAAAACACGGAGATCTCCGTGTTTGGCGGAGAAGCGTTGGGCACGCAAACACGGAAATCTCCGTGTTTGGCGGTGAATGTGTTAATATATTGGCTAAAACCTTTTAATGAATGGGTAAATATTTTATTGAGTACATTTGGAGGTGATTTATTTATACATGTAGTTAGAGTTATTGATAGACGGAGAATTTGACAAAAGTATTCATGCCGAAACCGAAGGACGAGCAATTTAATACGATTACGAATACCATAATCATGGTCTGATTCCACGAAGGAAAAATATAGTTTTCGTTAAAATAGCAGGGTAAACATCGTTTTTTATGAATCTATAGAACAATACAAGCTCTTGATTAGGGCGAATGTCTGGAAATTTCTCGAGCTTAAGTGCTTTAAAAAATTATCAGTATAAACATTGTGTTTGGATTTCGATATCAATCGAATCGATTTCTTCTGTAGTTTAAATACGTGATAAGCTGTTTTGCCTCATAGAAGAACGCCATAATTGAGATGACATACAATTAATGAATTGTATACAGTTCTCAGAACTGGAAGAGGTAAAACAAATTCAAGTTTGGCCAAAACACAATTAACTTTCGAAATTTTACATGCCAAGATAAACGATATCATCAACATTTTCAATTACGGTACCATCAATTACGATATATGAAAGATTAACGTTCTTCTTTGGTTGATAAAAAATCATAGATTTAGTTTTAGAAATATTCATACATAGTTTGTTAGATAAAAGCCATCCGTTGACATTTGAATGTTCTCGATTTATGAGCTCTTCATTGGAATCAAATGCGTTCAATGTGAATGTGGACATTAATGTGGAATCGTCAGCGTAATTGAAAATATGAAAATGATCGGAGCACACTTCTAAATCATTTATGTAAATCGAAAAAGAAAAGGACCAAGATTTGATCCTTGTGAGACCCCAGTAGTAATATTCTCAAGTTTAGATTTATAATTTTCGCATTCAGAGAACTGTTTTCTGTTCGTTGGGTAATTTTTGATAATAGCAAGAGAGTTGCTTGAAATTCCATAGTATTCAAGTTTTTTAATTAGCATTTCATGACTTATGCAATCAAAGGCCTTGGTCAGATCAATAAATACACTAAATGGAACTTCTCCATTATCCCCTGATAAACACGATCAACAAGTTCAAACACCGCTTGTTCAGTGGAGTGCGCCTTGCGAAACTCGTATTGGCTTTTATGAAGCAGAGAATTTGATGTAAAATATTCGTTGTGTTGCTTAAGTAGCACCTTATCAAATATTTTTGATATTGCAGGAAGAATAGAGATAAGTCTGTAATTTCCAGGATCTGAATGTACACCTTTTTTAAAAAGAGGTTTTACTCTAGCAAATTAAAGAGAATCTGGAAAGAATCCAGTGCTCAAACTCCGGTTAATAATGACCGTCAATGGTTCTGAGATTCATGGTGCATATTATTTGTGGTTTTGTCTGTATATATTTCATTGTTTACTTTGAGCTTGTCGGGTAAAGAGGTCGTTTGATATCGTTTTCTGTTTAAAATTGAATTCATATGTTTTCATGTGTTTGTAAGGTCATTCTCACAGGTTAGAAAATGTTTGTTGATAAAACATGATCTCAGATTTTTTTATGACTCTCTTCAAAATGGAGTTATAAGTTCGTATGTTGATTTTGAGAGTATCGTATAAATAAGTTTTCCACTCATCTCTAGTAGATCGATGTTGAAATCACCAGCAATGATGCATTCACAGTTTCGGTTGTTGAAATTTTGGAGATTTTTAATAAAAAGACTCTTCACTAAAAAGACGATAATTGCTCAATAGTGTTAACAGGTGTCCTGTATATTTTTCCCACAATTGGGGGTTCCTTGAAGCTTTCATTCTCCAATAGACCCTCCCAGGTCAAAGATGTTTTAAACTGACATCAATTTTGAGATTGTTCTGCTTTTCATATACCAATCGTAACCCTAGATTTGTATGGAAGAATCATCTTAATTTGCAGTCATCCACTCTTCCTGAAAGCAGAAAATATCGATTTTTATGTCCATTTTTAGAAAGATCATATATAAAAATTATATTTCCTCGATTTTGGCATAAATACATTGAACCTTTAATTTATTCACTTCACGTCGTTGTCAAACATTCTGCACGGAATATGACTTACTTGCGGTCGGCAATCGGTTGAACAAACACAACAGGAAGTTACCGCTCTTGCGCGAATGCATGTCAGTCTTCGACATGCCGCGCATGTACTTGGGTCTTAATTGGGTCCACGCCCAAGTAGTGACCCCATACTACCCACCATAACGAGTGTGGTGTCCCTTATAAACACGCCCATGAACATCTTAGATTCTAATTCAGTGGGCACACCCAGCGTGTTGGCAGAGGGATTTCACTTGAGTCAGCGTGAATGGAGCAATACCTCCTCGTTAACATTCCTTTGCCCTTATTTATAGAGGTTCCCACCATCCACGCGCAGTCCTCTTCAGTCGCCGTCATGCACGTTTCGTTGCTGTGCATCGCTGCCGTAACCGTCGCTTTCGTCACAGGTAATCTGCGTGCGTTCGTTTGTTCATTTCGGATGATGTTCTCCGTGCGCAGGTGCGAGGCTTCCAGGTGTGGCTGACTGCGATGCCGATTGTCCCGCGGGATACGCTACTGACCAACTGGGAGGCCGCTCCGTCTGCGAGTGCGCAGATCCGGAACCATGCAAGGTGAATATTATCAAGGCACGCACAAAAGCTGCCCATCCAGGGTACCCGAATCATGAGCTCACGTAGCTGACATGACGATGTAACCGTGCTTCTCTTTCAGGGCGTCATCTGCACAGATCAGCTGCGATGTGAGGTCCGTGAATGGTCGTGCATGACGCCGCCTTGCCCCAAAGTTGCAGTGTGTACATGAACATGTTCTCCGATCAACTCTTCATTATTCAAGCCATCAAATTGAGTCACTTTTCGTTTGATATTTTGCTCGTATACACCAATGAGCTTCATTGATCAATTGACAATTCAAATAAATGTAATATTCACATGAGATCATTATTTATAAATTGGGAAGCAATTATATATTCTTGTTTTTCTCTGCAAGATTGAGGTATTACGCATGAGGCACGCCAGAGCAGAAGCCCGGGACCGGGGTTTTCTCTCGCGCTAAAATGGCTCATAATTCTGTAAACAGTCACGCCAAAGAACTTGAAGCCATTCGTTTAATTGGTCTCCAAGTTCTTTGGCCATATTAACCGCAGACAGTAGCACACAGCACATGGCCTTGTAATGTTGACGAGAAAGCAGTCACGTGGGCTTCTCGAAGCCCAGGGCTGTAACTATATGGAGATACTTGTGATCTGTGTGTAGCCTTAGATAACCTAAACCTAAACAGGGAGCTTTGATGGGTTCAATCGAAGGAACCAAGACGACAGTTCTCACCCCACACGTGTCACGTGTCACGAGCAAGAAAAGCACGCCACAGCAAGTGTATTCTGGATCTGTTGAATTGCACACTGACGAGGAACGACCAATCCAGAGACGGCCACGACGTTCATCCCTGACCCCTCTTCCGAGTGCAGAAACCGCAGCACTATCATAACGGACCGGCGGCGTCAATCATAACGGACCGGCGGCGTCAATCATAACTCAACCGTCCATTTGACTTCTTGATGTGAATCATAACGCAATCATTAAAATATAGAAAGGCGGTGTAATTATATTAATAATCCATAATAAGAGTTCTATGATTGAATTATGAAACCGAACGAAGAAGGAGGAAAGTTGTCACGTGAATACAATAGTCATCGTTGTGGAGAGTTGGTTACTACTGGATACCATTTCAATAATAGTTTAAATTTAATATTATAGGATACCTTGCTACTCCGTTTAGTTAACTAGTTAGCCTAACTACCGGCCTGTACGCTGCATGCGCCATGAGGCATATGTATATACAATTATAAGTCGTAAAGTATACCCTGAAAGTTTAGCAGCTCACGTGACCCATTTATCGTGACCCATATCTCATTCATCGATTGACCTATTTAAAACATCGAAATTCTGACTTTGCAGAAATTCAACACAACGCATTCATCTCGACTTGGCAAGTTTCAAGACTGTAGCCTCTGTATGACTATCCAATATACGCCGTAGGTGTTTGATATACCTGCATATATCGATGTGCAGTGTCAGTTCGCAGCCTGCAGCCGATTCGTCTGCAGCGAATGTTTTGAAAAAGCAGCGAGAACAGATGAGAGTTGAGTAAGAAAGAAATGCAGAGAGAAGAGGAGCAGCATCTCAGACCGCAATTGATCAGCTGATAACATATTATACTCACTCTTACACCCAAGCAACATTGTATTTATCAGTTAATTGACGACTGATAACTTGTTTGCAACTCTTTCGGCGGTTATCGGGGCTTTAATTGACGGAGAGAGATCAACTTAACGACCACGTGTTCGCGCTTCGGATATCAACACCTGGATGCACCGAGCTGAAAGCACTCGTAATATTATATTGATCAAAGGGCTGTTGTCATCTGGCGGCTGACTCGAGTTGTGGGGAACAGCAATCCAGTCATGCTGGCTGCTCTAGGTGAGTGAAAAATTTGTATTAGTTAATTACTAATGTGATTAAATATACTAATATTGGGCCTACGTGAGCTTCCCATAGCAAGCGGACTGCGTTACTGCATGGGCAGCGAGCATTCTTAGCATTCATTTGCCAAACACGTATGACCGGAAATGCTTACGTCAGGAAAGCGTTGATTTTAATTACTCACCCCTCGATCTCTGGTAGATCGACGTGAGGCCCAGCCAAAACACCCACAATTTATGCTAATTAATACCGTTCGTAAATTTAATCAGTACTGCAAATATTGAATACACACATATTTGATTATATTTCATCTTGAGCAATTAACTACATTATCGTGTACGTATTTTTCATTGTGTTCTTTGGTGTTGTACGTATAAGGTAGCGTGCAATTGTAACGTACACTCACGCATACAACCCTGTTCGGTGTACACTTGTAGCACGTGCCTCGTGCGGGTGCCATTTGGTCGAGGGAAGGCGATTAACTAACCCGATCATTATAGTTGCTTCCCCTGGCCTCAGTTCTCGTGTCTTCCCTCGCGAGCAAATAATGATCGATTTAGATTCCTGCCTCAAACATGCAAACTTTTGATTGGAACATAATTTATAAAAATTATTATCTTCACTCATTCTATTACACCGTTGAATGGAATTTTCGTGGGAGTCGATGTTCTTCTGTTTGCGTATATGTACGCGGATCTTCACATTCATCGTATCGATTTCTTTTCTCTTTGATATTTTTCGTGTTCTTGTATTTTTCTTTTAAGCGATACCAGATGGCTGCAAAGACTATTTTTGTTATTAAGAATTTATCATCGATCAATCCAAAGAATTGATGCCCACAAAAAGGACAACGTGTCCATTGAACCATTACGTAATTTTCGATATTATAATCCACCTACGAATTAATCAATATTTGTTGATACGATAGAAATTAATTTTATTATAGGGGGAAAAAATCATATAAACTTTTAACGGAAGTGGACACTGGTTTGCAAATACGATTATTAAACCCTTGACCCCCACAAGATGCCGCATATCATATCTTATCTAATGAGCCTCAAACATAATTAAGTAAGAGAAAATGAAGTAAAGTATTGAATTGTTTTTTTAAAGATGGAAGACTGCCTATGGTGGAGAGCGAAATGCCGAACGGAATTATTCGATTTCGACTAGGAATTGTTTTGACTGCATACCCTGCATCATACCCTGCATCATACCCTACATCATACCCTACATCATACCCTGCATCATACCCTGGAGGCCAGCGTGATATCATGCGGACACCTGGGCCGTTGTGTCAGGTGTTACAAAGATGAAGGCACGCAAAGATCAAAGAATGTCAAAAGATTAATTTCGTCTTCTGACATTTTCAGCTTAGCTTCTGATCGCGAATAAATTATGTAAATTAATTTAAAAAAAGAGCACGACTTTTATTATAGAAAGATCGACAAGAAACATTATACATTGTACAACATTCATGGAACAAGAAAAGAATAATAATAAAAATATAAATGTACACCTTGAAGCATATAAAATACACCTGGGTTAACACAATCAGAGAACTTGGAGAGCCTGCGAGTTCTTCGGTGCAATTCATACGTACATACATGCTTGTTTGTTGACCTGTGCACTTATATAATCGCCATTTCTCCCTTTTCCCCGCGTGCAGGGATCGGGAAGAAGAAGGCTGCGTCCGAGGAGCAGATCCGGAAGCACCAGGAGGCGAAGCAGCACCACGACAAGTGGCTGGCCAACGTCCAGAAGTTTCGCGATATTGCGCAGAAATTAGAGACGAAATACAGGTACAAAAGTCTTTCACAGTGCAGTGCGCGTCTAGCAGACTATAACAGTGCATTGTGCATCCACACAGTCACCTGATTGGTTCGCTTAAGTTACATACTTTGTGTGACATTCTTTAATCGGGCAGAAATTTCCTTAAAATTAGAGCAGGCGAGTCTCGCGTTGCCGTGGGCGATAATACCAGGCGGCATCTGTCGAGTCTGGCACGTGGCAAATATTCAGGGACTTGGAGCTCTTCTGCACTTCTTATCTTAACTGCTCCAAAACTTCTCCTGCGAATCGACGTAGAGATCGCAACAACTGACCTCGGGGAGTGTTCGCCTGTGCTAGTAAATCGCTGATGTTCCCCTTGTGTCGGGTCGAGTTACGCCTCCTCGCCCTGATATATAGGCGAATGTGACGCAATTACTTGTTATATGTACTATACTTTATCACTGTGCCATTCACTTGGGTTATAAATATCCGGTGAATCTGGCTGCAGTATGCTAGCGCTTAATTCCTAAACATCGGCGTCATAAAAGATGCCACAAACTGAATGCGTGGATTTTCAACTCTTGGACAGTTTCAAGTTTTCCTAGTGCAGACCTTGGACCAGCATTTGACCCGGACGCTATGAATGCTGTGACCTCGAGAGCACTTGACCTCATCTGGGTGAATGACCTGAATGTCGCCTGAAATCGCAGATCTGGCATCGATCAGTGAGCGAAGCATCTGGATGCGTGGAAAGAGCGCTGAATTAGTGACGTCGCTTGTGTCTCCCTTTCCGGCGTGCCCACTGGCTGATAATGGCGGGAATGGGACCGAGCCAAATTGGCGCGAAGCCAAGTCACTGTTGAAAGATCTACGATTGGTTATGATAAGACGCGAGCATCCCATCTGGTATAGATTAGTTAATTCGATGCTTCAACGTCCGAATGGTGCACTTAATGTGTCAGCACTTGCTACTTGATGTTTGTCGCTTTGTAATTGGAATGTGTTCTAATGTTGTTCCTTGTCCTCAGCGCCCACAAGGGAGATTTCGCCCTGGGGAGATATGACGAGCTGAAAGCCATGATCAAGAGCTCGATCAAGGAATACGAATCGTGTTTGGAGGAAATGCAGAAGAAGGGTTTGAACAAAAGCCGAGGCGGCAAAACGGGAAGTTTGATGGGAGCTGCGGCGACATTCGCTTCCGTCCAGACACAAGTCAGCGAACTGGAGGAGAGCTACTCAAGTATGTATTTCAGTCGGATGCACTTAATCAGCGAACAAATCGCTCATCTTCTGTTTTTGTAGAGACGAAAAAAATGACGAGCGAGCAAGTAAGTCACGAAACAGCATCTCTGCGGAAACAGTCCGCAGCATTGCAACGCGAATATCAGAGTTGGAGGGCGAATTTGGAACGATTAGCGAAGGAATACGAAGAATCGAAGAAATACAACCCAACGCAGAGATACGGCGTCCTGAAGGCGCTCATCAAGGACACCATGAAGCAATCGTGACTACGTTATGATCACCGGTGATTGGCATCACGTTATGATTGCGGAGTTTTTCTGCGTTATGACTTGGCTTTGGGAACAGACTATCTTTCGCTCTCTTCATTTCGTGGACTATGATTAACTATTATCTTTCTCTTTGACGATAATAAATGTTTTGTTTTTTATCAACAGCATTTTTTTTTCTTCTTATAAAGGACAAAGGCGTCTTGAGATGACATTTATTTCAATATTAAAATGAGATGTGCTCCGTTTGTTAAAAGATTCTCAGAGAAGCTCAGTAAATATGATGAAAAAAAGTTAGTAAGAGACGAATACAGAAGAGTGAATTTATATTTTACACAGGAAAAACAAAACATTATATTGAATAAAACATCATTTTAGCTCTTTTTTTCTTATGAAAAAATTTTTCCTTTTTGAACACTTAGAAGTGAATACATATAATAATATACAGAAACCATGGCATGAAAAATGGATGAAACACTAAAATTGATCAGGAGAAAAAATGGTTTCAAAATGCTGCCTAAAAAAACCATCATATAACCATCGTATAACCATTTAGACAACCATTTCAAAACGAGGGCCGCGTGAGATGAGGATGTCTCCGTAGGGTTCGGTCTGATTGACCTCGATCGCCTGCATCTTCTTGAGAACGAGGAAAGTGTAGAATTTACTGGCGACCTGTTTGCGATGGTTGCGCTGAACGAGTGTCTTGAAGGAGGTGGTGTCAGTCTGCTGCGGCATGTGCTTTGAGAGGATGTACTGCAGCTGAAGGGTGCGCTTGCCCCAACGGCGCTCCTCCTCTTCAACCTCATCCTGAGAGATATTGCGTAATAACTGAGATGTTATGTAATGGGCTGAACTCACCAGAGTGTTGTCTTCATCTGAGGGCGGGAGGTCGTTGAAGATGTCGTCTTCATCGTCCAGGCGAATGGCGTCTGGTAGTTCTGGCGGAGAGAGACTCTCCTCACTGAGAAGGGCATGGGTGAGGGTTTGATCGGGGAGGGAGGTGTCAGGGGGCAGGTGGAGGGAGGAGACGTCAGCCAATGAGGGCGCTCGCTCGGACGCAACGGAAGCGCTCAGCTCTGAGGCTGCGATTGAAGGTTCCTCCACGAGAGACTGTGGCTCCACTAGCGATGCCTGCTCAGCCAGGGATTGGTCCCGCCCCATCTCAGGCAGCGACTCATCCGGCCTCTGCTGCTCCAGATCCATGTCCTCCCTGGGCTCCTCCTCCACTTCATCCTGCATGGGCTTCGTGACCTGGTTGCGACTGAACCTCAGCCGCAGATGTTTGGAGCAGAGGGTCCTACCGGGAAGAGCAAACAGCTTCTCCACGCCCCCTGTCTCTTTCCAGTGCATGAGTTTCTTGGTGGGTGGCGCCAGATCAAGAGTGGTCGTGATGTCTGAGGTGTCAGACAGCTGCAGCTTCATGGTCTCACTGGCGATGCCCTTTTGGTCGTCAATCACCAATCGCCTCCGCCGCTTGGCTTTGCGCTCTGTTCCAATGCTCGTGACGTCAATTGGCTCCAACGCAAACGCCTCTGCTTCGCTCGGAAGCAGCGTTGTCTGGTCCGGCACAACCGTTTGCTCAGGGAGGGAGGGGGCCGTCTCCTCCCCGTGGAACATCTCCTTCGTCTGGTCAACTGAGAATCACGTAAGATGCTATTGGCTGAGAGAGAGAAGGGGCACACTGACCTTCTTTACTCGGCTGACCACTGTCCACTCCAGGTGCGGAGGGAAGCAATTCAGGAACAGGCGGCTCCTCAAATAAACCTCCTGCTTCTCCAACAAAATTCTCCCCTGAAAAAGGAACAATTACATCAAACCCATCACAGTGAATGTAACCAAATTAACCCCTAAGTAATTGATAATTAATTTCTTTGAGCCAGAAGAACTCTCACCAAACAAATCCGGGTCAACGTCTCCTCCGAAATCCTCGTGGTCACTGTCGTCATCATCGTCAATGCCAGCAGGGCCTTCTTAATTAGAGAATGGATTCAAACGGTTAGTGTTAATTACATAACAACTTAATGACTAAAGGTTAAATGATTAAATAATAAAAAGAACTCGCTTAATTAATCAGCCTACCAAAATCAGCCATGCCATCTCCAAAACCGTCGTCATGAGCTGCATTGAAGTCGATATCCATGGGTTTGTGCGATTTGCTGGTTGGATCATCCAGGAGAAGCGCTGATGAGTCAGGGTTCTTCACGTAGAGCGTGTCATCCATGTGCGCATCCTGGATCATGTTGGGGCCACCATCGAAGCCCAGGTCACCTGAAGCAACCACCGTTGAGCAAACAGCACTGGGTGCAATTACCATACCAACCAAAGCCATCGTCCCCAACCAGCGTGATGTTGCCGAGGTCCTCTCTCATCGTGATCTCCTCCGGCCGACTCTGATTCACAGAGAACTGAGCCTGCACGTCAATATCACTGAAAATACAAAAGTCAAAGGCTGCCTCAGTGCCACACACACCCACTTCAGGTCGGCCATTGTGGTGTCAAAATCGTGGAAGGTCTCGGGGAGGGTGATGGTTGCCACGGCAGCCTCCCGGTTCTCCTCTGGCAAGTCAACGACCCCAGGTCGGAATGCCATCTTGATTTTGACGAAGGCTTCATTGCAGTCAGCGAGGAGGTACTTGGCTTTGCGAGAGTAAATCCTGACAACTCCCAGCAACAAATGCCCTGAAGTCCTGAGTGCCAACTTCACCTGAAAAGCCAGCGTCAGGTTGTTCACATTCAGATGCAATTCACGCAATCACCTTTGGTTGGATGATGGCTTCAACGCTGCCTTCGATGTTCGTCTCAAACACGTGAGCTTTTGTGAGTTTCTTGTCCCAGTGAGCAGCGAGCCAGATACGAGCCAGAGGGCCCTTCTTGCTCAGCACAAAATGCGCGTAAAACATGGCGCCTGCTAACTACCTGCAAACACAACGACTACCTCATTTACAATGCATAACGGTGCCAGGAGTAATTTTTTCATATGGCGTCAGTGAGACTGAGAATGCAGCATCGATTCATTCAATTGCCTAGTCTTGCTTTCAATAAAAAATCATTCTTACAAGTTTCAACATTCCGACATCACATATAGTGCAGTGCGGACATTTCATTTACTCCTTCATTACTATACAGCACGCAAAGTGCGCGCTATCAGCAGGCGCTCTTTTTAACCCTTCCTGTGCTTTAACTATCTTAGGCCCGGTATCCCTCTGTCTGCCACATTAATTTCAGATGTACACTCTTGAAAAAAATTATATCTCAGCCTTTTCTCAACATAAACTAATATTCTTTGTACCAAATTGCATCTACAGATTCTGAATTTTCTGATGAACCCATAGTCAGAGCTAAGAAACTAAGAAAAACTATATGTTTCATTTGATAAAACATTATTACAAGAATTATTCATATGCGGAACATGATACAAAGTCTCTGCAGCTTACTTAAGGCTTCAAATACAAGGTAAAATAATAGAAAAAGTTACCAAGTAAATGTTAGGAAACTTATGAACACTGAACATTACCATTAATAGCATTCAAGAGTATGATACCTTTTGAAACAGTCAGGGAAGCATAAGGTGACTTTGCAATCAGCACACCATTAACTAAAACTAGAAACGTCTGCAGAAGCCATGGTCAACTGCAGTGTGTAGTAAAACAGCGTATTACTACATGTAATCAATGTTTCATTCATGAAATAATATCTACATCAGGCTAAAATAGCAACGATTGCACCCAATAGAATCTATCTGCAGACGTTTAAACCCCCCGGCATTTAAACAGAGGTCGGCAAGTTCAAAACATAGCTGAGGCTAACAATAAACAACCACGTGACTGGAAACGGAAGCCTAAAGTAGGTCACATCTCCGAGCATAACCGACGAATAAAAGTCACGATCGACTTATGTCACGGAAAGCAACGGAAAGTGCTAACTAATTTCGGTTATCTTCCAAAACGACTCTTCTCGCGATTAGCAGTCAGAAGGATCATAACGCATAGCGACAATAGTCGCAAATAGCACAGGAAGGATTAATAGCATGTAGGCATAAAGTAACTGGCCTCAGCGGGTATTAAGCGAGCTGTAGCCCGCAGGCGGGGGCGAGTAAATACGCACCTCAAAAGACCAATCCACCAAAGTGTCACCAAAAACAACAAAATGGTTGATCAGAATATGCTAGAGGTCTCCTAAGTGAAATTGCTTCTCAAAGTTTCTTTACATACAAGTCAACAACTCAAGACTAAAGTCAAACTAAAACAAGTGAATAACCACTGAATGACTCACTGACTGAGGGCATTCAGATGATTCATTGATTTCGTCCGCAATGATGATTGCAGGAAAAAGAAAGCAGCTACCCTGGATGACCGACTCAGGATTCTATTACATAATAATGCAAAAACTGTTGAACTCCAGTAGAAGGTATCAGGTCGAGGCGGACCGTTGTTTGACGTACCTAGACTGTTTGACGTACCTAAATCGACGTAAGAAGTAGGTAAGGGTGTACCTAGATTGTTGTACACTCTATATTGCAGCTTAAAACTATACAGATTCTTTTTTTTTTATCTTGAATATTGATAACGTGTAAATTAGAAAAAGATACCCTGGGAAGCCCTGAGCTAATTTTAGTCTATTATGTAACTTTGCTCTACTTCCTGCCTCTCCATTCGAGACGCTCAGCCCTCAAAAGCTGCCTGCCCATTACATGTACTGCAGGTAAATTGACATAGGGAAAGCACTAAAGGGTGTAAAATGGGTTTTGAAATACAAGGATACAAGAACAAATTAACAAATCAGCATGAATGGGTAAGTATTGATGGAATGAGAATCAAAGCCATTCAAATAGTTGAATCTTATTTCGAGCCCTGTACATATGTGTATATCTGTACTTGACACAAATTATAAGACAGTTTATTCACGAGTCAGTGGTTTGTCTTATAAATGCTGCCAAATCACCACCCCATTTAATTTATCACTGTATTACATAATTTCATATGCATGGTGAAATACAGTGTGCAACACGTGAAATCCGAATAAATGTTGCTTTGTAAGTTTGTTGGGGGCCATCACCATGCATCTCACTGCCAAATAGCAAATAATAAATTTAATGAAACAATCTGTTTAGTTGTTTACAATAGTATATGCACATTTAAAAGGACAAATATGCCTTTAGTATACACACCATCAATGGCTTATAGTCAACCATACTACGATCTAGGTATGCCAGCATACGTTGATCTAGGTACACCCTACCCCCCTCCCCTCTTCATTGTCAAAATATATTTTGTTCCCCACATAGAATCCTTAAGGGGCCAAGTCAGTTGGATAGAGGGGAATAGTTATTGCACAATTTGGTATTTCAAAACCCATTTTACACCCTTTAGTTCTTTTAATAGTTTTACTATCATTCACTTCCCTAAGAGTTATGGAATCAGGTCATCATTGTGACTGAAAAAAATGCTAATCCGTGGATGTGACAGGAAGCTGATGCCTCCCAACGACTTTAATTGAATCAGAGAACCCCTGGGAGCTATTTATAGAGCTGAACACTCATGAGAAACTGATGAATATGGTTAGTTTGAGGCACACCCGTACCTACTTCTAGGTACGTACGTACGTCGATTTAGGTACGTACGTCGAACAATGGTCCGCCTCGACCTGGGTACAATAATCGGAATAATTGTCATCAGATTCAAATTATGGACATAGGATACGAATCCATTGAATAGCACTGTATTTTCGCTCACAAGTGGAGAACGCTTCAGGAGGAATTTGAGACATTTACAGACAATTATTGATAATGCAACATTACCTCATGAATTATTTATAAATAGTCTGGTGAAATTAAGTGGAATAAGAGGAGAAAAACGACAGTTCCAGTGGAGTTTCCCTATTTCTTTCTCATTTCGAAATCATCTCCTTCAACAAAATGGCGTCAGAGCATTTCGCGCTCAAAAATATCCAGGCGGCTTGAAAAATAGTGCGCTAAAAAGCAAGGTGAATTTTCGTATTTTGTTTTTACAGTTGTGTTATGTGAATCGTAATAATCTTAAAAATTATAATTATATGTGAGAGCGAACTTGGAGGTTCCATTAATTGTAAAACATGTAAGGTTTTATTTGTTTGTAAACACCGCGAAGTGATACACCGGTTGATCAAAGTGAAGCGGTTGCTTTGAGCACGAAGTGATCATTCAATACCTTCGTCACGTCTATGAGTGACAAATAGTAAGACTTGGAAAACCATCGCATAGGATAATAATTATGTTCTGTGTAGAGTGTAGCAGTGGAAGAACAGCTACAGCGATGGACAATTTTGCCTGTATAATTGTCGTATGCTGAACGAAAATAACCAAGAGAAAGCTCAGACTTTAGCCACATCTTTCAACTCAGTGTTTTCAGAAAAGCCAAACGATCAGTGGAATCTTTCACTATCATCATATCAGTCCTTGCCGTTTGAAAATAGCATGGGAGCAGTTTATCGCTCCCGTAAACTTATGTAGGGATGCTATGGAGAGTGATTTTGAAGACCGGCTAAAATAAAAATTGTTCAGGCACAGCAGCTAGCTATTGAGATAATGGTGTTGATCACTCTTGCCTAACATATCTGTGAATTTTAAGTCTACTTGAGAAATAATAAAGAAAATTGATAGTTAGTTAGCACCACTGCACAGGGCATGCAAAACCGAGAAGAATGCACGCATCGTGTGAATTACTTATCTTGCTTTGATCTTGCTTGTACTACAGGGCATGGCCTTTATTCAATGATTCATCTATTTTATTTTTATCAACATACTGACTTGTTGAATTTCATGCTTCTATTACTTGTACATTTCTGCGCTCAAGCAAAAGACAAACGTCTTCCAAACGACGTGGCAGTCGATAATACGGTGAACATGAATTAAATATGACGATGGAGTACAGCAATTAATTCAATACTTCCAATTACATGTACATGCAACAGGCTGAACAGCTAATTTCACTAATTAATATATATATTGAGTTCATATCTTAACCACCATGTCGGTATCATTATCTGGCCGAATCTCGGGAATGATTGCGACCATCCTTGCAGATATTTCTGGCTCCTCTTCCCAATTCTTAAATGTCTTTAGCTGCAGTTTCCCTCTTCCTCTTATTCGTGTGTAACACGTTGGAAGTAACTTAACTATATACTATAAGAAAGGATTTACGGCTGGTGATCAGAGAAATTGTTGACTTGGAAAAACCGGAATGAATTTATGAATTATCAGAACACGCTAATATAGTATATACCGTAAGCAATGAGCTCAATCAGATAACGGCGAGTTTGTTTATACATTCATTGAGGCGACGCGACGCTAATTGTTTGCTCGACTTCAAGCTAAGTGTAAACACTTTCTCCCCCCTTCTCGGGAGTCGATGCGCTTTGGCGCATTCCGTCTTCTCTCTCCCCGCCATCTCCTTCGCATGCTGTCGCACGCCCTTTCAACGATTCGCAGTATTACAGTTGAGCTGGCAAGAATACACAACACGAGCGATTTTCATTACTTGCTAAAGCCATCGCGAGCGGTCAATTGCTCGCAGGACTTTGATTTTGCGCGAGCAGTAGCATGTGCGAGCGAACGCTCGCATCAAACGGCAAGGACTGTCATATCCTACAAAAGAGCAAGATTTCAACACCACAGAAGCCTCAGTTCTACGTCATCTATCCAAGTTAAAGAAAACGAAATCACCAGGACAAGATGGAATTCATCCGAGAGTATTAATTGATATCAAATTAATAATAGCTACCACTCATTGTCATATATCAACATTCTTTGGACCAAGGACAGTTGTCAGACACATGGAAAGCAGTCAACATTACAGCCATCCTCAAAAAGGGATATATCAACATTCTTTGGACCAAGGACAGTTGTCAGACACATGGAAAGCAGCCAACATTACAGCCACCTCAAAAAGGGATATAAGAGAATAGCCGAAAAATACAGACCAGTCAGCTTAACATCAGTACCCAGCCAAAAAATGAAAAAATAATAGGAAAATCAATCATGGACCACCCCATAAGAAATAATATCCTCCGCAATAAACAATATGGGTTTGTCACTGGTAGATCCACACATTTCTTATCCTATTTAAATCCTTCGTCAGACCACACCTTGAATATGCTAATCATTTTTGGAAACCACACTTAAAAAAAACACATCACTGCAATAGAAAATGCCCAACGTCGTGCTACCAGAATGTTATCAGTAATGAAAGATCTAAATTACGAAGAAAGACTAAGAAAACATAAGCTTCCCACCCTACAGTACAGAATAACCTGAAGAGACCTAATAGAAACCTACAAAATAGCCACAGAATATTACGACACCCAAATAACCAAAAAATTCTTTCAATTCAATTGCAAAATTTCAAGAGGACACCCACTAAAATTTTACCACCAGCCAGAAAGAACAGAACTCAGATAAAAATAGCTTCAAAATCAGGATAGCCTAACTCTGCAACCAACGCCATCAAATATCGTCGCATATATCTTTTTTTTTCTTTTTTTTTTTGAGGGTGGGGCTTATTTAATCTTGGAATTCCGAAGCAGGCAATGGCAAGCTTATTTGGTCCTAGGTGGTAAGCATGAGTTAAGCAATTGTGGAAGAAACCTTCGAATACTACAAGGTAAAATCTTCCCCGTATGAACATGTGATCAAAATTCCAGGCCATAAATGAATCCATCTTGACTAGACTTCACGATGAAAGACAATTAAAGTAAAGTTAAAGAAATGAATTTTAAGTGATGTTCTATTGACTCATAGCACCAATTGATAGCATTTTGTGCCAAGAACACCATGCCGGGCTGCAAGCGTGAGGAAATAATGCAATCCAAATATCGGGTTAGTATTGGGCCTATGGGAGAATGACTTCCATTGCAAAGTATAGAAGACAAACG
The DNA here is from genome assembly GCA_000328365.1 of Capitella teleta. NCBI lineage: Eukaryota > Metazoa > Annelida > Polychaeta > Capitellidae > Capitella > Capitella teleta. The sequence goes on from KB310854.1 coordinate 43,219, forward strand.
TCAGCTGAGGGCTTGCCGTGATTGGTCCGGTTCCCCTCGTAAAGCTATTGATTTAACCTATCAGAGCAGACCATCTTCGCCATAAAAGAACATCTTTGTTGTTTACGAAACGAAAACGTCAGTATTGCGCATGCGTGGTGCACTCTGGATGACCTTTTTACTGTTTCAGGATGAAAAAGCATGGTAGGTGTCCAAGAAAATCGCTTGTTAAAATAAGAAAAATAGTGAAAAATATTATTTTATTTTTTTTGCGCCTGACTTGTGGTAAAATGATTATTCTATCTACTTTCGAAAATAAAATAAAAAATATTCAGGGTTTTAGTCGCAGGACACGCTGATATGACGAGGCTCATTGTAAAAGATGGGGAACTCGGTGTTTTACCACAGCTCCTGACGTCACGTCTAATTAGCAATATATCTCCCCCAAAATCGTTAGCGATGATATTTCTTGTGTGGGCTAGGCATAGGAAGACTTTCTGGTGCATCAAATAACGACTTCAAAGTCCATTTTTAACTAGTTCTCCCTCCCTTTAAAAGAATAGGGCCAAATGAACACTAATCTCAGTGCTAAAATCAACATTGTAAAAATTATTCACGCATTTAAAAACAAATAACTAGCAAGTCATTCCTTTTTCTTTCAAAAACAAAGTGGTAAAATTTTCAATGTTGAATATTTTGCGTGACATGATATGTTACGTCATCTGTACCGTGGCCCCTATGTTCATGCCATATGTAACTCAAATCTTGGTCCAATTAAACAAACATCATTGGTCCGCATGGCGGAGCATTAAATCCAAAGCAAAATCCAACTCAATTATCTGCAATATTGTTGTGAAATTTCAAAACATATTTTTGATAGTACAGATGGTTGCGTTTCTATATCTTGTTAAAGGGAGGGAGAACTGGTTGAAAATGGACTTTGAGTCGTTATTTGATGCACCAAAGATGATTCTTATGCCTGGCCCACACAAGGAATATCATCGCTAACGATTTCGCGGGAGATATAATGCTAATTAGGCGTGACGTCAGTCGCTGTGACGAAACACCGAGTTCCCCATCTTTTACAATGGGCCTCGTCATATCACCGTGTCCTGCGACTAAACCCCTTGATATTTTTTTATTTTCTTTTCGGAAATAGATAGAATAATCATTTTGCCACCAGTCAGGCGCAAACAAAAAATATTTTTCGCTATTTTTCTTATTTTAACAAGCGATTTTCTAGGACACCTACCACGTTTCTCATCCTGAAACAGTAAAAAGGTCAGCCAGAGTGCACCACGCATGCGCTTTCGTTTGGTAAACAACAAAGATGTCCTTTTATGGCGAAGATGCTCTGCTCTGATTGGCTGAAATCGATAGTTTCACGAGGGGAA
>KB310854.1:46792-89913 GCA_000328365.1 Capitella teleta
GTCGGAGGCGGACGGCAGCGCGGCCTCCTTCACGGAGAGCGCGCTGAGCGACAGCATTCCCACCACTCCCGACGTCCAGATTGACCAGCCCTCGTTCCCCAGGCGACGCAGACTCTCTCATGACTCTGGGGCGTGTGAGTTGGAGCTGAATGATGAGGATGATCTCTGTCTCCATGGCAACGCGGTGTACAGCCTGACCACACGTGATGTGTGTGAGATGAAAACTGATGCATCATGATGTGAAACAAAATGTGAAAAACTATTGTGAATCAAGAAAATTCCACTTGAAAGGCTTTGTCTGCAGCACTTTTTCTTCATCTGATTTTAGGAAATTATTATTTTTTTTTTTTTTTTTTCGTGTGTGTGAATGTCTTTGATAATTTCTCTCTCGGTGATCAGTTGGGAGCATTCTGTGAATGTGAAAAGGGAAAGCGTTTGTCGTCTTTTTGTGTCAGTCACGGGTCTTGAAGCACAAAGTAGGTCGCTGTGTTGCACACAAAATGTACATATGACAAACTCTCCTCTGTTTCTTGTTAATAATGGTCACAAAATTGATTGTTTAAGCATTTATTTCCAGTGATTGTTGTCGTGTTTGATGAATAAATGATTTTAATCGGCTCAGTTTGATTCATAATTCATTGATTAATTCTAATTAAGCTAATTCCTTTATTCTATTAATTGATTATTTGATTAGATCTTTAAAGTTGAATGATAACTTTTGATTGTCTTTGAGGATGTGTTATAATTATATCTATACTGGTATATGATTTAGTTTTCTTCCAATATCATTTCAATTTTCTTTCATCATTTCAGAGGATAATTGTGTTTACAATTGTACAATTGTATTCCAGCTTCTTTCATAACTACTTAGGCTTATTAAACATAATTTTGCTCTGCATTCCTTCAAATTTTCCAACCAAGGTGTAATAAAAGTTGTATAAACGTGAAAACAGTGTGAAACATTGATTCCTTAGCTTAATTGGGGAGATAATTCCGATGTGGGAGGAATTCTCAGTGAAACGGGGGCCCTGGATTCAGTTAAATCATAACGTTTATTGAAGGTTGTGATTGGCAGCAACAGCAGATATTATGCAGTCAAAGCTCGTTATTACGAACTTTCAGGGGCCATAAAAAATATTTCGTAATAATATTATCAGGAGTTCTATATACATGTATGTGGAGAACATTAAAATTTATCAGATCTCATAATTACGTTATCATTCATGCATTTGCGTAATGATTCTGCATCAGCATATCTTCTCCCCACGTTCAAAATTAAGGTATTATAAAGCAAGATTCATTAATAATATCAAGTATCATCAATAATATCATGTATATGTGTTAGCACGAACACATAATCAAGTGTTCATTGTTCAAATTATAAATTTATGAACTTCATGGTGAGATCTGGACATTGATCAGCCAGAGAGGCAACCCAGCAATGGACTGACCGGTGCTTGTGTCGTCGTCTCCATTGTTAGGCAGTTGTTAGCCTATTCGTCAGCGGCGATCTCAGATCTCTGTATCTGAGAATATTCAGACGGCATTCTGTCTAGGCAATTGTTAGATCTAGACCAAGACGTCCCAAGCTCACATACCGGAAAGGCACGAAATGGATATCGGAACTGTCGGGTCTCCCCACGCATCTTATCACACATTGAGAATTTCGAAACCAACCAGAACACAAGATTCCCCTATGGCCTCTGATCATGCGTCCATCAACCTTACGGTGTCCATCATGGCATAAATTATTAAATTAATTTTAATGAAACAAACTTAATAAAATCTACTTCCACAGATAGCTCAGATAGCAATTATATAAAGAATACATAAACACAGATTTGCACAAATGATAACTTCTTGTGTGTACTGGATGTACAATATATGGATTGAATCGGCTGAGAGCTGCTGATGACAGTGATCGGCTGCATTATTATTATGTGAACTCCCCCCTGCATGCTCATATGAGCCAATATGGCGTAAAACTTTATTTGATTATGTAAGCAAGCTTGCATCACATGCTAATGTGACCAATACATGGATGTATTGCGTAGTAATATTTACCATAATGTAAAGCAAGGCTTTGTCATGGTATTGTCACTCTCACGGACTCTCACTCATTTAGTGAACGTATGCCGTCACTCATTGCTGGAACGCTAGTCCTTGCTGTTTGTGTTACAACGGAAATGTACAGAATAAATGTGTAATTCTTGAACTTATGACATTAACAAAACATCCACACATCTCTCCTTCAGAGTAATAGTGAATACAGATAATTGAATCAAATTGAACGTCATTTATAATGATGCTAAAATATGATTAGGGGCATCTCGTGAGATCGATAAAAAATCCTTCCATGATGATGCTTTGTTATTGCAAACAAAGTTTTGTGTAACGTTTCGTCAATGTTTATTCGTTTAAATTATTACGAATATCTTATGGCATCTAACTGCAAAACAAAATCATACATATAATTATTTATGATCATATAATTACAAAATAGCCTTTTTGTAGCACATTACGCAAGGTGGAAAAAAATCAATTAATCTGTAAATGCACTTTTAAATCACCCTGTACTACAAGAATCCAGTCTAGAAATGGCACCCTTCGTGTCCCCTCTTCGCCAACTGACTCCAGGATACGCAAATATACTAAACACACACAATCACAAGCTTTCACTGTTTACCAAATACGTCTTTATTTCGTGAATAAATAAACACTGCCTATGTACGTGCATATAACGATAGCCAAGATAGAGAGTTTTCCAGTCTTGAGCTAAACACGATGCAGCATAGATTCCGTTCTTCTTGCATTCTGGTCGCCACTGTGATTGTGTTCGGAACTTTAGTGTTTATAGCCGTTTTGGAGAGATACAAACTGGACGGTGCCACTCTCTTGGCACCAGAGGGGGGACAGGTTCCAGAGTTCGATGGTCACGATGATGAGTTACCACCGAGAATCCACAAGCATCGTGTCGCGAGGGATATGCTCCCGATAGACCCCAAGATTATCAGGAGGTTCCAAGCTCTTTCCGGAAGGAAACAGGATGATCCCGAATTGATCAGTTTCATCCGAGAGGAGTTTATCGAGGATCGCCGCCCGTTCTTGCCCAAGTTGAGTCATAACGTATACAAAACGCCCCAAGCGGACGAGGTGGACAAATATTTCAAGGCAAAGGTAGGGTAACAATAGGAGTTCACCCAAATAAACTGCTTATTAGTGGAGATAGATACCTCATGAATAATTTAAACCCCTAAATAGTTATCCTATGAACAGAAGTTACACCATTACGTCTCAATTCTCAAACCTAATTTTTCACAGGTGGCCCATGCTGGATATACGCATGTATAATATATGTGTACATTGTTCAGTATAATTTATTATATACATGTTTTCACCATTTCACCACGGGTCTCCGGCCCGTGTATGTTATTTCTATGAGGGCTTCTGTCAACACCAAGTTCCTTAAACGGAATTAAAAAGAAGCTGTGTCATCACTTTACTGAAAGGGATGAAAAATACCCCACTGCACTGAATGACTCTTCACTGGTCTCCGGCGCTACTGAAAAGAAGCACCGGCACACACCGATGGAAAATCACCCCTATTTTGGTACATACATTTCACTCGATTTCACATGACGTCATTTGGAATTGCCAAGATGGCGCACAAGGCGAGGCGAGTGAAAATGAATTCACAGTATTTGCTGAATACGACCAGTTGACTAAATGTTGACTATAAATAGCAGCCAATGAGATACCACCTGTCATCGGTGTGTGTGCCTGTGTCATTATATATATGACCCGGGAACCAGCGAATGAATGACCCACCAGATTGAGTGCTGAGTGCAGATTGAGTGCAGATGGGTTAAACCGTATTGTGTGACGTGTGTTTTCACTTCAACTTCTTTTCAGAACGACGGTTTCTTCGTGGAGGCAGGGGCTTTGGATGGCGAGAGGTCCTCGAACACGATCTGGTTCGAGAAGCGGTTCGGTTGGACGGGTTTCCTGGTCGAGATGGACCCGTCCTACTACCTGCAGCTAAGAGGCAAGAACCGGCGTTGCTACACGTGCAACGCTTGCATCAGTCCCAGCAACTACTCCAGCGTGGTTCGTGAAATCGGATTGCGGCTTAAGCATGAATGCTCTCTTCCCAATTATAGGTGCCGTTCCAAGAAAAGGGGCGTGGCAACGGCGCCATCGTCCCCAAAGCGTCCCTGTCGACTTTTCCCTGCCTCTGCTTCCCGTTCTACTCAATGATGCGCGCTTTAGACAAAGTTAAAATCGATTATTTTTCTCTGGATGTCGAGGGTCAGGAACTGGCGATCCTGCGAACGATCCCCTTCGACGAAATTGACATTTCAGTCCTCAGCGTCGAATACTTACACACGGACAAACAGCAGCTGAGAGATTTCATGGAGAGCCAGGGATATGTGACCGCGAAAACCCTGTCGTACGAAAACAGACGGATCCCCCAGTGGAGCTACGATTTTATTTTTGTGAAGGAAGATTTGTTCAGAGCAGTTAACCGCACACAGGAACAAAGTTGATGATAACAGGGTGATAATTTCACTCTGTGATCACTAATCTCAGCCTGTTACATGCATTTAGAAATTCGAATTAGTGGTCGAAAAGCTTCTTATTCGACTTAACGGGGAGCCTCGCAAAAATCGAAATCCAAGGAATAAATATAAATGAATATATCTTTATTTAATCATAGTTAAGAAGTGGCCGAATGTCCGGCTTGGAATAACGTATATTGCGCAATAAATCGCTCGATGTGTTGGTCGTCCAGTTGGTTCTTGGCCTTGAAGTAGATCTGACCTACTTTTTCGGGACATCCCATGGGATGGAGGGAGGCCAAGCGGAGATAATCCATCCACAGATCTGAAACCGAAGATACATAAGGGAGAAATATAAACAGCCCTTGACTGGTATTCTGTGAGGGAAATGTTCATGTGAAAGAACCATTTATTTGAATTGATGCACGTTACCCCCAAAAATGAGTTACAAGGAATGAAATACCTGTGTCGGTGGATCCGAAATAGCTAACAGCTGAATCAAATGCAGCGTGGATCCTCTTCATTGATGGATTCACCTGCAGTTAAACGGAATTGTAAAAAAACGTCTGACGAGGAAGCTAACTAGATTAACCTGAGAATTCTCAATGTCAACGTAAGTTCTGAAGAATTCCACAGAGAGAGGCTGTGAAACAGACAACCTGCGAGAAAAAAAAGTCAGTCGAAGCCTGACGTATAAAATTGTTTATGGAGAATTCCAATGAGGAAAGCAAATAGTCAAGAGAAGAAAAAAGTCTAAATAAAACAAAAATCTACAAAAAAAAGTAGAGAAATGATGCAGAAATGGTTTTCGACTAAACACAGACAAATATAATGAAATTAGTTATTCCCTTCGAGGACTCGAGAGCGCACACATCACAGAAAAATATTAAAATTTGAAAAATTAAAAACAATCAATAATATATGCAATTAATTGCGTTAATTACCACCATGACCTTAAACTTCAAGCTAATTAATCAAACCTCCGGATTTAGTTAGGTCTATATGCTAACAATATAATCATAAAAATATAATCATAAAATATAATCATAAAATATAATCATAAAATGGTCATTTCAAAGTAACAACCAGCATAACAGCTGAGACATCGGCCTTTAAGTATATCGTAATTACCATTATGCAAGATTACGCAAGAACGGTGCAAGCGCCGTTATCCTCCCTTCTGGGAATCAAGCAAATAAAAGTGAACTTTTACTAAAACACGTTTACGAATTCGTTTGATCGGATTCGATTCCTTAAGCCTAGCATTTTAAGAGCAAATGAGTCTTTTGTCACTAAACTTTAATTCACTATATTTATGAGTTCTGCTTCATTAATTCTGCATTTTCCGAAATTGTGAAACTCAATTCCGTTAATCTGCATATCAACACAGCTCTAGCGAGACTGAGGTAAATGCACGTAGTTCGAGACACAAATGAAAAAGTTTATTACTGAGTAATTAAGGCTCACAGTGGATCAAAACTTCAATGGGAGATGGGCATTGTCATTATCATCATTCCTGTGCATTTTTGTGTCTTTTGCACGTTCGTCAGATCAGCTATCGCGCACACAAATTCGGGCACGGACGGACACGCATGCCACAAACAAAGCAACATGCAGAATTTTGTTTATCGAGAAAAAATAAATCTACAATAATATATATATATCATGAAATAAAATTACTTTTTGAAGATTTTGCGGACAGCCTTGACATCTAAATGTAGGGAGGCCCACTTGAGATAGGCCGTCTTGCACGGACCGGCCACTTCGGGAGTCTGCGTGACGGATTTCTGCGGAACAACAAGAAGCGTAAAAAGAGAAGAGGAGGAGGATCCTGTGGTGAGACCTCAAACAGCGCCTGCACTTTGTCCATTGGCTGGTTGATGACATTCCACTCCAGGGCGAAATTCCACAATGGAAGAGATTCCTGCGAATAAAAACGGATAATTCTGCGTCCATTGAGGAGTGCGAAGTGAGGCGATACCTTGGCTGGCACTAACGACAGGGCGCGGTCCATCTCAGCCTCACACATCCGCGTCTTCTCATCCTCATCGTCGATTTCAGACGTTGCCACTTGCAAAAGTCGTTCTCTCCAGATCGACACATTTCTCTTGAAATCGCCATTCACAAGGTCAGAGGTCAAGGTCAAGAGGTATGAGGAATCACGTGTCAGCTGCGCCAATTTGATCTGCGATTTTTTTTTTTTTTTGAATAGAAATACAATGTAGAAGAATTATCTCAAATGAATTTTCGGTCTTCGGCGTAAAATATTAGGAAGTTGAGAACGCGATTCGTGCTGCGACATCGCATTCAAGTGCATTTCATCTCTCGAGGGCGCCATCGACGGATTCAATTTCACCGCTCATCTGCATTGATCGGATGAGAGACCATTTCGACAGAACAACCGAAAGAAGAAGATTAGCCCAATAACAAGAGCGCTGAACATTGGCTGAAAGCATAGCACGTGGCGGGAAGCGCGTATAGTTCGGAAGACACGACCATGTAGTCATAGCAACAGTTAAAGGAGTCGCTGACATGAAAAAAAAAACAAGCGTTTGATTCAAAAGCACATTGATAATATATCACCAATTGAAAATTAATTATTATGTATTATGTAATGACTAAGAAAAACAAAGTAAGATGACGTCACTCACCCAAAACGAGGCTGATTCTTCGGTGACAGCGTTGTGGGCGAGAGCAGCGCGGAATGTCGAGTGCGCAGCTTCAATCCTCTGAGAAAAAGAATGGAAAAACATGAATAGAATTTTGCGGCGGATCTCCCTCTCTGTCCTCCCTCTGAGGAGGAAATGGAGGAGCGGAAAAGCGATCCCGTCGACGAAGGAGCCAACAGAACGGCTTCCTGAGCAGCGGCGCGCAGGGAATACCTGATGACGTCACGGACAATCTCCGCGGCTTCCGGTGGGATCCCGCGGAATTAATTGCGCGGGAATTCGGTTTCCAAGGAGACTGCCCGTTGGTCAATTGCCACGTGACCCGCTTAGTGGCTCAACGAACACGTGACTCCATTACCACGTGACGAGGGAGAAGCAACAGAACTCAATAAGACAATCAAAGCGGACTTAAACACAAATTTCGATGTCGGAAGAAGATCCCCGTTTATACATATCGAATAATGTCGATTTCTAGAGCCACGTCCCAGGGTCAAAGGTCACGAAGGTCCTGATTAGCAGTCGGGGAGACTGAGCCATCCATCCTCATCGCCCGTCTCCAAAGCCATCTCATTTCGATGGGGGCGACTCCCGCGAAGCGAAATGGCTGTCCCCCCCTCTCCCAACCCCGCAAACACATCCATTCTGTGCCGATAAACTGATCGCTTTCCCATAACTAAACGTCTGAGTTACACCGCTCCAGATAAACCCGGGACCGGGGGGCGATTCGACCCCAAGAGGAATATTTCTCACCCGAGGGCGCAGTTTCTTCGCGGCCGCTTTCTCTTCGACCATTTCGAGGCAGAATTTCAAATACAGCGTCCACGTCTCGCCTGGAAGAAGAGCAGAAAACGTTATTAGCCCCCGTAATCCAATTCATATAAGAACATCATTAACGACGCAAATCGAATCGACGCCATTTGCTCTGTGTCCTGTCGTGGCGGACATAAGCCAATTAGTTTAATTGGGCAACAGAACCGCGCAATTGCGACGCACAACGTGCTCGTAACACGCGAAATCAAGCGGAAGATTATTCGCACAACGGACGCGACAGTCCGCAAACGCTTGGCTAATTTCACGCGTTCGTACAAATAGCGATAAAGTCGTATGAATAGCCATTTTAGTCTCAGATAAGCAGACAAATCAAAAACATACAGAAAACATAGATTAATAGCAGCAATCGTTGAAATAGCGCCACGTGGTAATAGCCTAATCGAGGCTCAAATAGGCGTCAATTGTCGCATGGCACGGAAGCCTTGCATCGCAGCGACGCCTAAAAGCGGGCAGCGGCGCTGGCCGAGCGCAGTCATGCAGCGGGCGTCGTCATGATCACACACGTGTTCGTCTTCGGCGTCGTCGTGCCGACCGTCGTCACGGTAACGGTGTTCGTCGGTTTCCTCGTCTGCTGGTTCAAATGCAACATCCGACAGAAGCTCACGAACGGATTATTGAAACGCAAACAGATGCACGCCAAGCAGCAGATAGTGCACCCCCAAGACGCCAGCGAGGGGGTGGTCAGTGAGTGGTCATCGGCGAAGCAGACTGGACCCACCGGCAACGTTGACCCGTCCCTCGGACCCACGCTGGACTGCAGTGACCAGCAGCGTCTGATCGAAGATCGAACTCCGAGCAAAAATCGCGAACTGCAAACTTTCCACTTTGACCTTCAGAGCAGCCACCACGCGGAGAGCGGCGAGTACTCGGCCGACGAAGACTTCAACCCGGACGCCAGCAACGATTACGTCCAGCTCAAGGCCCCGTCGAAATCGACGCTAGAGACTCCGGAACTGGTGAACAGGAAAGAGTTCGAATCGCTGCGGGCGCAAAGGCCTCACGCGGAAGCCAACGACTACTGTCGACTTCCCATGGTCACGTGATCCGATAAACGCAGTATACTTCTGAAATTACACACACAATCAGTGATAGTTGATCTGCAGTATATAATCATGTTTGTTCATCTCTTGCTTTGTTTTTGTTTTTAAATATTAAGAAAAATATAACATTCCAATCGTGTCACATGTGAATTGCCTATGAATCCATTCTTGAATGAACGGGAGTTTGTGATTACATTTTTTGGCGCAATTATTCGTGTGGATAGAAATGAATCCCTACGAGACCACGTGCTCGGCGGGAAAAAGTCGGGCCCAACGCTGGATGTCGATATAGTCTCGGTGACAAGGAATATTGCATACTAACTGATGCGCTCTGCTTAATTGTGCATGCAGTCAAAACACGTCAATGACTCGTGACTAAAGTAAATCCGAATGAGGTTTATCAGCGGAGATCGCACATTTTGTTTTGACTTCTAAGCTCTGTTAAATGGATCGTAAATTATTCAACACCCAAAAATGAAGATGTTGACAAAAACAAAAAATAAATAATACCATTCAGTAAAGAATTTCGATCTAAAAAAAACTCTTGGTTTTCAAGGAAAGAAAAACTCCTTCGGCGAAACCGCTTTTGTAATCATTTCATATGAGGCAGCAGGGTTGTTAGCAGAGCCCATCAGCTGACCATCGGTCACTGTGGTCATCTGCGCGGAAGACGAAACGCAGGCGCACGATCCAATGTGATCCGTCTTCATAACACGAAATGGATATTTGTTCCAGCCGACGCTTCGTCCGCATAACTCCTCATTGTCGATTACGAACAGTCTCCCCTTTCGGCGCATCCCACCCCCGCCAATATCCCTCCAGAAATCCCGATTTAATCCACGTTCAAATAAATCCACATTTAAACAAATTTAGCATTTTGTAAAACACAACACGTGTGAAGAACGGCGTGTTTCGCCGAGCGGATAAATTCGGACGGTTAATACGCCTGTAGAGAGGCATATCCGCTGACCAGACGCCGACTGACCACGCAGTGACCGCTACATTAATGGCTTCAAGAGAGGAACACAGATATAAAAGGCTCATTGGCCGAGACCAGTGATAAAAGAACGACATAAAAAGCGCGGGAAAAGGACACTTCCGCCATTTTGTTTCCAGCTGCTGTGGCTGAGTTACGAGGCTCCAGTGACAAGAAAACCGGACGCAGGAAAGAGGTTCGCTGGCGGGATTGTGAGGGATCAGCGGAGCGGACGAACGAGGTCACCCCGGATGGGAGAGGGATCAAAAGGGAAGAGGCTTCCGGGGGGGGGGGGGGGCAAATAGGCGACGGACAGAGCAGGGTCCTCCGTGTTACTACTGGAGTAGGCACAAAACAGGAGCAAATAATCATACGATCGGATGCCAATCGTAATAACCACGACAGCGTTAACGCAGAATAGAACCCCAGTTAGCCGGAGGTCGCGGAGAGGTCAAACGACCAGCACACGCTGTCCAGTGAGGCAGTGACCACTGCAGACCACAACATTTAGCCCGGAATCGAAACGCAGCAGCGTCTGGCCCCATAACGAGGCCGAGGCTCGTTTGGCGCGAATTTATGGCGAAACAGATAGCAGCGCTGACCTGGCTGCTGCCAAGGGCAAGGTCATGGCAAGGTGAACGCAGAGTGAATCGACGCTGATGGATCGTAAGGGAAGGAAGAGGAGGAGGGGGGAGAGGAGGAAGTGGTCGATTTGTGGCGTGACAGACGCCGCTCAACGATGAGTTATCGGTGAGGAAAAATACGAACGGCGAATGGAGCAGTGTGTTTACGTTGTTCCCGCGACGAATTCCGGCGAAAATATAACAATTAACAAAAGAGCAATGTAGACGATTATTATTGCGTATTATACGTATTGCTTCTGCGAGGGTCTTCCGTGAAATTTAAACCCAAACTATCACCAGATTAATGGAATTAGACGCTGAGGGTGCAACCATGATAAGTGGTGATATTCATTATAATACGTAGAGCAGAGCCAAAAGTAGTCCATCCACGTTGTCTCCATATATATAATGTTAAAAACAAGAACTTTTAGATTTGCAATAATTTACCGATTATTGAAGTAAGTAACTACCTGGGGCCGATTCTGAAGCCGATAATATTTATCTTAATTATGTGGCAACCCCTGCCTCCTAAACATGCTTAAACAAAAATAAAGACAAGGGCTCTGGGAGTAGGATAAAATTAATAATATCCATAATTGCTATTTGTTAAAGATGTGCTTGCCTCAGCAGGGTAAGATATGTTTCTTTCTGAAATAGCCCCCTGATAATAAACCCCGTATGGATTGAAGAACTTATTCTGCGCACATTTATGCAAAGAAATCAAATGAAAAGTCAATTTAAATGAAGAAGGAACATTAATTAAATGCGAAGGTTGTGTGATAGCAAAGAGAGCAGAATTAAATGAGCCCCTGAACGAGCATTAATGAATGTCATCTCTTGTTTGGCGCTTCAGTACAAACTCTATGCTTTGTTTCAATTTCAGGAGATAAACATTAGTGCTAATGTTACACCAATAGCACTCCCAGACAAAACAATAGTGCGAAAGCATTGCCTAATTTATGTGTCCAATGAAGCCTATCCATGGTCCGGGGCCATGTTTCCCGCCAAAAGTAAAAATATCGCCGAATGTTGGGTGCACTCTGTTAATTGAGATAAATCGGCATCAATGTCGAAGAAATTGGACTAGAAATGATAGAAACAGCATCATGACATGTTAGACTAACCATCATACCAAGTATTTCTATCTCTTATCCTCGCGTGTCTTTACACTGCGGTCATTCTATTTTGTAACACATTTTCAGAATTGCACAGCGCCATAGAAAAGCTGTGAAAAGCATTAACATCTTTAACATGGAGTAGAGTACTTTTGGCCCACTCTGTATATCATTGAACACGGAAGAAACAAAGTAAAAGTGCTTACATTTGGGAATCCGCAGCACGGCCGTCTCGTACAATTCTCTGCATTCAGCTTCAATCGATTCAACTCTTGCAACTGAAATGAAGCATCTGACACCTGAGTGCGTGGCTAGAGTGAATACCTCGGTGCTTCTTGTCCAGAACTTTGTTTCTCCAAATAGCCTCCGCTTCTGCCCATTTGCGGTGCGCTTTGATGTCCCAAGTCAGCTCACTATCAGGGTGGGATTCCTCTGCGCTGCAATCATAACGCACTCGGTATAACTCATAACGCACTCAATCACAATCATAACGCCCTCAGGTGAAATCATAACGCACTCAGTTCGCGCTCGGAACGAGGATTGACTGAATTTACTTTGCATTTACCTTTTCACGATTTCGTCTTCAAAATCTTCCATGAAATCGAACAGCTGCGTCACGGGCAGAAATGACAGCTTGAACTTGACATCATCTAAAATGAACGTGTTATTAATTCATAAATTACATCTAATTAAATGTCACTTTGATTAATTACTCCCATTTGCACCTTTGCACTGAGGGCATTTAACTACAGCTCCGATACCGCAGCCGTATTTCATTGCTAGTAAAGGAATTCAAATTCATATGAGATATATTTATAACCTTTATGCCTAAATATTAAAAAAGAATATTTTTTATATGAATCATCACAGGATTATTGGAGGAGAGATTTCATACTCATTTCCAAGAAGAGTGGCCACTGACTGACCTGGGATGGCTTGCACAGCTTTGCAATACACCAATTTGGCGACCTGTCCCTCAAGGACGGCAGAGGAAGCCTCCTCATCATCCTACAAGAGGTCAAGGGTCATCGGAAAATAGAGACAAACAAACAACTAACCAACTGCATATCAGCCACCTGCAGGATCTCACGTCTCTTGCGGAGCTAAGAAAAGAGAAGAGAATTGGGTGAGAAAAGGGAAAAGATATGTAGAAGATAGATAAGAGAAGAAAGCTCACTTTGTCAGAGTTGAGTAGCTCCATGCGGTAATACTATAAAAAGATTGAAATTCAACACTTGGCCTTTGTGACTTGGCAGAACAAACCTCTCGCCATAAATGCTGTGAGTCCGGGTTGAACCTGAGGCCTCTCTGCAGCAGACGTCTCGTGTTGAACATGTTCTGCATCTCCTCCATCTCCCATTTGGCCGCAACCACCCAGATATCTGCGTCAAAAAAAAGGTCAACGCATGAAAAGACGACTGACGTGGCACAAACCGGGTTTTGAGCTGTGAAGTTGAAGCATTTTCGTGAAGATTGCACCCACTGACCCCTTCTGCTTCTGACAAGGAGAAGAAGAAAAAAAAACATTGAAAATTCAAACTCAAATTTAGCAGAATAAAAATCACCTTTGTTTTGCAGAATTCAACGTGTGACAGCCACAATTGAACATCCTCCTGTAGTGGAGGGGAACATGAACTTAAGTTATTTAACTGGCTTAATTAATTTCTCAAAACTCACAGGAAATCGTTTACACGCCGCTGTGAAAAGACGATTGATGCGGTGCTTGATGGGCTGATCTATGTAACCTTTGCCCTTCTCAGACCGCAGATCCTGAAGTAAAAAATAAATAAAAATGGAAAAATAAAACGCGATGGAATTTTGCACCTTTCGCCTCTTGTTGATGAGCGTCAGGACGTCACATTCATACTGAAATCAAACACGCATAAAGTATAAGGAAAAAGGCAAAAGCAATTCCTTCACCTGAATGTACTTGAGGAAGTCGTCTTTTTCTTTGATTCTGCGCTGAATCTTGTACTGGTATCCTCTCCTGCGCCTCAGAATGGCTCTGCAGGGAAAAAAAACCAAAATCATGCTCGAATCCCCCAAATGGAAACAAATGAGCATGGAAGTTAACTGGAGAGATTTCTTCGCTTAAATGAAGCGATTTCCATTGCTCAGTTTGATGACTATGATCAAGAGTCAGAGTCGAATGATAATTCATTTTGAGCAAAAAGCATTGAAGACGAAGAAGCAAGTTGAGAGATGAATTAAGGCGACAAGTGCTTTTACTTCAATTACTAGGATAGTGGTTGATGAAAAACTCAAGCATCCTTCTAGGAGGGACTGTTGACAGATGGCTTTCATTTATTTTCCAACTTTCAATATGTGAGGCAGCAGTGGTCTGCAAGATAAACCAGAACTCCTTTCAATTGCTTTAAAAACAAACTTACTGAGGTTGCCATACGTACTTCCTCAGGTGGGCGTGGCTAAAAGCGGAGAAGACTTCCAGCGTGTGTGCAACAAGCATCCAGTTTGTCAAACTCAAGTCTGTTGCATCTCGTGTTAATCGAAACTACACTAACATTTGCACTCTTCTCTAAATAATTATATATCAACCTTCTATCAAGTCATCCATGCGTAAAGTATATAGCATTGATGGCAGACAGAGAGAGATAGATAGAGAAAGAGAGAGATAGAGCTTTAAGACGTTCCCACAAATGGTTTCTCCTTCCAAGTCAGAGATGAGTACTATTACTAAGTAGCTCTCCCCTCGATGCTCAATCAGCATCGTATAATACAGCTGATTTTAGTCATTGATCTTGTATGTTGGGGAGGGGGGGGTTAGGTGACCAAATGGCAGCAATCAAACTGGCAACGTATTGTTATTCAAAGTCACGCAACAATTTCACGTTTACAGTGCGTTCTTTCGTTCACGACAACTTGGAAGTTGGAACTCGGAAGTATGAGGTCGTCATCTTGAGAACCATCAGATCAGGTCGAGATGTCGAGATGTACTCATGTAGGTCCCGACTTCCGACTTCAAAACAGGCGCATAGAACGCACCTCGTGACTCATGATCTCGTAATTCCAAGTTGTTGAGAATGAAAGAATGCACCACATCGATGATATATCAGATTTTGGGTATACAGTAAAAGCTTGTTACAACGACATGTTTGGTTTCAGGCAAATCGGTCGTTGTAACGAATTTGTCAGTGTAATGCATTTGGCCCATAACTCACAAACTGACTGTCATGATGGTCACTCTATAATGCCTATTGGTTTACTGTATGTAGTGTTACCTAGCATGCATACTGTGTTGTAACAAGGAAGAACAATTTTATGGATTTGAAGGATAGTTTAGGCCTTACATATTTATTTCTTGAAGAAATCAAACATCATTCTTTCATAAGCAAAAGCTGTGAATTCACACCTCGAGCGCTCGCTCTGTCTCCGGAGTTCATTGAATATTCATAGAGTATTTTTCCGATCATCGGCAACAATCAAAGGACTTTTTATCTTTTGTAGTCAAAACAAACAATAATGCTTTAAAAGCCGACAAAGGCTATCGCTACCTATCCGTTGCTTTAATTGAGCGGATGATGTGCATTTCACTCTCTGTGTTCAGCGTCGGCGTTCATAACTTTAATCCTTTCATCTGAGCTGTTTACCAACAAACCATTGAATTAAATCTTTGATATTTTTACAAAGGCTTAAGCAAACATTGCAACAATAACATGCCGACAACATCAGAACTTTAATTCATGTGAGTCGTGCGTCGTGGGTCAGTGAACATCGGAGACAGTTGCGGATCATTGAACATGAGCGACCTCAAGGCGACGGCCTGTCGTTGTAATGAGCTAGATTTCAATCTTAAAAGCACATTAATATTTTCTTTGGCATTTTCCCTGTCATTGTCGGAACAGTGAATTTTGTCAGTGTATCGGGCTTTTAACATTGTGGCAGATCGGTTGGAGCACTTGTCATATCAACCCGGACCCCAAATCATGCAATTGCGGGGAGGGTCCCGCCATCGCTCTAAAAAGGGCGCTATGAATTTTGAGGGGTATTGAGACAAAAATGGGATATGTTTTTTTGGGAAAGTTAGGGATTTGTATATGTGTCCACCTCTTGTCTAGTAGCCTTGCACATCTCTGTCGTTGTATGCTTTTGCAGGGAAGAGAGGAAACATGCAATTATTATGAGTGAAGATAAACTGACTTGTGACGGGATTCGATCTCGGAACGTACACCTCAAAGCACCACCGGTTTATCCGATTGCGCCAGCACGGAATTTGATGAAGGTGTTGAGTTACGTGTGCATTATAAGCACGGTGAATGCTAGGTCATTATAATATTATAAATTTTATAATGTGACCTCGTGACCTGATAAGATGTGTGGTATTGGAGAAGCACGTGGCTTTGTTGTGTCACGTGACAACCGTTTAACTTGGCTTATGTTGAATGTATTCTTCCGCGTTCGTGGGTCCGGGTTAATATGACAAGTGGAATGATTGATTTTTGCACCAGTGTGCACTCCCTCAGTCCCTGTATATTAGAGCTGCAGATTTGAGATTATATTGATTATATACTCCTCATACTTATATTATGATACATCATACTGGCTGAGTCAGTATCGTGAGCATGCTAGTGAGTGGTTGTAGGAGTCATTGAGCGAATGTAAATGTTTATTAACTTAAGATTGTGGTTGAGCGATAATAGAGACTTACTTGGTTTCGGAGGCGTTGAGGATTCCAAGTCGCTCCATCTGCTCCACCTCCTGGAGCATCTCCTCCATGCGCTGTTGCACCAACTCCGCCATGATGACAATTAATTAAAATCACAATTAATCCAAGAAAAAAAAAAGAATTAATGTCGTCTGTCTGCCTGTCAACACGTGAAATCACAAATGCGAATGAATGAACATAATCATAACGCACAGAACGAAATCATCCGCGAGGGAAGACTTGCATTTGTACTCTGTGAGCCTGTGAATTACTGAATAAGTTGCCGTGAGGAGAGCTTCTATTTTAAATTTACGTAACTCATTTGAGCTGATACTAGTATCTGGGTATCATGGGTACGCTTACATAAGGATGATCATGCACATGGAAAGCACAAGGAAAGGTGCGTTATGAATGCGAAACAAACCTGCTGGAGTGCGTTATGATTAAAGGCTTCGAACAGAGAATGTTTTTCAAGTTCTCTGCTTCGAAGCGACTTCTTCCTCGACCATATTAACATTTACTACTGTAGTTAGTGCATGTATCTACCGCTTAACTGGAGGAATACATTCAGATGTTTGGGTGACAATGAGGAAATGAGATGACCCAATAATTATAATGACATTACTTCTCTTGCAAACACAACACACACACACACACACACACACACACACACACACACACACACACACACACAGCAGAAAAGAATCTGATTCAACACATAAATTTTATTAATCGAAGCAAGAATGAAAAACTTCAGGTTGCTATTAAAATGTGATCCAATGAGAAGAAATACCGCATGATAAGAGTAGATACCATGACAATCTGCAGGAAGGGCTTACCACCGGAATAACGCCATTCCCGCTTTGTACTTCAAAGCAGAGGTCACCCAGAGGTCACCAACAGAGTTATCAAGTGAATACAGCAGTTACCCTCCCCCCAAATCCCTTGAGAAATCAGACTACTTAAACACCTTGCTCAGATTAACAGAAATTCAAAAAAACTCATTAATCGTAAAAAGGCATCAGGCAAAAACGATGATGACACATCTGAACGAGCAGATGAGTCAGAGTCAGAGAGAATCACAGGTTTCAGACGTAGTTGCGACTGCTTAGACTGCGACTGAGGGCAAATCGCACGACGTTTCCTCCGCTGGCAGCAAATTTACCCCAAGCGCCGAAGGGCACGACAAGCGCTGTGCAGTTATCTTCTGAGCCAAACATGAGTGCCTGGTCAAGCAGCATGCGACACGCCTCGGGAGGGTCCCTGCAACTGCTGAGGAGGCTGACGACCTCAGTGCTGTTGAGCACACGGTGGATGCCGTCCGTGGTGAGGACGAGAAAAGCGTCGCGACCGTGCTTGATCTGAAACCAGAAAACAGCGTGACGGATGCAGAGGCAACAGGGTGTCGTACCTGGATGGAGCGGATGTCAGGCTCAGCCGTGACCCCGTACTGCTTGAGGTCAATATCGCCAATGCTCCTGCTCATGTCCAGTCGCCCCATCACTCGGGGTTTTCCCAGGGAGCTCATGAGAACTTTCCCTCCGCTCTCCTGAATGCGTTCCCGTTCTTCTGGGAGGTCTGGTTCGTGGTCAGTGGTCAAGCGTAACGACTGACCCTCGCGACACAGCGTGGCTCTGCTGTCACCCACGTGACCAATCACCAGTTCCGTGCCACTGCGCAGGAGACAGACAGTGGCGGTAGTGCCGCTCATCAGGGCGGCCTCATCGCCTGTTGGCCAAAGCACACGGTCAAGCGAGAATTTCCGGACATTTTAATGTTTCTATGAATTGAGTGATGAAAAAAAATATAATAAAATGAATAACATAAGTGAAGTAAATAATTCATTGTGTATAGGCCGAAATCCACAAACAATCCCCTTATCGTTGGATTGAAAGTCCAACGCTCTACCACTGAGCTAAACAGCTAACAAAAGTTTACAAAACACAAATAAAATTCACAGATTCAGATGATTGAAGACTTTGAGTTATGCGAACTGGGCAGAGATATTAATCCCCAAACTTGGCCATAAACCAATAAATCTCCCAGTAATTAATCATAATCCACTTACGATGAAAGTTGTTTTTGACGAAGCGAGTGAAATTGTGATTGACGTCACAGAAGGCTTGTCGCAACGCCCCCTGGAGGCCTCCATCTTCCTGTTTCTCCAGAATTCCCTTCAACTGCTCAGCAAAGTGCGCTTGACAGTAATCCACTGCCAATGAGCCTCCGTGTCCGTCAAAGATGGCCAGCAGCAGGATCTGGTCGGAGAGCGGTTCGACCAGAATGCGGTCTTCATTCTCGGGCCGCCTTCCCTGGAGCGACAACTGGCCGATGCTTTCGAGTCGGATGGATGGAATCAGACGACCATGCTTGATGCTCTCTTCGATGTTCACTGAGAGCTCAAGGCGGTTCTGCCACGAACCCAGTTGGTCAAAATTGGTGCCCGGCTGTCGCTTGCCTCGGTTCTCTGGGTCGCTGAGGTAGCTGGCGGGCGGGGGAGGGGAGGAGGAGGAGGGGGAGGAGCGAAAGGCGCGACGTAGCAGGAAATCGGGAGGCCGGAACACAGCGGATCTGCCGGATAGGATGAAACGCTGAATGACCATTCCACCAATGATGGCGTTCACCTGTGAACACAAAATGCGATCATCAGCAGATGAACACAAGAAGATCAGTTGATGTCACAGCTGGTTGCTAATCATCTCTTGTTGATAACCGTCACGTGAGATTAGCTTTAAAAGGTTAAAGGTTACGAAATCACAGCAACCAGCATTCATGCCAACAGAGATATGATGGTCCCTTGACAGAAGAGCAAAGCACAGAAGTAGAGCATAATCTATGAAGTGAATTTATCAATGTTTCAATATTGACCCCTATGCACATGATTCATGAGGCTATGACCCTTCTGCAAGAAACGAAGCACAGATCTTTTCACTCTGCCTGCACACAGGAGAAAATCAAGCAACGGGAGGGAAGAGGGAAGGGGACCCCGATCTCCCTTTCGGGGTTTCTCTCCAGCGCCTTCATGGCCTAACAGAAGAATGAACCCAGATTAATTGCTAATCTAATCAATTAAGTGAATTAACATCATTAATGCAATTGCTAGAAACAGAAATTCAGTGAATCAGCGATAATGTAATTAAATTCATGTCAAAAATCCATTAGTACTAATTACTAAGGAACAGGGGAGGGTGTGTGTGTATGTGTGTGACACACGACAAGTACAGTCCTTTCCTGCTGCCACGGTTGCCGTTACGATCGAGAGGACGTTGCAATCAATACTGTGATGGTGAATAATCTGCAGCCCTATGCGACCCAAGGGACCTTTATTCTGTGCATAGAAAGTTAAGCACATTACCCTGCCTTAGATGATGTAGAGACGAGTAGCTCAGTCGGTTTGTCCCCCTGACTCCAATTCTATGTCGCCTGGGAACGTTGAGGTCCTGAGTTTGAGGCCCGGTCAGCCCACAAGGATTGTGAGTTTTAATTTGTTATAATTCCTCGGTGACTCTGCAGTCCTGCCCATCTGTGTTTACGGTCTATGGATGCATGCAAGATGAAGAGCCCTTGGGATCTATCAAAAAGAGTAGGGGGTAACTCCAGTCGAGTTTCTGCTCTGGCGCCCATATAGGTGATGCAACGCAGCAGAGTCACTGAGGCTGTAAAACCACAATAGCCTTTGCCTTGCCTCTCAGCTGAGCTACCTGGCTGTGCATAATGCATGAGACAAATATGATGACAACCATGAATAGTACTCCACTCAAGAGGAACGAATGTGAAAACTAAAAATGATGGCACAGTAAACAGAGAAGAGCCTTGCCAATAGCAGGAGGAGCCAGGCAGGCTATCCTTATGATTAACTAGAAGTGAATAATGCTCTGTTTTTGTATCTGACATTGCGTGATTTGCGTCACAGACACTGAAGCCGCCAAGCCATGAAAAAACGGCTGGCTGAAGCATCAATTCGGCGGTTAGCCAGCTAAGCCGACCTTTTCTCACGGCGGCTGGCTGAGTAAAACTTACAGCTCAAGCCGGCTCACAGCAAAGAAACTCTCTCATGCCTAGAAATCAATAACATTAGCGCGCATTAAAACATACTCAGCGCCAAAAACAAGGCAACAGTACCGTTGCAAAAGTATTTAAGAGTTACTGTTATTTTAAAACTTTTGAGCAATTAAACACTTGAAAAGTAATAAAAAAAAACAAGTTAATTCAATCTTGGCATCTACACAGGGAATAATTGTGCCATACAATGAATTATAATTAATAAGCCTCCATCCATAGCATGGATTGAGACTCTGAGCTTTGTTTATCACTAATAGAACTGGTACATCACTATATGAAAACATTTCTTTGTAGAAAGCCTATGTTAATAATAACTAATGTCAAAAACCCATTTTTAACACCTTTTTTTTAAGATACCAAACAGTATGTTTGAAGGCCTTCTGCTGGCAATCAAATGCACAAGTCACGCGTCCATGCATTTACATGATGCGATTTTCACCCACATACCATTCGTTGTAAAGATGGTTTGAATAATAATTAGAAAGATACAAGTGCAAAACAAGTGTGCATAAAAAAGGTCATCATTTTAATTATACTGCATCATCTACATCTGCTTGTACTGATGCCTAATTTTTGATGCCGAGTGTACTAAAGACAACTCGAAGGGAAAAAGACTCCATGCAATCGGAAATCGGCATCTAAAAACATTGAAATTGAAATGATGGAAGCCTGCAGAAAAAAAACGAAAAAAAAAACAACACTTTTAGTGGTTAAATCTTAACATGCAATAAATGTTAATTACTTTCTGACATCGTGTAAAAGAGCTAATGACTGGATTTTATGTTTGTGGCTGTCAGGTCAATGGTGGCGCATATTTGTGGCTAAATCTGCCCATATCTGAGCAAAGGTGCTATTATTCAGCATAATTCTCACATTTCTTGGTTTCTTGACCTGACTTTTTGGGTTATAAATAGTGAACAAAGCTCTTCTTGACCCTTGGCTAATTGTTGTTATTTTGTTATTGGATTATATTAGATTGCATCCTATGAAATTAATTTGTGGCACACTCACTTACATAGGCCTACTTAGTACTTACGGTACTCAAGTTACTTACCTGACTTAGAGCAGTGGATCGAATAATGCAATTAGGCATTTAATTTCACTGCGATTTTAGATTTCATCATTCATACCCAGACATCATTCTAATTGGCCGCCACTCAAAGCATTCAAGAAATTCTGCTCTTATCATGCTTTGCCAAAACAAATCCTGAAGTACATGTATTTGACAGATGATAACACTTTTGTTCAAAGAATAAACTTGCCCAAAACAATACACACAGAAGCTTATATATAGCTGTATATTTACTTATACAAATAAATTATTATTATTATTATTATTATTATTATTATTGAAAGAATATAATGCAAAGGCAGGGGTGAAAAATTAAGGGGAGATGACGGATGATTAAAATCAGAGAATCGCATCTTAACGATTGCTGATTGCCATTGTAAGTAGAGCTGGGCGAATAGTGCTTCAACACGGATAACGGATATCCGTGTTACTAATATCCGACGGATACGGATACGGACACGGATATTTATGCCCAAACACTGGAGCATGCACTTGCAGCGTAATGGCACACGCTGTGAGCGGGAAAGCAACACTCTGTCTGCAGCAGTTAAAGACAAGCGACCTTGACCTACTGCTGTCATCCTTCTTGATTCTTGTACATTTTTTTTATCAAAACGTTCAGAATAGGTTTCAAGAGGTATCGCACATGCAGACAGCTCGCTTGCCTGTCGATTTCACAGAGGTGAATTCCTTATCAGCACAGGCTATTTTAAGTATTTTTCCCCAACTTCACGAGTCGCAGATTATAAGCCCAAGACGGAACAACAGTAACGTGCACTTTGTGCTACTTTGGACACTTTCAACAAACATGATTTGGAAATGTACAAACTTAGTAACTTCATGAGGCGCAAGTCAGTTCATAGCATTTATTGTTCTATAGAAAGTTTGAAATAATTCAAGTCGCTAGATCGCCAAGTAGCGGGCCTACATGTACTAGTCTATATTAACTGTTCAATTTCAAACATGTAAAGATTGTTTATTGTCAACAATTTACGCATGAATGTGCATGGCGGCTAGCCGTTTGGCCACGGCTGGCTGACGGCTCAGGCCTCCATGGTGGCGGCTGGCGGCGGATTCGGCATGGCATGCGGAGGTCAGAATGCAGAATGTCATGCATACAATCATAACAATGTCATACAACTCGCTATGCCTCCTGAGGTGGGTCACCCTGACCTACAGCAGTGATCAAGTGCCTTCAAGTGCTGTCGAAGCTAAAAATATGGACGATCAACAAACCCAAATTTAACACTAACAACGCAAACCTGAGCTAGAAGGGTTTTTAGTTTTTAAAGTGGATCAAACGACATCAAATTTGGGAAGATTGTCATTATTCCTAGACTCTCAGCCACGTGGTTACAAAAATGTAAACAAAGAGGCGTGTGCTGTGTGTACTCATTCCGACATTCTGATTGGTTCACAACAAAGGTCATAGGCCTTGAACTGAGGTCAAGGTCGGAAATCGAGGGAAAACAAGTCTGAAGACATGATTCAGAGCGAATTATGTTCAGCAAGATGAAGATTAATCCATGAGATATTTGATATCACTGATAACTCACCTAATTGCTCGGTTAGTTTAAAGTCCTAAATGTGAGAAAACTAAATAGTGTTGATGACGGAAATGGCGAGAAAATCCAAAAGAAAAGGAGCGAAATTTCCACTACGTCCGTGATTCCGAGATGTGATTCTGAAGTTAGCCGCGAGTGGAGCCACTCCATGTGAAGTAACGCTATTGGAGAATAGTCGCCATTTCTATATAATAAATTTCATGATGTAATCATAATGTCGCGAATGGAGGTTGCAAAGTTCGATGATTGAAATATCACTAACATCAATTTTATCTGAAAAGGAAGAGCTTTCGACATAGAGTTGTTGACAACTGGAACGAGTTGCCGGAAAGAGTTGTGAACGCAACCTCAATGAATGAGTTCAAGTCGAGGCTCAACGAGGCCTGAAAGCACCACCCCATAAAGTTCACACCCAGCTTCATGTGACCCATCTCCAGACCTTGCCATTCTACGTTTATTGTTTTCTTCTCTTTTTTCCATACTTTTTTTTTTTTTTTTTTTTCTTTTCTTGTGTGTGGGTTTTTTCGGTTTTTCGGAGTTTTTTTTTTACACTGTCCGAACTAATCACGAATGTCCTAGGTACATAAGCGTACCATATGAAAAAAAAAATACGAGAGGGGCCTATAAGAGCTGTTAGCTCACCTCGGCCCAACATTCAAGGTACATTCAAGGTACATGTTATCCAATAATTGACTATGAAGATATACATTAAAAATGGCGGCCGAAATATCCAAAACGTTATGATTGAGTTAAGTCTCTCTCTCTCTGTCATAACCAACAATCGATTCACGCGTATTGAGTTTTGACTCCCGATCGTGAGAAAATTAATTGTTTAATTATCATGATTGTAAATAATTTAAATTTAATACATTCCGTGAAATTGTTCTAAGGATTTTAATTTATGTACTAGAATTCAAATTGAATTGTTTTTCACCGACAATCAGGCGTGCTTTTTCTGCTTCTGAATAATTGAGTTATGGCACATGTACAAAATGATAGCCGAATGCTCGTAATTTGCGTCCCTTTCTTCGATGACGGTAATCATACCGATATGAGAAGCAGATTAACGCTACGATGCTCCATGTGCAATCCAAGCACTGAGTGGCCATGCAACAGGCAGACGATCGACGGAGCCAACCATAGCTAATCTGTTAATGAATACGGAGATTAGCTTCTTATGAATAATAAATATACATGTACACACATGTACATAGAAGGGAGTCTCCATATCTATGGATTCGCCCCACCGCGCCAGCTCTACATGCACATGTTGCACATTACGTATGCAATGTTAGGGCATTGAAACTTTGTTTTATTATCGTTAACATGCGCTTTTAGCCTTTTATGCTCCAATAAATTTCTTAAATTTCTTTATTCCTGTGCTCTATATGATATTATGTAGATTCGGGATCAGAGAATTCTAACTTTGGCCTCATAAATGTAGACGTGGTGTGAGTTTTTGAGTACATGTAATTAACAAAGTTGTGTGAATTTGCGAAATTCAATCATATACAGTAAAACCTGTCTATAACGACCACTCTGCGGACGGATTGCAAACGGTCGCTTAAGACAGATGATCGCTGAATACAGGCTGAATATTGAGCCAGCTCATAGCGGTGCGTTATGATAATGTACCAGTGAAAAAAAGTCATAACGCTTCCACATGTATAATACTAGTAACTATAGTACATGCACATGCACATGCATGTACTAGTTACATAATTGTACGTTATTATACAGGGTATCTCAATGAGTTGCCTGCTTTCAAAATGTTTGGCCATCTCTGTGCCAAAATTGCGTTAAAATCGGCGGTTGTGTCGATTACAGTGTTAAGCAGGCAGCTAGGGTGTGCGTTGTGTGCCAAGTTAGCTTGAAGGTCGGCGAAGGCCTCCTAGGGGCGGCAAAGAGTAACACGTGGTGGATCGAGGCGGCATGCGTTCTTTCATCTGCTTTGTTCTCGTCATTAAAGACATAATTATTCTTTCGTGTTCTTAACTCTCAGCAAAACGCGCGAGCCGACGACCATCGCTCGCTCTTTTCAAAGCGTTACGCAATCGCTTAGGGCTTTAAGTATATGATTATATAATTAATTATATAATAATTATTCTTCCTCTATATGCTTAAAGTCATATGTATGCTTTAAGTGGAGATGGAGCGGGAGAAGGAGCCTGACTCGACTCGTGGCTCGAGCATAAACAAATTACGTAATTTGTCTATGGCTCGAGCAGGCAAGCCGTGAGAATGCATGAATGCCCAACAAGCGCCTGGTCGTGTAACTCACGGTCAAGTGTCAATTGGGATCGACAATGACCGGTCGCTTGTCACGTTGTACTGGTGGTCCCTGAATTCAGGATCACTTACATGTTAAAATGGTCGGGCGGATTTTAGGGGGGTCACTAAGGGCATGTGGTCACTAACACAGGTTTTCCTGTATTGTATTTTAATTTATGATATTTAATCGATTTAAGGACTCAGCATGGCGTTTACCTTTTTATTACAAAGTACCCCAATCCGTAAAGCTACATAATATTCATGAACTTAATTTTATCATTATTTGAAGGCATATCTTTGTTGTGCTTTCTAATTTTTAATTGACTTACTTTCTTGTCTCCTTGTTTGCCCTTTTCGCATCTCAGTATGAAAATAAAATTTATACATTATATTATAATTAATTATTATAATTGCATACTAGCTCGATCCAGGCCCCGACCCTCGGCGACAAGCAGTGCGTTATGATGGCACAAAAGCGCCTCGACAATACCGAAAAATACGCCCGCACCGCAGTTTCCCCAGCCAGCAGATGGGAAGCTGTCACCCCTCGTCATTCGGGTGAGTCCAAGTGTGAGGCTTCCTTACTCATTAATACTAAACACGGTTTAGCATTATTGATCTTCAGCTTGCTCTGTGTATTGCGCTGCTCATAGTGGGCGAGACTCAATATTGCTGCCCGCAACCTTCAGTATATTGCAACATATCGCCGTCTCCAGCCATGGATCGCTGGAAGATTCCTCATTTCGGCATTTGAAATACGAGGTGAGTTGACATATCTTTTGTTATTAAAGCGATTCACATCGTTGATCGTGAATCGATTTCAGCAAAGCGTTTGACCAGGTTAGATATGGGGCATGCAATGTTTTTCACTCAGATTGCAAAATCTTGACCACCATGTCTCGATATTTCTCGGAGCTTGTTGTCGTTCACAGGAAGTAAGCACTCAGCTGTGTAGCGTTTGTGCTTAGCAGTTAAGGCCAAGCGAAAGAAAAAAGTGTTGCTGAATGAGTGTAAACACAAAGGAACGAAGGCAGTTGATTTTTCTCTTTTCCAGCGTTCAATGTACGCGTACTTCCTGTCTCGAAATCTGATGCGTGTGCACACCGACAGGTGTGCTCCAGTACTCGAAATCTCTCAAGAATACTCAGGCTTTTTTTCTTCTACTTCTCAGTGCTTCGACAGGAAATGCATTGCTCACCATAATAATTATACAGAGGCACGAAAGCGTGTGCCCGGATATCTCGAATTGTCGTAGCTTGTACATGTCTTTGATGGTATCGACTCATGCATAATTATTTTGAATCGGTTTATTCTCAATAGTAATGAAATGCGTTGGATATTTGAATAATATTAATTATATTAATTATATGCTACAATTCGACCAGTGAACTTTTTAATTCCATGTATGATGTAATGCTGTGCCCGCCCGCTACGCGATGTAATTATGTCGGTGTGTACAATGCTTTATAATAATTGCATGGTAAAAAGTCAATACACATTATATAGGGCTGACAACATGTTTGTCACCCATTTACTTACCTAAATATTCAATATTAAATACCAAATACGACTTTTGCACAAATGGATACAATATTGTATCTATTTCAATACATGTAATTATTTCATCGACAATCGATTACCCTACAATACATGTAAACGCATTTTTAATTTGCTTGGCCTCAGTTTCAATTACTGATTATGCGCTAATGGAAGTTGCACTCACTCCTTTATACTTCAACGTTTGCACTCTTCCAGACTCAAAGGGAATTAGCTGGATTGATTAATTAACCTATTAACATATCACGATGCCATTCCGTGTGTAGCTAATTATCATCCTCGCAGTTATAAGCTCCCGATAATGTATCGAACCCGGTTGCCTTTCGATCGATCGGAATCGTATGTTCTTGATTCGTGCCAATAATCGGCGCCAGCATAAAACCACGATATCCATCAATTTCACGAATGACATGAAAGGCAGCAAAGGTAATGCTGCCATCATGCTGGTCATTATCCAATACAGAATAAAGGAGTTTACTATCGAGTCATCCAGTATTGTATAATAAAATCCAGGTACATACTATTAAAGGAGAATAGGGTTACGGGTTGACAGTGGGATAGCAAGTTAGTGATAAGAGCCGTGGGTTTTCGCGGGAATGACACCACTCTAGGCAGGATTATTATTGTACGTCTGTGTCTTGTGTAATGTATACCGGTGGTGAGGCACCGTGAACCAGGGGCGTCTATGATTGGATGACGCAGGGGTGGTAGGTTCGGCTAACTCGACATCAGTGGTGAACCCTCTTTCGAACAAAGGGATGACGAACACATTTCTCCTGGCACCTTGCCAAGTCTCAACCTCGCTCTATTCTATTACTTCAAATTTGCATGCGTTATTTGATGGAATCGAGCGCGATATCAATATTGTACCAACAAAATGCTATTCAGCGTTCGCGATTGCATTTAATGATAATTATGATGGTTCGATAGCTGATCGTTTCATCGCAGTCGAAACTCGTATAATATAGTACGCTATTTCAGTATGAATCATTTCCCGCAGACGGCACGCGAAACGAGGCGCATTATTACGCGATGTGTGTGCATGCAAACCCCGCACGCCCTTCCTGCTTCATGACACGAGTGCATTGAGCGGGGAAAAGCGTCCTCTGCAACAAAAGAGCTCTTCCCTCCAGTTCTTCCATAAAGACTCGAAAGAGGCGCCACCCCCCTTTCGCGAGCTCCTCTTCCCTGCATAAGACGCAGATCAATGAAAGCAGGTGGCGATTTAATATTATAATATGGCACAGTCCATTCTATAGCCATGGGGGTGGTAGGGTGCGTTGTGATTTCAATATTTCCCGGCCGCCCCGAGCTACGGCTGAGCGACGGCTGCCTTGTGAATCTACCTGTAATACTGTGCAAGAAGTTAGACTCAGAAATACGGAATACAAAAAATGAAGCTTAGATAACTCTTATAAAATGTATTATTATTATTTGTTTAACAAATGTTATAACTGATATATTGGAGCTAGTAGTTGTTAAAATGTTGTATAGTATACTAGTAATAACATTCTGGATTCTACAAATAAATATACACGATGGAATGGGAAATACACTGATATTTAACATTATCATAAACTTGAATTAATTCCATGTTGTCTTTGATTCAGAATGAGTGCGAATGGCAGTCCGGACCAGGGCGGCCCAACCGCCCGGACGCCCCCGGCTGCCCTCCCCCAGAACCCGACACCCCCAGCCACCGGGGGCCCAGCACCGCTTCCCCCTCAACCAGAGCCCCCCCGGATATCCGCAGCAGAGTTGGCTCTCCTCACCGAGGCTGCAGCCACCAAGAACGGAACATTTCAGTGCACGTTGTGCAACAAGCAGTTTGGCTACAAGAACGGCCTCATACGCCATGTGCGCCTCACCCACGTGGGCGAAAAGCCATACCAGTGCAACATCTGCAACCGACGCTTTGGCTACAAACACATCCTGATGGAACACCAGAACCTTCACTACGGCAACCGACCGTACGCGTGCAACATGTGCGACAAAAAGTTTGCTGCGCGATCGAACTTGATTCAGCATCGCATGGTGCACAAGCGACCGTTCAATTGCAACCTGTGCAACAAACGCTTCGACCGTGAAGATCAGCTGAAGAAGCATTTGTTTGCGCATCCTCAATCACTGCTGACATGCAGCATCTGCAAATACACCGCCACCAGCCAGAAGGACCTCAACAAACACATGCTGGAGGCCCATCAGCCTGCCCCCGGACCCCCCGAGGGCAGCCCTGGGTCTGCCTCCGGGGACCATATGCCTGGGGGGGCGGAGCACGGGGGCCCCACGTCAGAACGCATGAGCCACTACCAGGCGCACACCAACGGCATCGGGGGCGGGTCCTCCGAAATGGCACGCACCGAACCCATCACGCCCCCGGACAGCTCTGAGGAGCAGCCCCCCACCATGACACCTCCTGGGGTGGGTCGCATGCCCCCCCAGGGCCCTCACCTGCCGCCCTCCATGATGCCATCGCTGGCAGCCCTCGACCCCCGGGGCTACCGGATCGACTCCATCTGCAGTCAGCTGGGGGCACACTTCCCCCCGGCCTCTCTTCCCCCGAAGATGTACCACGGGGTGATTGTGAAGAAGGAGGTGATGGAGGAGGACTTTAGCAATGCGCCCCCTCCGATCAGCCAGGCAGGCCCCATGTATGCTCTGCCCCCTCCCCCACACCAGGAGCGAATGGACGACCAGCCGCCTCAACTGTCGCCACGCAGTGAGATTGGAGACAACCACTCTGAGCCTTCTGCACTGAGCATGCAACCCATGCCGCCCTACAGCTCACCCTCAGACTCCTACCGCAACAGCGCCACTCCCCAGCAGAGCCCCCACTCCTCCTACCACTCCCCCTCATCGCAGCAGCAGCAGCACACTCCGGACTTCCTGGGCGCTTCAAAGGGTCGTCAGTCGTCTGCAGCCCTTCCCAGTATCCACGAGGTGTTCTCCCGGAGAGGCCCCCCTCCCCCCTCAGGCAGCACCCCCCCTACCTCCAAACTTCCTCCGTTCGCCCCCAACTTCGGGATGCCGATGTTGACATCAGAGAACCGGATGCACCATGATCTCTCAATGTCCCTCATGTCGCCGCCCCCGCCTACCTCCAACAGCGCAAATGTCCCTCTGGGGGGAGGGGGAGGGGGGACGGGGAGGCCCACCGCTCAGCTACCCCCGATCACGCAGGTGCTCCTGCGCCAGTCACGTGACAAAGCCGTTCAGAGCTGCGCCCCAATACCTGGCTTCCCGTCGCTAGAGGACGTCATCTCGTACTACATGAGCCAAGGGCGCCTCTTCAAATGCCAGCACTGCCATATCCTGTTCTACGAACGGGGGATGTACTTCCTCCACGCCTCCCTGCACGGGCCTTCCAGTCCATGGGAGTGCAGTATTTGCCACAAAGTATGTTCGGATAAAAACGAGTTCACTCTACACTTTGTGAATCAGCAACACAACTGCTGATAAATCAGCGTGTTGAATCAGCTGCTTTTGCCCTCCTGTTGCGACGCGAGGTTTCTGCTAGTCAAAAAACTTTTTATTTTCTGTCCCAAGGGAAAGCGATTCAGTATTGAAGTGTAGACGTATGGAGAGAATTGGTCTCAAAAAAAGCGTATTTTTCATTATGTCCTGTTTTTCCCCTCATGTTATATCATGTTAAGTAATGTATATATATTCTATATGTATATTTGGTAGGATTTCAAATATTCCCTATTTCTAAGAAGTCGTGTTTCAGTCGGGTTTTTTTTTTCTTTTCTGCCAAATATTTTTCTCTGCAGAATTGACATATTCTGCGAGAGGAGGAAGTATTTTCTGCATTTATTCAAGTCTCATGTGGATTTTTATTTATTTTTTATTTTTCTCTCACCCCCTTTTTTCGAACGTGAAGTTGATCAATTTATTCATTGTATCTTTCTTCCCTCTTGCACATTTTTTTATTCCCCTTGTTGATTTTATATTTTTGTTGATTTATCTAGGTCACATGATTGGCAAATCACTCATTTTTGAATCATTATTTTTTTTTTTTTTTTTTTTTTAACAAAACTACGTAAAGCGCTACACCTGGTCGATTAAACCTCTCCAACGGTGATATTCATAAAGTAAGGTATATTTAACCAAAACTCAATTTTTATTTATTTATTGATTAGCTAATTTGCTATTATTATTCATTTATTTTTATTATTCTGTTACATTCACGTTTTAACACACAAAAAAGGCAGCTGAAAAGAAAAAAATGCGCATCTCATTTTAATTCTTTAATATATATTTTTTTCTCAAATCAATATTCAGGAAATTTAAATATGGTTTAACTGCTCTTGAAGAATTAATGCTGGTAAGGATGAATAATTGAAAGATGAAAAGGAAAACAAACAATCTTTTTTTCTTTTTCTTTTTTTCCTAGATGAAAGTTTGTATTTGAAACACAATTTTTTTTTTTTTTTCAAATTGTGCCATTATTTTTAAATATATAATTTTAAGTGTGGTAATCTTATGATGTTGTCGACTTTTTAGAAGATTTAAGTGTATTTTTTCTCTTTTTCATCAAAACAAATTTGAATGAAAATAAAAATAACTCAAAATGACTATTTATAACCAAACCGCAAAGTGTTTCAGTTGGTAAAATTGTTTCTCAACAAAAGAAAAAAAAAACGAAAAGGAAAATAAACCAAATTTTATTTTTATTTTCCTTGCAAAGTAATCATGACAGCTGATAATATTTAGTTCATTCAACCTCTCCTTTTTTTTAAATATTTATTTCATAGTTTTAATGAGATATTCAACAAATATAAACTTATAAATTATTTTTTATTTATTTTTTACATTCCTTTTTTTTTTGCAATTTTTCTTTTCACAGAACTATTCCTCTCTTTAAAAAGAAAAAAAAAAAACAATATGCATACACGACTTACTTTGTCTTCCCTATATGTATGAATAATGTGACAATCCATTTAAAACATCTTTTATTTTATGTGTTATCTCAAGAAAACCACATCATTATTTTAAGAGTGCAAAAAACATAGATAATTTTTAATTTTTTTTTTTTCATTCTGATTTTTTATTTGTTCCTTCTCCTAAACTCTATTTTTCTATAATGTTCTCATTTTCCTCATAATAATCTGTACTGATGATGATGTAATGTGTTCTTGTGACATTTGTCAGTAAAACAATTGTGATTCTTGTCATTGTACTCGATTTGTGTTTTCTTCACCTCTCTTCAGAAATTATATTTGAACAAGGGAAATATCATTATTATATTAACTTATTAACGTACAATGCTGAAATGGTATAGTTTTGACTTGGATTACATGTATAGATTGTTATATAACAAATTTCATTCATATAATTATACCAAATCACTTGGAAACCGGAGTTGAAACTTGAAAGATGAAAAAATTCCCAATAAATCATAACGCACTCTACGGCACAACAAGAGCGTTATGATATTCTGCGTTTACAAGTCAGCTTAGAGGGATATCGTTACCATTATAATGCTTAACATAATGTGGATCTACATAACAATACAAATAAATATTCCGTGTGAAAAAAAAAAAGTTTTGCGGTGAAAAGTGTGTAAAAGGCGCTCCAAACATCGCAGAGGAGTTGCCATTTAGCGAGCGCGTCATTGGTGATACGATCTGCTTGCAAATCTCTATCTTTCCCTGCACGAGGGAGCTAGCTTTTGATTACAAACAGGGTTTTTCGGTGGCGGGCTAAATCCAGAAAAATGTTCCGTATATAGCTGCAGAAGCCTCTTATATTTACTTCGACCACCCCTGACGTCACGAGGGGCTCATGAATATTTATGAGCTGCGTCGCGTGCACGCACAGATGTCGAAATAGCGGGATTCGAAATCTTGAGGCGTTATGTAATTTAACAAAGTTGGAGCCACATGATGGTGATGTTTAATTAATGTTTAAATTAACGTATTCTCAGATGGGTTTATTTTGACTAGACAAAGCGACTTTCGTCAGCAGCGTTCTCCACTGTCGGCCAACCAAAGTCTTCGCTTCAACCGAATATTCCTTCATTTTGCGGCTGATTTCGCCGAAATCAACGTTCGATAATTTCCGAATCAAATCCTCAATCGAATCGAACTGAACCACGTGCGGCAGCGTGTAAAAGTCTGAAAACCGCAGCCAGTATTTTATGGCGTTTAAATCCGTGTCGCAGTTCGGATCAGGCACGTGCCTCTGAGATTCGTGAGCCGCGAGAGTTGAGTTGTTGGGCACCTGTTCGTTGACCCCAGCCCACGTGCGTTCCCGGATGACCTGGTGATTCAGATGCCAGTCGGCGAGAAGCTCGATGGACGGAACTATAATGGGAATGGCCATAGCGTACTGCTCAAACACGCTCATGGTTGACACTTGATATGGCACGTGCACGATTCCTTTATGTTTGACGAGGTCACTGAATGAATACTCCGCGTACACCTCTCTGAGTGGTCTCAGCACATGGTTGCACTGACACAAATCCTCGAAGTCTCTGAGGAAAGTTCTGCTGAAATTTTTCTGGTGAATCGGAGCGAGGAGGAAGTTGTTATGGGTGGGGCTGTATTGCCAGGCGGACACGTACGTGCAGATACTGGGCAGGACGATTGGTCGGAGCCCGGTGAAGTACTCGATATACTTGGCGTCGTACTCGTTGTTGGAAGCGACCACGTTCCTAGGATTTCTGTGGATCTTGAGCAAGTTGTCATTCCACTTTCGCCATTGTTCTGGCGAATGCCGTCCGAGTTCATACCTCGTTGTAGCGACGACGATCATGCTCCTGTTGAACGGCATAAAGAGCTCACACATCGCGGCAGGATGGAAGCAGAGGAAGGCGTCCACGGACAGCATTTCTGGGTCTTCAGAGTAAGTCAGTTGGAAGGTTTTGACCATCTCTGGAGGGGGGTCAATACCGAAGTCGGCCTGAAAACTTCTCAGATTCTTGGCGCATGTTTTAGTACGCCAGCAGTTGTTAGATAAGCTCTTATCGATGAAGTGCACTCCCAGAGGCTCCAGGAGACTTTTGACGTCCTGTATCGGGCCGATGTGATAGTCCATGCTCCAGATGACCAGTGGTCGCCGCTGAAACAGGACAGACGTTGACCCGTTGAGCCGCGAGAGCAAAACTTCCCTCCGCGAGTTCTCATCCCGCGGGTTGGGCGCGATCAGCAGCAGACTGCTAGCCACTTTGTCGCTTAGGATGCTGTCCAGCGACGCGCCTTCGTTGAGCGTCCATTTGATATTCAGCGTTCTGACCACCGTCCAGACTAAGGTCAGTGCAAACACAACGGCGCACACACCGAAAAAGTAGAAGAAGATGACAGAAGAACGCTGCGTTCGTCTTGTCTTCATCTTGCTTTACATCGCGAGTGCATTTCGCGACACAATCACTGTGATCAAGGTCCAAAGATATCTCCGCGTGGAGTTTGCCCTTGTTCTGTGTGCATGTAGGCCGCGAGGCCCTGTCTTGTTTGAGACATGCCTTGCGATGAATACCACACACCGTGAATTCAGGCCTTTAAAAGTAGGTCACAGCATGAATGACATATGACCCACTTAAAAAAGGCTCACTACACTGCTATGGATAATGCATGTAGATATACAGGGTGATTCAAAAGTATATTTACAAGTAACGGGGATTTTATAAATTTTATTTTTTCGAGAAAAAAGTTCTATATATTTCATTCATGATCTTCGCAATGATGTGTGGAGTGATCTCGTGACCCTTTGCGTTGTAGCCTTGACCTTCTGCTGGTCCGAGCTGAGGTCACGCCCCATTGGCTCAGGGCTTAGTTGTAAATGAACCCTTGTTGAGACCATATGTCTCTCCTGCGAATACTGCAGGAGCCATGCTTCTAAGCCCAAGTATGTACCTTTTTGGTATGTAATTACCAGTCTGACAACAGTGGTGCCTATAAATAATATCGAACCTACTGAGTTAATTACCAACTGTTTTAATAATTAAGGAAGTTTGTTATCCCTGCTTGTTCAGTATCACTTGGGTTTTAACATTTTCTGTAAATTCAAGTTTGCGGGGTGTGGCCGAGTATTAGCTCAGCCTGCTCGTTACAATTGGAATTCTCAATATAGTCGTTATTTTTGTATATGTTGATTTTGTCATTCAGCAGTTTTTAATTCTCAGTTTGTTGGTGATAGTTTATGGCTCGATTGCGAATTTAATTGTGACCCTTTGCCTAATTGTAGGTTTTTGGTGTTTGTTTTTTTATCTCGAGTCTCCTCTTCGCTTTGTTTCCTTATGGTTGATGTTTTTATAATATTCACCATCGTTGATAGTATGGAGAAGAGCTTAATCCATCATTATTTGGTTTGTGCATTCGCTGCATGAAAGTTCAGCTCAAAGGCTTTAAATAAATTGAAGCGTGGTTACACTGTATGTCGATTTTGTTTCAATTGGTGTCTGCATGTCTGCTTTCTTGTTTGGCCATCAACTGCAAATACTCGTGACAAAGAGTTTGATCATTTTGGATTAGGCATCAACCTCCTATTTCCAGATATTGATGAGGATCCAATTTTGATCACATACAAGAGGATCTCAACAGTTGGTTTGGCGTGGCCTGCTCGTCACATCTTCTTCAACGCTCTCATCATCACCCTCATCCTTTTCCAGTGTATCAGGTGGGATCACCGCTTGGCGTGGCCTGCTCTTTGCATCTTCATCGGCGTCGTCATTATCACCCTCATCATTCTCCGGTGTGTCGGGTGGGACCACCACTTGGCGTGACCTGCTCATCACATCTTTATCTGTGTCGTCATGGCTGCCCAACATGACCGACCTGACTGGGGTGGAGGATGTGAGAAAACTCAAGGTAGAACTTAGAAATGAGGAGGATCGACTGTCAAGGGCTCATTTCATTTTCAAATTAATTCAAGACAAGAAGGAGAAAATAGCAGAGAACAAGGTCAAAGGCGTGGATTGACTATCCAGGGCTTGTGCTTTGTTCAATGGTCTTCTGGATAAGAAAGCAAAACCTGCAACCCCTAATCCTCTAACACGTTCACCCCATGTCAGAAGAAACAGCCGCTAGGCTTGACCGGCCTGACACTCCAACAATCTCCTTCAATCAAGTGTATGCCGGCTGAGATAGCTG
The DNA here is from genome assembly GCA_000328365.1 of Capitella teleta. NCBI lineage: Eukaryota > Metazoa > Annelida > Polychaeta > Capitellidae > Capitella > Capitella teleta. The sequence continues at coordinate 82,885 of KB310854.1, forward strand.
TGTTGCCATCAATCCCTTTTCGGATGCCAGAAGAAATGGATTGGTAGGATGAATGAATTTGGCGTAGAATATCAAAATGAGAAACCAAGCTTCAACCTAGCAGTGCCCCAGATTATGGGTTTACATATACATGCATATCCTTTTCTGTTGTTGTAGGACTGGGTCCTGTTGACAGCTTCTTGGTTGTTGTTGTTGTTGTTGTTGTTTTTTTGTTTTGTTTTTGTTTTTTTTTGTTTTCACTTTTGCGTGTGTGGCTAGACAGCGTATATATATATTTTTAGTCATCCATGATCGATCAAGAAGTTTCTTAAATGAGTTTATGGAGTCGGCGTCGACAATTTCTTTTGGGAGGTCATTCCAGTTCTGAATGGCTCGATGGGGAAAAGATTTCATGCGTTGGTTTGACTTCATGCATTCTGATCCAGTGCTGCATATCGTCCCAAGCTAGTTTCTAAGTGTATGGTACATGTGGTTTCTTCTTGTGGTCATGTTGATTAAGAATTTGACCAATTCTCCAATTTTAAATGTAACAATTGGCTCCCTCTAGTATTTGACTACATGTAATTAGATAATTGGCAGGGGCAGTCACATTAGTTCTCTGAGGGAGTTGGCTATTTCTTTAGTGTTTGGCGAAACTATGGCTTTGGACTTTGGACTTTGGACTTCTACGAATGGTGGCTATTTTCTGGAGCTTTGGCTTTGAATGAAATGAGTGCAAGGAATCCGAATATCAAAATATTTTTGGGTTAATTAAACTCTGAAAGTTACTTTGTTTACTCACCTGCGTGCGAGAGCCCTCATTACATGCAGTAATTAAATGCTTGAATGCATAACAATGGATGAGAATCAACAAAGCATATATTAAATCAACTCCAAACTTCTGAAGAGAAGATCAAACTTTCATGAGTAAAGTCGTAAAGTAAATGTAAACAGTGGGGTTATATTATTTTTAAATAAGTTGTTTTTCGTGATGATCTGGAAGATTGCATTTTAGTTAAAGAGGACCTCTGGTTGTTTTGAACTAGTAACAGATGATAGAGGATACATCCCAAAAGACGGCATAAAAAGAACTCTCCTATTGTTAACAATCGGAGCCTTCGAGTGAGCAGATCTTTCAGCAGTTCTCATAAAAGAAATCGTACACTCATCTCGTTTTAAGCTATTCTGCCTGAGCAGGAAATTCGCATTTTAATTTGTCTTGAATATCATTCACATTTGACCAAAATTTTCAAAAATGGTCTCTCATCACTCAATAAAGTTCACAGAACCGATCAAAAAAGGTTCCGAAATGAACAGAGGTCCTCTTTAAGTTATTCACACTATGTTTTTGTTCCAAGCTTGATAATCTCCTGCCTCATAGTCCACCAGGATAACCGTCATTGGCTCTCACTACTTGTTTAGTTAAGCCATTCACTGAGTGCCTTTTGTCCATAATGCAAACCAGAGTATTGCATAACATCAACCTGGTAAATGCCTTACCACCCCCACTCACCTCCGATTAGCCATTCATGACATCCCATGAACCCAGGACCCAGTTCTTCATACGAGGAAAGGGTGTTGTGCAGAGTGATCTTATGACCCTTAAAATTTCACTTTCTTCTCGCGTTCAATATCATACTATCGTGATGTCATAAAAGTAACTCTCATATTGTTAACAATAGAAGCTATTCAGTGAGCGGATCTTTCAGTAGTTCTCATAAAAGAAATCTTGCACTCACTTTGTTTCAAGCTATTCTGCCTGAGCAGGAAATTCGTAGTTTTATTTGTCTTAATTATCATTCACAGTTGACCAAATTGTTCAAAATTGGTCTATTGTCACTCACAAAAGCCCATATAACCATTCTAAAAAGGTTCAAAAATGAACAGAGGTCCTCTTTAACATTGATGTAATGCAAAGATCCTCTCTGGTAAATAACTCCTGTGGCTTATTTTCTTCTTATGGAAAGGTTTGTGGATATCTACTGTAACTGTCGGGCAGTTCAGAAATTAAGTAATTTCTCAATGGCCGATTGCGGTTGCACGTTAGTGAGATGGCGTGAAATGACTGACGGCTGTCGCCGCGAAAAGATTGAACAAGAAATGCGGACTACAATGCCTGTGTTTTACGTGACTTATTCTGTTGAAACGTTATGTATGATTTTATTCAATCATTCTAATTTCAAATTAGATTTTATTTGATAATTTTAATGTCAAACATAAGCTACATTGCACATACAAGTATAATTCATCTTTATTAATGATAAGAATGAATTGTTGTTTACAATGCCAGCAACCACGTCAGCCTCAAAAGAACATGACATCAGTAAGACAAGATCGTTCAGGTGGTTCAGTGCAAAATAGAATAATCTGTGTTTGTTACGATCATGGGACCTATTGGATGATAACTTGTAGTTACAACTGCCCAGATAGCATTCAGGTGTCGGTTATATACCATTTACCCATTATCATTGCCACAGAAGTATCGCTTCTTGCCACTGTCGTTCTTCTGCCACTTTTTTGGCAAGAATTATACACATAAGAAACTGTCTGTGCCACGTAGGTGAAACTTCTCTGACAAGAAAGGAATTAAAATTATCACGTGCCACAATCATGCACTTTTTCATTCACATATCTGGCGACTTATCTGAAAGCATTCAACCAATTAAGCCGCTGAGCAATGCAAATATTGCGTGTTTGTTCCAGCCCAGCCACATGCGCACTGGAAATTAAAGGCCAAACGTTAAAATGTATGCATGAAGCCTGAATATTCATGATTACTTATTTAAATGTTACATCATTCTGTTCTTAGCGTCCGTTGGGAGCAGACATGCAAAATTGTATCAACGCATTTCAAGTTTCAACTACTAGTACATGCATCTTCAACGATTCTTCAGCTGCCTTCATCACTTTTTACCGGTGAGCTATTCTTTATACGATTGCATCGTTCATCATGTATACACATGTATATCACATACATGTGGTGTTGTACTCTTAATTGCTAATACAAGTGGCATCATTTGTAAAATACGATTGATACGCTCCACACATTCGTAACAATTGATTGAATTATACTTTGTTCGCAGTTTCACGATTGAGATTTAAATTTTCCTTGTGTTCGAATTTCATGATCTATATGCATCCATTTTTTTGTTTGTTATTATAATTGTTTATAACTATTGGGTACTTGTAATTGATTACCCAGTTGTCATGTAAGAAGATCGGTAATCATCGGAAGATAACTAGCTCCATTACTTACTACTCTATTCCTGGGTCCGGAATGATCTCAATCAATTGTCAACTAATATCGTCAAATTTAATGTTTCCTTAATTTGAATAGGCCCAGTAGGAAGTTAAGAGCCCACGAGGCAGCAACACGCGGTTGGCGCTTGTTGCTGATAGCGCGCGCAATTGTCGATTATGTAATTATTCTGCACCCCCCCTGTAATTACTCTATCTTGTGCTGATTCACAAACTGGCAAGCTTTGTTCTTTTACCTGATTTCGTAATCCCTCTGATGTCCAAATTAATTAGTTGTCACAGAATTCGTAGTTCTCAAGAAAGTTGAGAGGCGTAATAAAGTAGGTTTAATCAACTGAACAGCAAACAGACGCGACGGGACACTTAAAAAGTTGAATACACAGCGCGCATAGCACCTGACTAAGTCGCCTTCTTCCGCGTGTACGCAAGTACGCTTTCGTGTACAGATGTACATGTATAATGCACGCATGCTATTGTGTAGGCATGCATATTATGCATATACATGTATATGCTTCGATGTGCAATCTATGAGCGGCTCACATGCATCATACTATATTAAGCTTTTGATAATATTCAATTATCAGGGTAGATTGGGCGATAATGCCCTGCATGAAACTGAAAAGTTGAGGTGCGCTCGTTGTTATGACTTCAAAGAGATATACTGCGTGAATTATGATTTTGCTTATCAGTTATCAATCGTATTCAATTCATTTTTACACTTAAATGATCAGCTTTGCACGATTATACCAACGCCTAAAAGCGTCAGTTGCGAAAAATTTAAAATGCAAACACATAATTCTCAAGAGAGCGCAGGAGGAAACATTCGTGGAGATACAAAAAGAAGCTGCAAATTGGGTGTTAGTAATCACACAAAGAAGTTGCGGTTGAGAAAGTATATATACAGGGTGGGTCAAAAGTAGTCTATCTACTCCATATTAAAAACACAAATTTAAACTTTGCTAAAGTTTATCCAAAATTCAAAATAATATATACCTGATATGGATTGACTAGGTTTTTAGGCACCCATTTATGCAAAGAAATTGAACAAAACGTTAATTTTGAATGATGGAGGCGTATTTAAATGTGAGTGGTAAGTAAACGCAAAGAGCTTTTATGTGCATGTAATCAGGTGGGCCCCTGAACCAGCATTGTGAAATGTCATCTGTTGCATGGCGTTGCAGTACAAATTATCTGCTTTGTTTTGATTTTAGTAGATAAACATCCATACTACAAGTCAAAGTCAAGTCAAAAGGAGTTTATTTGGCACCAAAAAATAATAAGTAGATACAAATTTGATAACTTCTACAGATAATTAAATATAAATTGGCCAAAAAGGGCAGACCCCAGATGGAGTATGGGCCCTCATGTATGTACTATTACAGTTGTAATTTTCTTAATGTGTTAAGAAAACAAGTCAAATTATAATATAGAAAAGAAGAATGGATGATAAAAAAAAAAACCCAGAAAGAGATGGAAGGAGAAGGAAGAGAGAAAGAGAGTTGGGAGGTAGGAGAGGAGAATAGAAGATTAGAAGTCAGGACTCAATATTTGAAAGGAATTTACGTTTTAAGTTTGTTTTTTGTTTTTTGTTTTTTTAATTTTGGAAATGGATGCGTCGTCGGGAAGTATTAAAATTTTATTTCTCAAGGCTGAATTCTCAATTCTCAATACAATCTCAACAACACGATCCACGATGACAAGAGTACGTGCAGAGACAAAATGATAACCTAACACTGCCCCCTCTTCCCACTCATTTATATACCAAGTATCCACTCCCTTTGAAGTCTTGTGCTTATCATATTTTCTCTAATCATACTAATTATTGCCGATTTAATAAAATCACAAACGCTCTGTAGATTTCTGTAATTATTGCAGGTCTTTAAACACCCACCAAAGCGATTAAACAAAATTACTGGCACAGAATTTTTTTTTTTTTTTTTTTTTTTGCGCACGTGGATTGCCTTCTTTTTGACTATAAGTCTTCTTGTATTTAATTCTGACCACTGCTTCCAACTCTCACTTGTAGCACCCCTTTTTCTTAGCAGTCCTATGCAATTGTGGAGAGGTGGTGGTTGAGTGGTTAGCGTGCTCATCTCGAAAGGGCTTGCCGCTGGCCACTGGAGGTTCAAAACCAGCCACCAACCTTATGTTCTTGGGTAAGGCACTTAACTCCTGCTTCACTACCCTGGATGGAAAAGAGTGGCGCCCCCATCTGTATTAGCCATAGAAAGGCACAATGTGGCCCGAGGGAACTCGAAATAATAAATTTAATAATTATGCAACTGCACATAATTCTCTTCAGCAAATCAGGACAAGACTGCATGACAAGATTTTCTGGTGAGATCATATTCAGAATGAGAAATTGGAGGAATCGCAATATTTTACTAATACTGTTATTCCAATCTCCCACTGTTTCTTTTCTTTTTTTTATTTCCTCTTTTGATTGCAAGTATTTATATCCTTTTTTTTTTTTTTTTTTTTTTTTTTTTTTTTTTTTTTGTTGCGTGTGTTTAAATTTAATTCAACCTTATTCTAAATTTTTCTTGCAGCATTTGTTTTTTGCTCTGGTGGCCAGTGAATTAAGCGGCATTCTCGAATTGCCTTTCACTGGTATCCAAGGCTTTTGTCTTAATTGTATTTATATATCTAGTTAATTATTGTGCCAAAATAAATCATTCTCTCTCTCTCTCTCTCTCTCTCTCATTTCCCGTTATTTGTTAACTTTTTTAAATTCTTACTACTCTCTTGATGGGTGCTTTTTTTATCCCTAGGCAAACTAGGCAAGAAAACTTGTCCAAAACTGAGATTGCTGACACTGCCTCAAACTTGTCCTGTGCTTTAACAATTGAAGGAAGAACTCAAGCAGCAACTTTGTTGCTATAAATATCTTGGCACTTGTAGGCAAGTACATGAATTAATCAATACCTTTTTTGAAAATGTAGGGTACTTTGTTTAACGAGCAGATCACGGCAAAACCACCAGAAGCCAATTTGGGTGTTGTACAATGAGGCAGGGTGTATTTTTATTTAGGAATGTGCATGTTTGCATAACCAAGACTATAAAGTATGGTTTGACATTATTATTTTTTTTTAATAAATGGTCTTCTTGTGACCGCAGGCCAAAAAATAATTTTACCTAATGACAGCCGGCATGCAAAGCGTCCATACTGATGCTGTGAACTGGTGAAAAATAAAAAAATATCATGATCGCGTAGACCAAGTTTTACTCATATAAAACCACCTTCAGTGTCTTCCGCCCACACGTTTGTCTGCATATAAAAAGGTATTCACAAGTTGTCTTGGAGCTCATTGCGCATGCGCTCATTCACTTCCCTTTTGCACACACGTTCTCTCAGTAGAAGCATCGAGCAGGAACAGCAGCTCCAAAAAACATTAACTATGGGTAAAAAGAAGACTCAACAGAAAGCGGTAAGTGGTTTATAAGTTGCAGACAACATTTGTGATGCTTCTTGTCATATTTTTTATTTCTGTTATTCTCTTGAATCGCTAAAAATCTTGTTTGCACGTCCACTCCATGGCACATGTTTTTCTACGCATCATATGCCGATAGCACGTGGTCGACCCATGATCGATTTCTCCTCGTGGCCCTTAAGATTTAAATCCACTATCAACTGCATCAGTATAGTAACATAATTTGAAATTTATCGTATTTATTTGATTTCCACTTAAAAATTCATGTGGCTTGACGTCGATACTTCAGTTATATAGTTCAAATCTTCAATATTTATGACGTCGACCACGTGTTTGTTGATTTGAACGGGTGATATGGGGG
>KB310862.1:0-80000 GCA_000328365.1 Capitella teleta
CTTTCATTGATCCATCTCATATTAGTGAAATTATAGGCTTCGAGTTGCCACGGACCATGGTGGGTATAGGAGAAAAGCTAAGAACTGGACTGGGCTAGTCCAGCACTGAAATTTTGGAGCAGTTGGTGTTTATTCCATCTCATGACATAGAGCTGATCACATTGACACTTTTTTTCATTGATCCATCTCATATTAGTGAAATTATTTTATTTTATTATTTATATTTTAATTTCATCTGGAAATGATACTTCATATGTTTGTACTGATTGGGTATAAATTTTAAGTTAATACTAACCGTATTTAAGTGAAAAAGACTCAAATTATGACAAATATCACGATTCCAAGATGGACAACAAAAAGGATAGATTACTATCGTTTTTGGACCGTTGATCAAAATTCGCAAGAGATTTATCCTTGTCATCATAACGCACTTTTTCAAAAACGATAGTAGAATAGCCTCACGCGTTCGGATATTGATATTTTCATGCGCGTCACTTAAAACAAAATAGTTCTGAATAACGTCAATAATTTGAATTATATAAAGCAGAACAATTTAGAATAAAGTCAATAAAACTTAGCTTTTTAGCCATTTTGTATCCAAAAACAAACCATGAGTTTAACTGTTTTGCTTTGAATCGCTTTCAATAATTCAGCGTATTAGATTCCGGCGCACTCCGGTAGTAAATAGTCCTTTTCCGGTTTGAGAGCAGCCAAGATGGTCGGTGTTTTCACGTGTTTTGTGGAAATTTTACATTATTTACCACATGTGGTGCATATTATCTCCTAGTTATGTGGCCCCGTGGTTCATTAAAGCCCTGTATCGTATATTGATGTATTATACGGTCTGATAGCGTTCCCATTACTAAAACCTCCCACGTTTGTGTCTGATGGACAAACTTAGTTCAACTTACAAACCCAAGCGCCGAAGCGGCTTCGAACAATTATTATTTCAGATTACTCCGCTTTGGAGCATGGATTAATCTTTGAATCATTAGTAACTGGTACTAGTACCTTGATACTGTTTTGTGAAAACACCTGCAACATGTAAGGCCATGCAGTGACACTCACTGAGTGACTGACAAAGAGTCCAGGAGAGATAAATGGCTAAAATGCAATCGCTCTCTACTTGATAGTCTCCTGGTCAGGTACTGGTGAGTAATTCGCTCACCATAATATCATGTCCTGATTACTCAAAAGCCCGTGCACTTTTACTGTACAGCTTTCGTAAGTTAGCATAAACCTGAGCCATGAAATGCCTCTCGTTGCTAGTAAAAGATATATTTGGCATGAGGTTGCTATTTACCACTCATTTCCCATGTTGATATATTTTCCATTCTTTTTTTCATAGACTCAGAAGAGAAGAAACAACGGACGCTCCAAGAAGGGCCGTGGCCACACCAAGCCAGTGCGTTGCACCAACTGCGCTCGTTGCGTGCCCAAGGACAAGGCCATCAAGAAATTTGTTATTCGCAACATTGTTGAGGCGGCTGCCGTCCGTGATTTGACCGAGGCTTCCGTGTACACACGTGAGTGAAAAATGCATCCTCCTTGCATTACCATAACTTTGATTTCTCACACACAGAGTATGCTCTGCCTAAGCTGTATGCAAAACTCCACTACTGCGTGAGCTGCGCAATCCACAGCAAGGTTGTGCGTAATAGGTCTAAGGAGAGCCGCAAGGACAGAACCCCTCCCCCAAGGTTCAGGCCCGGCATGAAGGTTTAAATCCTATGGTGAGTTCATCTGTGACATGCATTGCACAATGTTAATTTCTGTCTTCTTTTCTTCAGTTTCATCGGACACCATGGGTTCATTTGGATCATTCAATAAAAAAATTATGCTGAAACCCACGATGCTCCTGTCTGTTATGCTTTTTTATTTTCGGCATATTTGCTTTTTCTGTATGGTTTTGTTTGAGATAAACGCAGTTGGTATTTTTACCCAAGTAGGCAAGATGTCTGTATTTGCACTCAACTTTGAGGAGTAGAATATTTTAAGCTCTTGATTGCTGATATTTACCAAAAAAATTATGCACATATTCTGAGAATATTCTTCCTATTAATCACAAAATTTGCTGGCCAATTAGGTCCTTGTCAATGTTGGTACATGTTTTATACATAAATCACAGGTTCTGAAATTGCTTTCAAAATCATGAACAAAATATTTTAACACATCCCTGACAGGCATCGGAGTTGTCAGAGATGCCTACTGATCCATTACCTGGAGAAAAATAGTGATGGCAATTGACTTGATCATGATTAGAACTCTGCATGAGGAAGGCCATGTCGCCCACTTATAGACCCAATTTCCCATCTTTCGCCTACGGAGATGCGTTATAATCGCATATATATGTATCTGATTTTTGTTAGCTACACAATACATGTAATTGACAGAATAGTAATTCAAAGCTTTAGACGAAACAGGTACATGTTGGTTGTTACTTGCAGGTAAAACACATGTACATGTTGATTTTTTAAACTTCTTAATTTACAGTAGTTAACACATGGAACTCCTGGTTATACCTACAAACTTGAACATTGCACATAACTAGCAGTACACGAGTCTCCTAACAATAAGCTGATCAGAATAATACACTACATGTAATACATTCACATGTGAAATCGACCTAGTTAGCCGGGCTTCTAGTTTTGTTTTCGGTCCAGCTTCAATCAATGTACTGAAGTAGTAAAACTTCTTATGTACCTACTAAATACATTCTGATTGGAATTCAGGATTCTCAACGAACAAGGTCGACAACAACATAATTATTAACGCAGGCAGATTTAATACAAACACGTTTTTTTTCTTTTATTAAAAGTACAATACATTGATGAGATATTCACAAAATGAAGAAGCATTCAAATGAACTTCTTCGTTCGTTCATGATTCAACGTCGTCTGTCTCTGCGTCTGTCTCCTGACCGACTTCTGCTCCTGCGAAGCTGCTGCTGCCGATCACGATTCCTGCGATCCCTCTCTTCATACTGACTCCGTCCTTGGCGCTCATCTCCTGAAGAACTTGCGCGACGTCGCCGCCTGCTGTCCTGCCGTTCCTCTGACTGCCTCTCCTCCCTGGCTGGCCTCCTCCTCCTGTCCTCTTCCTCTTCCCTGGCTGGCCTCCTCCTCCTGTCCTCCTCCTCCTCCCTGGCTGGCCTCCTTCTCCTGTCCTCTTCCTCCTCTCTGGCTGGCCTCCTCCTCCTGTCCTCTTCCTCCTCTCTGGCTGGCCGACGTCTCTCCTGCTCCCCCTCCTTGGTCTGTTCTTCTTCGCTGTCATCGCTTGATGAGGAGTCGCTGCTGCTGTCAGCTGAGCTGCTACTGCTCCCAGACTCCTTCTGTATTTCTCTCATTAGCTGTTCCCGGTATCTCTGCTTTTCTGCTTCCCGTACCTCCTCCACCTGGGGAGATGAATCCCCGCGAGGCCTGGGCCGTGAGCTTTCTTCCTGTCTCCTTTCGGATCTCTCTGGTCGTCTGACAACCTCCTCATCTCTTGCCCGAGATCCTCTTTCGCGCTGCCTTTTTTGCAGACTTTCATTGATGGCGTCCTTCTCCGCCTGATGCTGCTCTCTGCCTGACCTCTCCGCTCGTGGCCTCTCCCTCGATCGCCTCTCCTCACGCACTCGCTGCCTTGAGTCTCCCCCACTCTCATGCTGCCTTGATCTCTCCCTCTCTGCAACCTGCTCGTGTCTCCCTCTCGGACTCTCGCGTTTTGGTGCTGGCTGTTCCTCCTCCTCCTCAGAGGAAGAAGATGAAGAAGATGATGAAGACGAGGAAGATGAGGAAGAAGATGATGAAGAGGAAGATGATGAGGATGAATCTCTCCTCTTACTTCTGGATTTTGACTTACTTGGTGCTGCGTCCTCATCTGAAGACTCAGCCACTGTAGCTTTCTCTTGCCTCCTGTTCCGTGATTCAGAGCGCATGTTCGCCTCCATGATGTCATCCTCCTTTGGACGGCGTCGCTCGTCTCTTCCCGGTCGCCTCTTCCTCTCGGAAGAACGTCTGCGCCTCTCCTCCTCCTCTTCCAACCTTCTCTTCTCCAGAAGGGCCAATCGCTCAGCCTCTTCTGCCTCCCTCCTCTTTTCCTCTTCACAAGCCAAAAGTTCGGCTGCCTCCTCTTCCTCTCTCCTTCGCCTGCGTGCTGATCGTTCTTCTTCCTCTGCAGATTCTCCTCGGCGACTCTTGCGCCTGGATTCGTCTTTACACCTCCCTCTGCGTGAGGACCTTTCTTCTTCATCAGAGGACTCCTCTCTCCTGGACCTATCTCTTCGGGATGACCTCTCAGGTTCAACCCTCCTGACAGATCGCACTTCTTCCACCTCAGCGGGGGCTTCTCTTGCGCTGCTTCTCTTTTGAACTTCTTTCGCTGACACCTCATCCTCTGAGACATCACGCTCTTTCCTGGAACGCCTCCTGTCATCTCTGTCCCTCTTCCAAGGTTTTTCCTCTTCCTCTGATTCCTCAGTATCTTCCGGTCTGTGTTTCTTATCCTCCCTGCTCGAGTGAGTCAATGTTTCCTCGTCTCGGTTCTCTTTCTTGGATCTGTTGGATTCTACATCCCTGTCGTCATGGCGGCGGCTCTCTCTCCTTCTCTGTGGTTTCTCTTCAACTGATTCCACACTCGCTTCTCTTTTCCTGCGCACAGAGGAATCCTCTCTTCCTTTTCGGTCTCTTCGGAATTTCTCCTCGTCTCTCAGTCTCCTTTCATCTCTTGACCCCCTTGGTTCCTCCTCTTCCTCTTCCTCAGAATTATATCTCTTCTCCCTCTTACTCCTCTCCTTCCGTCTGGGCTTCTCCCCTTCCTCATCCCTATGTCTTCTGCTTGTATGCCGCACTTCCTCCTCCTCCTCTGATTCCTCTGGCTGCTCCCTTCGATTCTTTTTAGCCTTCCTGGATGACGACGCCTCCTTTTCACTTTCTCTCTTATCTTTCCTTGCTTTTTCTTCATCCACGGACGGCTCTCTTTCCTCTCTCACATTTTTCTTCTCCTTCCTAGATGAGTGTTCCTCCCTCTTGTCATTTCTCGGTCTCTCTGTTTCTTCCTCTCTGTGCTTTCTTCCCTCTCTGCTTTTCCTGTCATTGTCAACAGATTCTTCTCGTCGGTTCTTTTCTTTTCTACCTGATTCATCTTGATCTTTCCTCATTTTGCGTGAATCCTCCTCTCGATGTTTCCTTCCATTTTTCTGCTCCTCCTTCCTTCTCCTGCGACTTCTCTCATCTTCCTCCTCCTCCTCTTCACTGCTCTCCACCTCCACTTTCTTGCTTCTCCTCCTCTCAGCCCGATCCTTCTCCTTGGTCTTCCTCTCCTTCTCAAGGGCATAATTCTTTTCCTTATTCCTCTTCTTCTCAAACTCCTGTTCTCTCTTCTGCTTCAATTCTTCTCTCCTCTCTTTGCTCTTCTTTGAAATCTCCTTCAGTTTCTCTTTTGTTTTAGATTTCTTTTTCTTCTTCTTCTCAACTTCTGTAAACCAAGTTGAAAAAACATAATGTAAATCTCGCCCACAATGGAATTAATTCAAGCACAATACCTGAATCACTGGAATCTGATGAGGAGTCCGAACTGGAAGATGAGGAGGAGGAAGAAGATGATGAGGAGGAGCTCGATGAGGATTCCTCTTCCTCTGGCTGAGGCACTGGCGCTGGTTTTGGCATAGTCCTCAAATGCTCACGCAAGTCATCGCTGAAAAGGACAACAAAATTAAAATCACATTTCGAGCACATTACACTTTCTCACGTTAGACCACCAAGTCCAATAGATGTGAAGAAGTTGATAGCAAAACGAGTATTACGTGGATTATCTCTGGGAAGCAGACCTTCAAAGTGCGTCTGCAGAGTTCTGTAAGAGACATGTGACACGTAAAGGGAATATTCCCTGAAAAAAACATGCAGACTCACTCATCCTTGAGGCGATCATTGAGCTTTGGCAGACCCATGTATTCTGAGAGCTCCTGGAAGAGGATCTTGATGAAGATACGGCTGGACGATGTGGTGTCATCCTCATTCAGCTTGATGGACTCCATGACCTGCTCAGAGAAACAGGTTGGGAGAAAACCCATAACGACCGAGGAGACTTACCTCCCAGGAAATGGCATCCGTAAAAAGCAGATGGGCAAAGAACTTGCTGACGTTCCTCAGTTTGTTCGCTTCCAAGCGATGAATTGACTCATACTGCTCAATGAAGATCTTCTGGTAAGGCTCCACGTACTTCTTGTCCAACATACAGAACCGCTGAGCCATAAGGCCGAAAAATTTCTCGTAAGTTCTTTGTTGGGCGCAGCAATCGAGAATCATGTTACACAGCTCAACCTGAAAAAAAGCATTGAAGTCACAGAGCAAGCAGACCACCATATCGTACCTCTTGACCAGGTTTCAAGTCAATCTTGAGCATTTTGTGGACGCACTCTTCAAAGTCGAGTGAAGACTGAATGGTGAGGTAGATCACACGGCGGAGGGCCACAAGGTTTGTCTCAGTGGCGTCAATGATGTTACTGTCTCCGGCCGCGGCCTCTTCTCCTTCTCCCTCTCCTTCTTCTTCGTCATCGCTGTCACTCGACCCTGAGCCACTGCCAGAGCCATCCTCATCAGATGAGCTGTCAGCCTCGAGGATCTCTGTCAGGTAATGTTGATCAAGTTGTGCAAGGAGAAGTGGAAACGCAGCTCACCTCTCTTTAGTGTCTTGTATTTCTCTTCTACTGCTTCATAATCAGGATCAAACTTGAAGATATCTGTAAAGTAATAAAAATAAGTCAATACCACAAAATAAGACACAGCTTGTAGGAATTAAAATGACGATTTGAAACTTACTAAGCATATCCTCCGGATCAACAGCGTCCTCCAGGGTGAGCATGTGAGTGAACTGGTCGTCCTCATCCACCAGATCCAGTTCAGGAAGCACAGCTGGGTGATCCTTGAAGCCGTCCTTACGAACAGCAAACATCACCTCCACCATGTACTGAACGCGCTTATCAATCTCTCCCTCGTGTAGCACGGTTCGCATCCTCTCAAAGATAGCTGCCAAAAAGAAAATCAATTGCAGATTTGAAAAACAAAGGTTCAAAGACTGCTCACCATGCATGCCTCTGGGTGACACTTCTCCCATCTTCAAACCAACTTCCTTCATGAAGCCAACCGCAACCTCAACAGAATCATCGGAAGGAGTTTCCAGAAGCAGCGTCAAAATCTCCAGTGCAATAATTTCGTGAGCCTAAAAAGGAAGCGGTCAATAACAGAGAAGGGGCACAGAAGCGCAAAACTCACCACTTGCTGATTAACCAAATGAGCCACAAATTTCACAGAAGATAAGCAGAGGTCCTTGTTGTTGCGCCTGAAGCCCTTTCGGAACTGAATCACCAATCGCTTGAGGAGCAGCTCTCCGATTTGAGGGAATCTGGTGTTGATGATGGACACGAGAGCAGCGTAGACATGCGTGAATGTGGGAGAAGCAGACTGAGCCTGCATGATGGACCTCACAAGCACACCCCTGATTTAGGAAAAAAGGAAAAAAGGGAAACATGAATATGTGAGAAATCAATTTAATCCAAAACAAACCTGCCACGCACGATATTCTCCTGAAATAACTCATGAACAATATCCTTGATGTTGGACACATTAACTTTGTTAATGAGACCGTTGAGACTCTTTTTGAGCGCCTCCCATGCAATTCTCTGATACGGCTGTGAGCCCTTATCCGTGATCTCCGCTTGCATTTGCCGCAAGCGTGCAGGAGGAATGTAGGCTCCTCCTGTACGCGTGTTCACGTCGTCGTTCTTCTTTGCTCGTTTGGCCAACTTCTCCGCTTCCAGTTTGGGGTCAGCGTTCTCATCGACCCCTTCATCCCCCTCAGCCTTCCTCTTCCGTTCATCCCTATGATCGTCCCTTCTGGAGCCGTCCCTGCCTCTGTCGGAGTAACGGTGGCTGGAGTAGCGACGGTCGTCGCGTCTGTGATCCCTGAAGCGAGGGAAGGTCCCCCTGTCATCCCTCCCTCTCTCGTTCTCTCTCCAATTCCTCCTCTGCACCCTCTCTCCGTCAGAACCTCCATCATCTGAATGTCCATTGCGCACTGGGCTCTCAGACTCTCTACACAAGCCAAACATTCGATCAAATCTAAGTTCCTTCATACAGTAGAACGGATTTACATACCTGCGCTTGCGTTTGTTGTTCACAGAATCAGCCTAAGAACAAAAATTACAATTATCCATCATTTTAACGGTGTGAAATCCTGTTGAACATACTTGGCTGACGACATGACTCCTGAGAGAAGGCTTCAGAGCGTCATCTTCACTCTCGCTCTCTGATTCACTCTCAAATGAACCACGTCTGATTTCGCTGAAACAAAAAATATGTTAACGTCACCAACATGACAAGCAAAAAGGGCAAACAATATGAACTGAGTGAAACAAAAGAATGAAAAGCTACAAAAAGATAAAAATAATATGTTTCCAACTTTTTCTACTATGCGGAGCTGTCTTTTCTATAAACTTAAAGAGTGACATTTCAATGCTAGAGTTAAGCTGCTGGTGGATGTTTACACTACCCGACAAATGCAGCTGATCAACAATATTTTCCATTGTAAAAAGTAGATCTGAAATGATATCAAAATAGTTCAGTCTTAAAACTAAAATATGAATCAGTTGTCATTGTCAAGGAGTCTGCACCTATTAACACTAAATCTTGTGGATGCTGTTATTTTAGGCAGATCATTTGTGTGACAATTGTAAGGTAAACCTCTAGTCTGAACATGTAAGCTCTCAATAGGCCTCCATTTGTCCCGGTATGCTAAAACATATCTGCAGGAGATGCAGGATATGACTATTTTATGACTAATTGCAAAAAAGCTTTGATGCCACTGAACCTTGAATATGAAGGAAATATCTTACACCCTCATTAAATTAAAAACCATATAATAATTTTACCTGGAGAAGTGTGGGGAAGAGGGGCTAAAGGGACACTACAGAGTCAACCAGTAATTTGAGCAGTCTTTACGATTTAAAATGGCCAGGTGAGCAATTTTTAGCTCTCCTAAAATGCTATTATAGATGAGCAATTTGCTCAGCTAAACACAATTAATCAAAATAAATTAACTATTACTAAGTTACCAGTTAGGCCCTTTTTAGGTTTGCTACTTTTCTTTGCATTATACTTCAAATCAGTCATGAATGAAAAGTAGATTCAAAGCAGACTGATTTTTGAGGATTTTATGGGTGTGGAGGTGTTGACATTTGCCTGATCAGGTTGACGACCAGATTCAGATTTAAAATTAGTCAATTTCTCTAACTCCAGAGCTACTGTATGGCCCATACAGCTTCCTGGTGCCATTTCCAATACCTCAACTTCTTTTACAATCGCTAATGCTTGCTGCATTAACTTTTAGCGCCGTCGCAAAGCGGAACTGAAACCATTGCTATGAACGCTCAGACGTGTGTCACTTCGAGTTCGCATAATTTATTTCCCACACCTAGGAATACACTCAATAGAACCGTTATATAAATAGCAATCACGGCAACAAATAAGAAAATGCGAAAAAACAATCGAAAGGAAGATGCTTCGGCTTAATCGCCATTTTGTGTTGACATCACATGATCGTGTCCTGTGACTTCTTCAACAACAAAAGCATGTGCTCGCACATGTGTTTGTTTATCAACATTCAACAATGAAATCCGTTCGCAAGCACACTAAATCGTTGGCACCAGAGTTTAATGTTAACTTTAAAGGTAACTATGAGAGAGAAGCCAATTCAGCACTATCTTATCTGCCTGTCGCCGATTGTGAAGTAGATGACGGCAAAAACAAAGGAGAGCATGAAGTATGTTCAGCTTCATGAAGAATCATAACGGTCATAATGTTTACGACAGCTATGGTCATAACGTTGGGTGCCCAGGAAAACGTGCTCTTGTTTACATCTTCTGTGCATGCTCACAACACCAGAAAATCACAACCCGAGCTCTCTCAGCCGGCGATGTTTATTGCCAACTTTATTGTGTTTTAAGTAACTTGAACTATTGTTACATCATCAGGTTTTGGTAACACATAAGTTATACCCATTTTGGCCATCTCGGGTCATTCGATTCGACGATCCCCTCTCAATAATAAACCACAATCGTGACAATGTCCGCTATTGGGGCGACAATGCCAAACTGTAACTGATAATCAGATCAGTTACACTTGTGGAATTAGGCTCAATGTGTCTATTTCGTTACACGTATGATTAAGACAGTCAATCGTGGAATCCGGTTTCAAAAGGACCTCAATCTCCTGGAGCTGAACTGAACTATCATACTTATGATACTAACTAATAAACTATGGATTTAGAACTAGAAGTCTGAAGTGGAAGTTGCAAGACCGGGTAACGGTTTGGCATCCGCAACTGGGTAGACAAAGGATCCAGAGTCTTTATTTCATCAACACGTGGACGTTGCTATACCTGTCAGACATCCTATTTTAGGTTATCTGTGACAATCCAGAATGTGATGAAGTTGTAATGATTTAAATTAATATTTTTATCGATGCTTTTCGGTGAAGCAACGAACCGGAAGCGGAAATCGCACGCTTCATTCAGTCCTCTCGTGAGCATGTTTTGAACTAACTAACATAGAAATCCACGGATACCTACCGTTGATTAATTGTTTAAATAAGAAAGCATACAAATAATTGTAAAGTACTTTGAAACTGAAAAAGAACCATGAAATGTAATCATAGAAGAATAATAAACACTGGACATGTGGGTAAAAGCTTACGGGGGTCAAATAGCCCTGCAATTATACTCAATATTATTAATGAAATTTTCACAACATATATACCTCGAAGCCAGCTGGCCGATTGATTTGTGGCTGGCTGAGGCCTTTTTCGGCTGGCTAATCGGTCAGCCAACCTTTTTTTACTGACTAACTGTGAATTTTTTTCTGGCTTGCTCTGATTGGCTGCAGTACTAGTGCATTTACATGCATAGCTAAGAAGTACTCGTAGATACTCATAGAAGTACCCCCTTTCCCCCTCTTTTTCCTTCGATTTAATATGATCATGTGTCTATAAACCAATCAAATAGGTACTGCAGTACACAGTCATTTATTACTCATACAGATTTCGGAGAATACAGTAATCATCAGTATATAATAATTTACATGCACACTAGCTGTGATGCTCCAATGCTGGGTAGCTGGAAGGCTGACAACAACAACAACAAAAAAACACCCCAAAACAATGAAAGGACGAAAAGTGAAAAGCAAAGAAAAAATCAAACAAAGCAAAAACACAATTGTGACCCGCCACGACAAAATCAGTCTAAATTTGCACTGAGAATAAAAGAGATATCGGGATAAAAGCCCTAAGGTGAAAACATTTTAAAATTGGGCTTCACTGTGTTGTGGTAGATCAACATTTTAATTTCAAAGTGCAACAACAATTATGTGCATTTTTTAACTATGAACATAATTTCAATTTTAATTGACTCCCTGTTTGACCTGTAATGAATGTAGTCACCATGAATTCTTTTAATAAGGAAACCATCATTTTAAAGGTAATTGGCAGCTCTTTATGAATAAAATGATAATAATAATATGATCATTATTATATATTGATAAACTTACCAATTTTAATGTCGATCAATTCAAGGTTTTTATCACTGATAATCTTTGTCACTTCACTCTTATTAATACTGCCCAATATTTTCTTCTTTCTGTTTTTACTCTTGTCGCCGTCAATTTAAAGGCATTGCCAGTTATGTCGTGCGTTTGCATGTTTTTATTATTTATGTTACTGCATGCATGAAGTTTGAATAAATAAAAGAATAATAATAAATAATAAATAATAATAATAATAATAATAATAATAATAATAATAATAATGATAATAATAATAATAATAATAATAATAATAATAATAATAATAATAATAATATATTTAACAATAATAATAAAATAAAAGCGTAATATCCACAAAAAGTGCTCAAAACGCAATAAAACAAATAAAACAGACAACAGAGTGAGAAAACTAAATTTAATTTAAAGCTGAGATAAATATATAAGTTTTCAATTCAAGATAAGCAGGGGCCATACCATTTAGACACTTATATACAAGTAGTAAAATTTTAAAATGAATTCTAAAATTAATGGACAGCCAGTGAAGTTATTTTAATACAGGGGTGATGTGCTCAAAACGTTTGGTGAAGGTTAAAATGCGGGCGACACAATTCTGAACACTTTGAAATTTGCTTAGATCGGGTAAATTAAAATGAAGCGAGTTACAATAATCAATTCTTCTGGTAATAAAAGCATGAATGAGCTGTTCACAAGATTCATATGATAAAAACTTTCTTAATTTTTCCAATATTACATAAATGATAATAGGCTGATCTGCAGGTGGCATTATTGTGGTTTTTTTTTCCATAGAAAGAGATTTATCTAAAAAAACACCGAGATTTGTCACCGAATGCTCAGGAACTAAATTTTTTCTTGGTCGTATTTTAGTGTTTGTGATGTACCAACATTAAAAATACGACCAAGAAAAACACCATTTAAAACACTTTTAGAAGCAGCGATTATAAAATTATAATTAGAGTCATTCAGCTTCAATTTCTTGGCTGCCATCCAATCTCTGACGGCATCCATGCAGCGTCCCAATTGGTTTAAAACAGTGTCAAAATCACCGGGATTGAAAGAAACGTAAATCGACATATTGTCAGTGTAAAAGAGGTAGTGCACTGGATGAATGTCTAAAAAAGAAGCAAGCAAAATGGTACACAACGTAAAAAGTACAGGTTCCAGTACTGATCCCTGAGGTACTCCCGAAAGAAGCATTTGTACAATTAGATAATTATGATATCATGCTATTATAGCAGTACCTCGACACTGCCTGCCCTCACTCCTCAGCAGTCAGAGGCTGAGTTGAATAAATATTCATATCGTAAATTTGTAATATTTTTTATTATAGATCCACATATGATTTACTAGGTATACTGGTATACTAAAAAAATAATATCCCTTATTTGCTGGTTCAACTAGTATATGTGAAAAAGAAAAAAAAAAGATTTACGACAGTTAACACCTTTATCAAAGCAGGTCGTTGTCTTTAACATGAAAAGGGGCACTGAATAGCTCAGTGGGTTAAACCGGCTGGCTGCAATCCTATGCTGACCGTGGGGGTTGAAGTCTCGGGTTCGTACTTCGGGTTGTAAATTACAATTGTGATTATTCAGTGACTCTGCAGTGCTGCTCAACTGTGTTACAAGGTCGGGCGCTGTGTACTACTGTCTATGGTGGTATGCAGGATAAAGAATCCTTGGGATTTATCGATAAGAGTAGGGGGAAACCCTGGTTCTAGGCCTTTTGTTCTGACGCCCGTATCATCCGATTGGTTTGTGTGGAGCCGTAAAACCCCAGTCACACACTCACACACTCTTTAACATGAATGCTTAAAATATAACACAAACAGACCTTTTCTTCTGGACAATAAACTTTGAATAATCGTGATTTTTGTAGTTCAACAAAGGATGACGTCGAGATGGTAAATTATTAAAGGTAACTTTAATTTGGTTAATCCTGTGTTGTTAATTGTTAATCCTGTGAATCGATTGTCGGGTTGGTGGAGGTGTTGTAAATGAATCACGCCAAACAGCTCTGACTCTTTCAGCGCTTTTGGTTCTTGAATAGGTTGTCACAATCCAAATCCGCTCCTCTGTCGTTAATCTGGTACGCAGCATATTGTGTAATGTAGTGACCTACTCAAGAAGTAACAACAATGAAAAAGATAAAACAATAGCAAAATAAAATATTTACTAAAATCAACGCTCTTTGCGAAAAAGTACACGCAGCAAAAAGTACGCTCGTTGCGAGCGGCGAGCAGCAGAAAACGCGCGCGGAAAATTTATGGCGATCGATGTTTCAACCGTGCACATTATTATTTATCTTCATTCATTCAATACTATTCTTAATAAATTTCATTTATAGGATGAACAAAATATTCTAATGTTTGTGAGTGCTGTTGTTGAGATTGTAGCATTTATGTTTATCTACTAAAATCAAAACAAAGCAGACAATTTGCACTGCAGCACCACGCAACAGCTGACATTCCACAATGCTTGTTCAGGGGCCCACCTGATTTTGCGCACATAAAAGCTCTTCGCGATTACTCGCAACTCGCATTTAAATGTTCCTCCCTCATTCAATATTGACTTTTTATTTGATATTTCTGCATAATTGGGTGCAGAATAACATGTGTGAGTGAGTGAGTGATGGTGTTTTATAGCTCCACTCAACCCATTCGGGTGATACGGGCGCCATAACAGAAGGCCCGAGACTGGGATTTTCCCCTACTTTTATCGATAAATCCCAAGGGTTTTTTATCCTGCATACCACCATAGACAGTAGTACACAGCGCCCGGCCTTGTTACGCAGTTGGGCAGCACTGCAGAGTAACCAAAGAATTACAATTATAAAGGATTACAATTATAAGTCACAATCGTAACGTTCGTGGCCTGATCGAGTCTCAAACCCGGGACCTCAACCCCCACGGTCGGCATAGGATTGCAGACAGCAAAAAAAACCAAAAACAAAACGCATATCATACGTATATATTCAATACGAATGGTAGCACCTCTGCAGGTTGCACCGTGAATATCACCGCCGCATTGGTGTAATTTTGATTGTCTTCCTGTCATCTGAGCTTTTCGGATTTTTGTCTGTTGTGTGATTATACCATCTGGATTACACTTGTGGATGTGTTTTGTGGTTTTGCATACGGATTCAGACGTTTTCGCTATGGTGATCCGATATTCCAGTGTTTCGTTGCTCCGTGTTGCATGCAAGAACGAAGAGTCTCAGTGTCTATTTATATGCGACCTAATGAAATGAATGTCTGTGCCAGAAAACCAACAAAGCGAGGCACCAAGGGGGCAGGTTGACGTGTTCGCATTGCAATTCCAACAATAGTGAATACCAGGCCAATGTTCAATGGTCAGTCAGCTGATCGTGTAAACAGTGTGAATAGAAACAATTTATGTTCCCATTTTCTCGCACTACATCAAGCCCCATCAGCACTGTTTTAATTTTGGTTTATTGAACACCAGATCATGTAAATCGCAGAACACTTCCTCCGATAGACCATTGGAGATTCATGATCTTATTGTCAGCCGTGAACTCCATGCCCTTGCTTGTACAGTTTTAGCTGCGATGCTTCCTGCTGGTTACACCTTCCAACACATTCCCCGGTCAAATCGACGGGGTGGAGGGGTTGCTCTGATTACTGCATCATCAATTATAGTTTCCAGTCTCCAAAACATATCATCCCAGCAAACATTTGAATGATGGCCCAAAGCTGGCCAATTTCGGACGCTAAGAGTGGCACAGAAGAGGACAAAAGTAATGCCGACGTTACTACCTTGCACTGCGGCCGTGCAGGAGTCCCGATGCCGAAAATATGGTGGCGTCGACACTGTCCTGCAGAAGCTTAATAGATTATATAATTGTTATCTGCTCTGATCAAACACTGCGGTCGCCGTGATGCAGGACGTCCACCTTCCAAAAGGCAGTTTAACGGCGTTCATTTTCAAGCAGATTAAAAACATAATCTGGTTAACTTCCATTCATGTTGTTACGTAATGGTTCACGATTACAATGTTTACATTTCAGCTAATCAATCTCGACCAGCCTTGTTTACTCAAGTTAAAGGCGTTGTAACTTTAAACTAGCACTACTACCTATATATAGCTCTCTCATGGGGATGAGAGAAATCCAACACATAAAGCAAAATGCATATATTACAAATGTGTTTATTAATAAAAATGACAAGTGAGCGGAAAATTAAAAAATTGCTGAGGCCATCCTCTGCGGCGCGCGCAGCCTCAGCGCCCATCCTCTTTGACGTGGTTGGTCACTGCCTCCCTCCGTGACGATCTGGGGCGCCTCTCAATCATGCTTTCATAGCTTTCTAGACATCCACTTGAGTCGTTGTAAAGGAAGTGGAACGGGAGACACTGAAAATAAATGAAGATATAAACAACACTTATTTCGATGAGCTATGTGAGGGCCCCTATCTTTTTTTTTCAGTTTCAAGTCTGAGATGGAATGGAACATTAATACGTGTTCATTAATATAGAGGTGGAGAGAACATTAAACCCGTCACTCAACATTCAAATCCTAACGGTCAAACAGACAAAGGAAGCCATCCGTCCAGTGAACCGCGTGAACACTGTTGACTAATACGTAAGCAAACTTCAAAACTCTTACCGAGTACTACAACTAGTCAAGTGTCTTGAATAATGCTGAATTAGAGCAAAACTTCACATCATTATACCCAAATGCACTTGATAATTATGCTAAGGATAACTTATCGTTATGAACAAAGAGATGTGTCGTTGAATGATCGCGAGGAAGATTGTGAAATATCCATGTTCTCTGAGAAGGCTGACGACAAACTGAGCTGATAAGCAAGGAGAAATAAATGTGCCGCGTTTAACCACGCCAAAGTAGATCCGCATTCCGCAGAATAAAGTAAAGTAGTTCAGGGCGTGACACTTGCTTTCTTCGTGAAATAAGCGTTTGAATCTATGCATGCTCTGATGAAGTGGCTGAATCATCTTATTACTTCCCTCAATTATGAAAATGTTAGCATATTATCATTAGATCTGTTATCCGTAAATTTTACACCTCAGGATTTTGGCGTGTATTCATGAGCTGCACAAGTTATAACTTTCGCGCGTTAAATACCTCGTGTTATGCGTGGCTTGGTAACTCATGGAGCTAACACGAGTTGTTATTTAACTTTGGCGTTAACGCGCTCGCTTGCATATACGTTTTGAACTTTTGAAAATGTTACTATGGATGTTGTATATGATTGGGACAAACGAGTCATTGGGCAGTTTTAGTGAATTCAAATGATTATAATGACGATTGATCAGGCTATTATTATTATGAATGATGAATAAATATAAACGAAAAAATCAATTTTAAATTTTATGACGCGTAAAATTTGCAAAGTGCTCAAAAACACTGCGGCATGGTACACATTAAAATTTAATGAAGCATGTGAATAGCAAGATATAAAAAGATCATTTTTAAAAACAGATAAAGATTGTGTAGCACGAATGTAAAAGTGTAATTGCCTACATAAACGAGGTGCGACATGACTAAAAGAAGTAGCGTGATCTGGTGAAAGTAATACACATAAACGTATAGCATTTTGCGATCTCACGCCGGATTAAAATCAGAGGGGTAAAGAGTTAAACGTTCGCTCAGGTGACAATTCATGAAGATATCAAAGTCATAAAGATAATTTGAAAAAACAATTCGCCGCCTAATAGGTTGTCAGTAAAGCTGCCTATATTAATAATTATTTATATATATCTTCCTTCAATGCACGTGTTGGTTTCGCGTAGGCCGCCCTGCATGCGTATTCCGCTCAATCAACATGCAACTGTTGCAGCTATTGTACGTAATCATCTAATTTTTTTAATGAAACGCATGCACACCTTAGTATTCAGTAACGTGACAGTGACAGGCTTTCCATATTCATTCTGATGAAATATGATAGTGTAATATTTCATACTTGAAGGGGGAGGGGGATCGTTTCATGCGTTTCTCGTACAATTTTATACATGGGAGTGCGTGCTAGAGGAGCAAGTGTACTGTTCATCTGTAACACTACATGATGATGATAGGATGGTCAATTTCTCACATCTGAGTCTAATGGCTACCCGGGAATACACCGCGCCTCGCGCATGGGGGGAGAGCGTTTGCGCTGTGTTTGCACAGATTACTACTAGGTCGTGGTTTCACGCATCGCGTAGCTGCTGAGGAGGGGCGGAGGGATGTAGAGACTGCTTGGTTGATGGTCTTATTTGCCAATCGTTCTGAATCAAACATTATCTTATTTAATGAAGGAATGTAAATAGCGGACAAGAGCAGACCAGCCAGCGTACGTTACTGCCGCTCTTGTCCTGCTTCCAGCCGAAACTGGCCAGTTTTGGCATGTTTGCTGGGGTGTGCTTCATTTGAGGGTGCTCTTGCCTCCTTAACATCCTCCAATAAGACACTGTCAGTCGCTATCATATATCGACCTCCTGATCAATCCGTGCCAACTTTCCTAGGGGATTTTGAAGATTTGATAGAAAGTCTGACTGGTTTGCATGGGCTTATGATTGTTGGGGATTTCAACATTCACATGGAATCCTACTCTGACCCTTGTGCTGCTTGTCTTTGTGCAATCATTGACTCATGTGGATTAAAGCAACACGTGGAAGGGCCAACGCACCAAAACAGTCGCACACTAGACCTGGTAATCAGCCAATTCACGAATCTAAACTGCAGCATGTATGGCACAGACCCTTCAGTGACATCAGATCGTGTATGCGTGTTGTTCAATCTAAATCTGCCAAGACCCAAGAAAGTCCAAAATGGAAAATAAAGAGCATTGATCCAGAAGCCTTTTCATCGGCATTAGTTGACTCAGGTCTGCTTCGTAATCTCTCTATGTTGAACTGTTCTGAATTCTGCGATCTGTACAATGCTACACTTGGACAACTGTTGGACGAATTTGCTCCACAATGGGATAATGTCATCACGATTCGTCCAAGCTCACCATGGTTCAATTACGATGTTTGAGCTGCTAGAAGAGAGATGAGACAGACCAAAAGACGCTGGAGATCGACACATTTAACTGTCCATCATGATATCATGAAAGAGAAAAGGAATCAGCTGACAAGAGCTATGAGAAGAGCCAAAATCAAATATTATTCAGACAAGATAAATGAGTCAGCATCGCCGAAGGAGATCTTTCAAGTCACTAGTTCTCTCTTACAATCCAAGAGAAAGGTTGTACTACCAAAAGCTACCACTATGTCATCTGGATCACTTTTGGTCTTGCTAGATTTATCATCCGCCTTCAACACCATAGACCATACCCTTTTATTCCATCATCTCGAGCTTCAAATGGCAATTGGTGATACTGCGCTAAAATGGTTTTTATCATATCTGAGTGAGAGGACTCAATGCGTGAAAGTGAAAGAGTCACTATCCTTGCCTCGTCGAATGCTCTACGGCGTACCACAAGGGTCTGTGTTAGGCCCGGTCCTTTTCACGCTATACACCAGTCCTACCAGTGCCATCATCAGAGCTCAGCAGCTGCAATACCATCTTTATGCTGATGATACACAACTTTATATGTCATTTACGCCCACATCAGCTGCTTCTATGACGTCCTTTGGTGCATTGATGGATTTAGCAGTGAGTACCATAAAACGATGGATGGACGACCACTACTTAAAGCTAAATGAGGACAAGACTGAGATGCTTGTGATTCAGCGTCCAAATCCGAGGTCCCATCAGCCAACCCATAACCCAACACTGACACTTGACGGTAACAACATCAATCCATCCACATCTACTAGGAACCTCGGTGTGCTATTTAACTCTGCATTTAATTTAGAAGATCACGTGAATGCTCTGTGCCAGACTATGTTCTTCCACGTCAATCGCATTTGGAGAATTCGCGAGTACCTCACAACATCTGCAACTCGCGCCCTGATGCAGGCCCATGTCATCTCTCATTTAGACTACTGCAATGCTCTCTTTTACGGGCTCCCAGTCGTAGTGAGAAACAGGCTCCAGAAAGCGCAAAATGCTGCTGCTCGTGTTGTCGTGAGAGCAAAGAGGACTGATTACATTACACCAATTCTTCTCCAGCTGCATTGGCTACCTGTCGAATTCAGAGTGCAGTACAAGATTTGCCTCATGACCTACAAAGCCCTGCATGGCTTAGCACCCGCGTACATCGACGAACTGATCAGTGTACATCGTCCAACTTGGCGTCTGAGATCGTCCTTCGATATACGAATAAGTCCTGTGCAACACAAACTAAAAAGTGTGGGTGGTCGTTGCTTCAGTTCCGCTGCTCCTTCTCTTTAGAATGAACTACCCCAAAGTATTCGTCTCTCATCACACCTACTTGAATATAAATCAAAACTTAAGACACACTCTTTCCGAAAAGCTTTTAATGACATATCTTAACAAATCAACTTCTTATCATGTTATTTATATTTTATTGTACATCGCGTTTGAACAGTTTTATTTCTTTCTGAATTTTGCGATTCATAAGTTTGAAGTAATAAATAAATAAATAAATAAATAAATAAATAAATAAATAAATAAATAAATAAATAAATAAATAAATAAATAAATAAATAAATAAATAAATAAATAAATAAATAAATAAATAAATAAATAAATAAATAAATAAATAAATAAATAAATAAAATATTTCTTTTTTGTCACATTGTATATAAAGCACTTGTTCGAGTGAAATAAATGAAGTCTCTCTCTCACACACACACACACACACACACACACACACACACACACACACACACTCCCTCTCACACATTCAACCCACAAAAATATTTTTTCCAGGAATGTGTTGGAAGCCATGGTTCTATCTAGCAACAGTGGACCGTGATGTCTATGGATTTCCACGTGACATAAACCAGCGAATCAGCGTTCTTGTTGATGCGGCCTTTTAACTTTACCCGCCAACATTTAGCTTCGCAGGCATCAGTGAGCTCAGAACAGCGGAGCTGCGAGAAATTTAGACCGCCGAAAGAACGCAAATTAAAAGAGGAAATATACGAAAATTGAACATTTGGACTACGAAATTATCATCGTAAGTTAACTAGGGAAGGTTACTTGTCAGCATTTTCTCCGATCCTTCGTTGATTGCCTTAATTTTGCCCTTTTTTTGAGGGGTTTGAACTTAGTTTGGTACACAGGGGGTCTTACCATTTATGAGGTTATATCTTTTAGAAATAGAAGATATAAATAAAGAGAAACTCGAACGTCAGATTGTAACAGTGCCGAAACAAAGGCACTTTAATCCAATCAACCTGAACCTGAACCTGAACCAGTGAGCGAGCAGATGTGGACAAAACTCAATGCAGTGAATGCTTTCTGTCTATATAGATATTATTATATACTGTCTAGAAGGCTACATAGGCATTCCATGTATCCAGATTCCAGAGCCCGCTGGTAAGACTTCCTGTGGTTTGGTAACTGAACCTGAACTATGGGAAACATCTCTGCGTCTAAACCTGAACCTGAACCTATCATTCATTGTCAAGTCTCGAGCGAGGTATAATGCCCGATGTGGATAGTTGCATGTTTGTTTTGGCCTATTGACATTTGACATTGTCATAATAATTATTATTCTAACACCTTATACTATAATAGACCAATCAGCATTCAGTAATATGTATCATATTCATAATGATAATCGGAGTGAGTATCCTGAACGGTGAACCTTAGCTGACATACTACACTACAGCGAGCCCTATGGGAGGTATACAGACCTCGCCCGAGAATCTGTGCTACCTGAACCTCCTATTCATAATCATGATAATCCTGTTGCTTGGGGAGCTGCAAGTTCAGAGCAAGTGACCTAGTCACTAGCCGTGCCACTCCTTTCGGCTGGCTACCTAGTCACCTACTCACTAAAGTCGTTAAGTGAGCGCCCAGTCGTGGGCAACCACGAAATTGAGCCTAAGCCTTGAATTGAATTGAACTTGTGTTGAACCCAACATATCTTGCGCCCTCAATTATTCAATATCATTAATCATGCAATATGATTATACAGTGAATACTGTTGCGATTACATGAAATTATGATTGTATAATTATTTATCATTACAGTGATTACCATTGTATGATTATGATCACATGGGATCACTTACTTGTCTTGTTTGCATATACCACTGCGATTCAGCAAATAGTTGCATTTTTCATCTTTCATCTTTGCAGACCTGAAACTCTATTCCCCGTCATCACAATGCCTTCCACACGATCAAGTCGCAACCCAGGGGATCTATTCCAAGCATATCCTATTCGCAAAAGAGCAACACGCTCCACGAAGCAAACCAAGAACAAAATCTCAGAGAATGTCTCCCCTCGCAAAAGGCCATCTGCTTCTCCGGTTGAAATAATTGAAGACTGTTCCCCAACAAAGAAGCCTCGACCGTTCCCAGCAGGGTTGAAATCGCCGGTCAAGATGCTCCTGTCGCCCCAGAGGATTCCTCTGTCTCCCAGGAAGGATGTCCTCATCAATTCTCCTCGTCTGCATGAGCTGCGCTCCCCTCGTCGCATGCTTCAGCCAAGCATTGTTGCTAGCCCCAGTAAGAGGAAAGCTTTGGACTTTGGGAGCTCTCCTTGCAAAGAAAATGATGTGCAGTGCAAATCTCCACTTAAATCTCCTCGTAAAACTGTTAAGACACCTGTACACCTCATGAGGCAATCAAGTGAGTTTGTCGATTTCTCCGTAGTTGATCATTCTATTTGGCATTTTTTTCTTCAGCCGATTGCTATCAGAATGTTAAGAAAGCGCTGCACACAGCTCTTCCCGATCGTTTGCTTTGCAGAGAAGCAGAGATGAAAACAGTCAACGATTTTCTCGATGTTCACTTGGGGGATGAGGCACCTGGAAGTCTGTATATTTCAGGCGCTCCTGGTACGGGAAAAACCGCTGTTGTATCTCTCATTAGGCAACGGCTTCAGGTAAGGAAGGGCATTATACAAATGACAGAAATTTCATATATTATTATTTCTTTTATTAAAAGGAAGAACGTACCTGCCAGAGTGTGTACGTGAACTGCATGAGCGTGCAGAACCCCCAGGCCATCTTCAACAAGATTTACTCTGAATTCAACCATGGAAAAGAATTGTCACTCTCAGTCAAAGCTGCTGTTCAAAAATTGGAGAAAGTGCTGAGTTCTAAAGGGTCCATGGTGGTTCTCATCTTGGATGAAATTGATCAACTTGATTGTCGTAACCAAGAGATTCTGTACACCATGTTTGAGTGGCCCACTCTTGCCAATTCTCGCCTTGTTCTCATTGGTTAGTTCCTCATATGTTGCGTCCTTCATTTGTTCTTATGCTCTTTTCTTCGAACGCAGGCATCGCTAATGCTCTTGACCTAACTGACCGCATCCTACCCCGTCTCCAGGCCCGTCCTAAATGCCGACCTCAGCTGTTGAATTTCACTCCATACACAAAGGATCAGTTGATCAAAGTTTTGAAAGACCGCCTGCAATCGGTGAGCTTGTGTTTGAGCAGCTCTGTTTGACCTGTGTCATATAATTGCGGTTTCTTTCATAGTTGGAGTTGAATGGTCACAGTGTTATTGAGCCGAGTGCTGTTCAGTTCTGTGCCATGAAAGTGGCAGCAGTCGCTGGAGACATGCGTAAAGCGTTGGATGTATGTAGACGCGCTGTGGAAGCAGTTGAAACTGAAGTACGCAAGCAGCAAGTGCTGTCTCCCGGGAGTCCCTCGAAACGACCCACGGTTCCCAAGAAGATTGGTGTCGCTCATATTCTGCGAATCGTGAATACAGTCTATGGCAGCAAGGTGTCATCTCAACCTGGACAGGTAGAAACGATCCCCTTGCAGCAGAAGTTGGCCATGTGTACGTTGTTGATGGTCGTAAGACAAGGCAAGGGCAAAGAAACCACGCTGGGCAAGGTATGGTGTTGGATCTTCCGTGTCTCCTTTTCCTAATTATATTTCTTTTTCAGTTTCATGAATTCTACAGTAGTGTGTGCAAGGGACAGAAGCTCCAGCCAGTTGACCAATCAGAATTCTTCACTGTGTGCAGTCACATGGAAACGAGAGGTATCATCCGCATCAAGAAATCCAAGGATGCCAGAAACGCCAAGGTATGATTGTCAACGCATCAGAACTTCTCATATAATTATAATTTCTTTAATTCAGGTCAACTTGGGGTTGGATGAAAAAGAATTGGAGATTGCTCTGCAGGATAAAACTCTGCTCTCGGCCGTTTTAGACAAAGGACTGAAAGGAAAATAATTTTATTTGCATGCATGATTTTTAATTTGGATTTTTATAGGATATAATTTACATAAATTTATTTAGTAGTAATGTCAACAACTACATAATGTCAACAGCTACATATATTTAATTAATTTATCTTAAAATTGTCATCAATTGTAAGTGATTTGATCACAGCTAAAATTCTTAATTATTTCCAATCTCAAGATCAGGCTCCATCAGTAATTTAGCATATGATATTATTTGTCACTTCAACTCTTTATTTTCAATGTATTTCTGAATTTCTCCTGCATGTCACTCCCACTTATGTGTTCATTCTGATGATTTGTGTCTTTATGTCAAAATAAAATTAATAAACGTGTTTTCTTGTTAGCCACTTTTTTTAAGGCTGGGCGAATAGTGAAATAACCTGAATAGCGAATATTCGGGTGGTTACTATTCGCCGAATACGAATAGTAGTGATGGAAAAAAAAAATACAATCACACCTTTTTTTCTTATTAGAATCTTACTATAGAACAGTGCAGGATATGTTAGTGCTCTATATTAACTTTATAAGCACATGTACCAATTCATGCACTGTCACTGGTGAAATACTAGTATTAACATAGATGTACCTCATCCCCTATGATAACCAAAGCTGAAACGTTTTTGCCATTAAAACCATGATCAACTCTTTGTGATATTTCATCATATAAATTTCATGCACTTGTAAACCTAATGGATCAGAGGGATTACAGTTATTACATAATCAACGGCAAGAAACAAATACTCGCTAGTATAAACAGCGTTATGAAATTGGGAATATTGATAACCTGAATATGCTCCTGCACTGCCGCCTCGTGGTTTCAATTCAATCATATTCCATGTTGTAATCAACTTCCAAGCTACTTCCCAGGGAGCATATATAAGTAAATGCAGACATGAAGGCGCAGCCTGGTTAATCGAGCACTAATGTCCATCACTGTTCAACCAGGTACCATAATTTGACACTAAGCAATGCGTCATGCTGTGGTGAACCCCCATGGGAAAGGAACCCACGACCCTCGGCACGCTAGGCAAGCCTGCTAGGCAAGCCTGCTAGGCAAGCCTGCTAGGCAAGCCTGCTAGGCAAGCCTGCTAGGCAAGCCTGCTAGGCAAGCCTGCTAGGCAAATACACTAGCGTTATCTAGCACACTATCCCCACCACCGTAAAATATCTGTCATATAGTTGTAAAATGTTAATAAGTATCATGATCATTATGCAAGAATGGATATGAGGAGAGGTTTCCCGTACAAACTGCACAAAGAGGCGCAAAGATGAGTTAGAAAGAGAAGC
Source organism: Capitella teleta (assembly GCA_000328365.1). Lineage (NCBI taxonomy): Eukaryota > Metazoa > Annelida > Polychaeta > Capitellidae > Capitella > Capitella teleta. Next base: position 25,125 of record KB310862.1, read on the forward strand.
GAGTGGCGCCCCCTGGCGTCCCACCCTCTTGATGGGAGGGTGGAACCAAATTTATTTTAAAATAATGCCAACAAATGAACATCATAATCAAATTCTAAAATTGCATAGTCAGTGATCATAAAAATATAAAATATCACAACAATAAATGAGAAATTAGTTGTGTAATAAAATAAATCTCTTGGCAGTCATTGTTTAAGAAATAATATCACAATTATACATGTAGATGGCAGAGATGGCAAAAGCCATCATCCTTGTTTAACAGAACAATATCATCAGATATTATTGGTTATGTAGCAGATTTCTCCAGAACAGCAGACGAAGAAGCGTGAAGGCCGTCTCCACTTGGATTTCTGCTTCTCTTGGCATCTCCCTTTGCTGGCGTGGCGTATGACCCAGGGTCAGCTTCACGCATTTCAGTAGCCCTCTTATAAATGCTTGCTGCAGATTCAAATTCACCCTAAAGGTTGAAGAAAAAGTGATTTTAAATTGAAAAAATAAAATAAAAATCACCTGTTCGTATTTGCACAGGGCAAGATTCTTGAGGGTTTCGTACACCCTGGGATGAGTAGGGCTGAGAGATTCCTCGTAAATTTTTAGCGCTCTTTCGTACAAAGACTGAGCTTTTGGGTGGTCACCCTGTTCAGAGCACAGGACAGCCCAGTTGACCACAGCGGTGGCGACCGAAGGGTGGTTGACGTCAAACAGGCGTTCCCGGATGTCAACCAAGCGTTGGTATAGTGGTTCAGCTTTGTCAAACTTTTTCTGTAGAACAAAGAAGAATAAACAGAGGTACAGAGTAAGAGGTGATCGCACCATTTTCTTGTACATCATGGCGAGGTGCTTGATTATTGAGACCACATTTGGGTGTTCATTAGGGAAATGCTGTAAAATTATAAAATAAAAAATAATATTACACAGATAAAAATTGACAACCTTTTCTCTGATATCAAGAGCTTTGATATAAAATGGCTCAGCTTCTTCGTACATCTTCCGATCGTTGTACAAAGCGGCCAAGTTGTTCATAGACTGTGCCACATCCGGGTGATCAGCCTCCAAGACACGCTCACGGATGTCAAGAGCACGCTTGAAGAACGATTCAGAAACTTCAATGTTGTTTTGTAAGTAAGAAAGGACGCCAATCTCATTGAGGGTTCTGGCGAGATCAGGGGAATCAGGACCCATGGTGAGGCCCTCCGGTTGTAGGACACGCTTGCGCAGTGTGTCGCCTCTCCTGGATGGGCTCTACAAGGGAAGAAGGTCATGAGGTCACACATGAATACACCACACTCACCGAAGAGCACTGCGGTGCGCGGCATTGCCGACGGATATAAAGCGCTCTTTTGTGAAGAGGATCGGCCAGCTCGTGTCTGAGAAAAATGCCATTAGAAGAGGTTGGATTTTAAATTAGACCTCAAGACACACTTGCCCTGCTTCTGATACAACACAGCCAGAGCGTCCAGCTCCTTGGCAACCATCAAGTGCTCCCCTCCAAATGCACCCTCATAGATCTCCAAAGCATGCTTATACAATGCCTCAGCTGTCGAAAACTTCCCCTGCTGTGCATGCAATCCCGCCACTTGGTGCAAGCTCTGAGCCACGCTCGGGTGATCCGGGTCGAGAGCTGTTTCACGGATTTCTAAGGCACGCTGTAGAGGAGCAAGGGCTTCATTCAGCAAGCCGAGATCCCGGAGGTAGCGACCCAACGCTTCGTAAGCGTCAGCTGCTTTAGACAGTGTGATGAGACCGTTAAACTGGCCAACCACTGCAAAAAATACAAGTACAACAGAACAATCTTCCCAGACCATGCATCACGCACTGTCTTCCAGTTGCTTGCAGGCAGTCAAGTACGCTTGAGCCATCGTAGCTTTCTCCACTCCCACGTACAACCAATGAAGCACCAACTCTTCACAACGACCTCTGAAATAAAAAAAGTCCATCATAAAATCCCAATAATAACCGCAAACCAAACTGCATTCCTACCTTGCATACAGTTTCACAAAAATACACAGATTCACCAAACTTTCTTGTAAAGCCACTCTGTCTTCTAATTGGCGGTTGATCCACGGAAGTTCATCAGCGACGCGATACGTTATAGCTTCAGGATCACTGTAACCAAACAGCACATCACAAAACATTTAATACTCTTCCATAATAAATCTTACTCTTTAAACGAGGCAAAATAATCGCGGAGGGTACAGCGGACTTTCTGCAGGACACTGCCGTCCGAGCTCTTCATATAATAATCAAATATGCTGCTTCTAACCTGTGTGGAAATTGAATCACTCATTGACTGAACTAATTAATGAATTACGCACTTGTTCATGAGCGCAAATGAGTAGCCCCGAACGGCGTGTGAGAATGTGTCGCTCCATCAGAGCCTCACAGAGCGGCACCCAGAAGTTCCACGAGAGGTTTGGTATCAGCTCAAACAGCTCATGGTCACAGAGTCCGTTGCGACTGGCGTAGATGTATTTGAGCGCCTACAATGATTTACATCAAAATATACGATAAAACATGACGTCTAAACTCACTTTCTTCAGGAAACCTTTTGTTTGACTGGTTTCATATTCTTGCTGCAGTGCATCAAAGAGAGCCTTGTAAAGCTGAACACAATTGGAGGTCTTTAAGTAGGCGTCTATTCGTTGATCAACCATTTCATCAGCGCTACATCTGATCAACACATAGATATTGACAAAGGTCAAGGTTCAATGCATTTGCATACCTGGCTAAGTCATTAGCCAAGAGTACCACATACAGAGGGCAGCAGGTGCCAGGAGAGCGACAGTAGGTCAGGATGCGACCTTCTTGCTCTTCGGTCAGAGATCGTCCCAGAGTAGCCATCTCAGCGCGAGAGAGCTCCTTGACCGCTTTGGTGTTGAGCTCCGTGAGGTTGAGACACGGCCAAGAGCGCCATGAAGCAGGGCAAGTGTCATCCTGAACGGAAATAATCACGCGGGAATCCACAGGAAGAGGATCCAGAAGAAACTTCAAGTACGATTCACAATTCTGAAATAATGAATTCTTTTAATACAAAATCCACCCAAGTTGCAGAATTCGTAGTTCAAAATCAACTTACGTGCAATCGATCAGCAGAATCAAACACGAGGATCAAACCAGACGGGAATTTAGCAGAAACTTTTTCCAACCATTTTGGAAATTCTTCGATCAAACGGACAGGGTCGCAAGTGAGGGTGGGAGGAGAAGTGACATACTGCATCAACTACGGATATAGAGAGAGAAGGATTTAAAGGTCATGATGGTACGAGCGTGTATGCACCTGAGAGGTGAGTCTCCGTATCATGACGGTTGAGTCAGCCGTACAAGCACTGGGACTCCCCACGAAATGGTACAAAACAAACGGTGAGCTGGCTTTATGCTGCTGCAACTCAATCCTGAAATAATAACACTTGCATTCAAAGAGCGCACATCAAATAACTCGTACCATTTAGCCAGGAGGAGTGATTTTCCTGACCCTGGGGCACCACTAATCAGCAGAGGGGGCAGGGGTCCTGGAGCAGCAACATGCGCATTCAGCCGCTCGTAATACTGAGAAGAAAACAAACCACAGCAGATACATTAACCGAAACAAGGGTCAAAACAAACTTTTTCAAAGCCTAATTCACAAGTGGATTTTATGGCATGAGATAAATGCTCCATTTCTTCAATATCGTGTTGCGCGTCCCATAAGCAGCTTCCACACAAGGCCTTTGGGGTGTCAGTGTCACACTCTGCACTGTCACTCGTCCTCTGGTGCTCAATATCCAACTCCTGCATTAATTAATAATTAATTAGATAATTAATCCATATTTTCTCATACAATGGTGAGCGCTGATTCCAGTTCAACTATCACTCCATCAACAGCAGCTTTTGCTTCAAATTTCCCGGTGATCAGTTTCATATTTCCACTGTCGATTACTTTCTTCTTCAACTCAGCAACTTCTTCATTGCTGAATAAACTTAAGTTCTGAGCAGAAATTTCAGGGTGCGATTGTACGTACGGATGTTGGTCCGAATCCTTGAAGCAGAAGATAGCAGGACAGCGTCCAGGACTGTTCAAATGACCAAGGTTGTAGTCCATCGTGGTGAAGTGGTCGATTTCATTGCAGAGGAAAGCCACAAAGATAGTGGAACGATCGATAGCATGACATCGTGATTGTAAGTATTTTTCCTGAAGAAAGAAAATCACAGGAGGTTACTCAGTGTATAAAATGTGAACAAAAATGTGAATCACCTGAGTGATGCCAGTGCTGTCCTCACATGGCATGTGAATCAAATGCAGGATACGACCTTCATTGAAACACAAACGCTGGAGTTTAATTGCATGTTCCTATTGGAAAATAATTCAACAGATCAGCATGAAATATGAATGGAGTAGAAATAACCTTGAGGATAATGTTGACTTCGTCTTGGACGTCAGATGGCGCAGAAATGAACACTTGGATGAGATTTGATTGAAGTGATTCGGGAATGCCGGGGAAAACTTGAGCCAAACTGGCAGCTGCAACTTGCCAATCATCTGAAGGAAAGATTGAAGATTGGAACATTCAAATTGAGACTCACTACCTTTGTTGACATTGATATACGGTCCGTCCATCTCATGCAATGTGTGTGCAAATTCTGGGCCGCGCGACACCATCGTGTGCAGCTGAGTTGTGCTGCCCAGCGATGGCTCACTCTCCAGCGCGGTCCACCAATCGCCAGGATTCCCGCTGCCTGGACCATCATTGACATGAATCATGGATCAATTAACAACTGTACTCACTCATCGTTGCCTTCAGACGTGACGTAGGATCAGAAGAATCTTCAAGACCAACCCGTGACAGCTTCGACTCAAGATCTCGTCTCGTTTTTAATAAATTCCGCAATTCACTCTCTTTAGTCTCACGAAAAATCTGCAAATAATATTATTAAAAGTACAACTATGACACGAATGACTCACTTTAAATTGTCGTTGTATCTTGTCGCGATCCCCTTCGAAAGTCATAGCACGAACGAGCGCCTGATGCTCAGCGTCAAGAGCGCTGTCTCTCTCTTCTCGTAGCTTCTGACACGTTTTTTGTATCGTTTGCAGTTCTGCTCTCAATTTCTTATTCTCCGTTTCCAACTTACGCACAATCTTCTGCATGTTTCCAATTTCATTTTCTTTATTCAATCGATACATTTCAAAATCCTTGCGTATCTTCTCCACTTCCGGGTTTTCTAGTTCGAAGGAGAGTGCTGATCGGAGGCTGCTTGATCCCTTGGGTTTGCCCACAGAGCGTCCTGTGCGCAGACCAAGCTTCCCCCTCGGTTTGACCTCGATGGGGATGCGCTTGACGACCCCTTGACTTGTGTCATACTCAACTCCCAGTTCATCATCGTCATCACCGCGTCGCAGAACTGACGCCAAAGCCCCCATTGTGCAGATGGAAAACAACTAGGTAGCACGTCTGCAAAGAAATAAGCAATGTATCTATGATTTCATTGAAACAGACTCAAAATATTAAACAAAAATGGAAGAAGAGTCATTTCTCTGATGCAGAGTCCACCAAATCAGGTAAATGAATATGCATGCATTAGGAATTATTGTTTACCCCCGCCCAAGAGCTCTTCAGTTTTTTTAGGATTCTCCATAAGTTAATGATGCATAAACTAGCACTGATAAGCTTGTTTCCTGATATCTCACTGTCAATGGTAAATTATAAATTCAATGTACATAAGTGTATAAATGACGAGACTTGTTATTGAAAAATCCCTAAGATGCCTGACGGAGCGGTTTTGGACGAAACATGGCGAGTTGTCCATTATATACAAGTAACATGCGTAGCTTACAACTTACAAGTGACCCAGTTGTTTAATTAATTTCCTCACACCCCACATAATATCATAAGGCCATGGTCAAAATTAAACTTGAGGAGTCTGAAATTCCATATAATATGAGTGACAATATAAATTTCACCCTCTATGCTCTTGACGGGTGGGGTGGGGGGGATGGTTTGAGAGAGAGAGAGAGAAATCATTTATTTAACAACATACATCAATGTGAATTAAGCGGGGAGAAAAAAATAATAATAAATTAAAAAATCTTTTTTTTATTCTTTTTTTTTCTTTTTTTTTTCTTTTTTTCTTCCGAGTGCAGACTGATGGTAGTAATGATGATGATGATAGTATGATGATGCAGGGAGACCAGACTAAGGCACATGGGTGGCATTACATTCGACGACGACCACTGCAATAAGACGTGCTTGTTACTGAAGCCCAATTCTTCACAATTGATTCAGAATTGAGGTTATCAGCCATCCATGATTAGTTCAAAGAGACTGTCTATTAATTGTCTCACTTGATTGCTACTCGACCAATTATTCATATAAGCAGAGCATTGAAAGATCCAAGCAAGAGAAGCAACATCATTCAACAACATTTCACTGCATTAGGTTGATTCAGAATCCAGGCAAGTCCCTCTCATATCGGTTCTCGACAATATGAGTGCACGGAATGCTGTCCATAAATATGATATCATGCGTTTTCAGTTCCCTGCTTTAATTTCTGACCTAATTAAGGAATACCATAATGTGAAAAATTCCCTAAGAGTGCCAATACTTAGTGGTAATCATCTGGGTATTTAATTACTATTTATCTTCAACTTTTTTTTGCCATTCCTAGAAATGATGAAATGATTCCTAGAACAGCTTTGCATTTATTTACCACTTGTTTGTTAACTTTATTAACAGATAAGTTCTCGGTGCTTGGTATGTGTAGTCAATTAAGTTCAACTATGTAAAGAAATTAATTTGTTCAAGTGGTGAACTACGATTTGTTCAGGTTTTGCTGGCATTGGCATTGGCCAGTGGACTGGGTTTGGGTGATTACATTATATAATATTCACATTGTATACATGTATATAACATTTGACGGTATCTTCGATTTCAACAATTTTTGACTCTTCAAACCACCTATTGATGGGCTTTGGATATTCTGGAAATTTCGCTATAATTCACCCATCACTATACATAATTTAAAAATTGCAATCAAGTATGTACATGCAAACAATCTACTTCAACATCTTTATGATCAAGTCGAGTTGGGAAAAATAACCTGAAAAAGAATTCGACAATTTCGCTAACAGATCAGCAGTAATAAATTTTCAAGTTTTTACTCGGAATTCTATCAGCAGAAGTTGTTCACGGACCACAAATCATTCAATAGTTGTGTAGACTGTAGGGTCAACGTTAGCTGATTACTAGTGATTAGGACTCTTATCTCTTGATCACCGTTTAAATTTAAAAGGCCTTTGATGAGCCCATGCAAGCAAATTGATGAAGAACCCGACAGCTCATGCACTCTGCTGACTCTTTGCAGATTCTGCCCCAGGAAGAAGAGCCTTTGATGCCTCTCGGGGCCACAATGGACGCCACTGACCTCCCTGCTGACTGCTCCGTGGTCATTCAACGTCCAGCACAGAAGCAGGATGACTTCTGGGGTCATCACGGGATCCACCAGGACCCTCCTCCAACAACAAAAGAGAAGTTTCAACGCTACATCAAGAACAAATGTAGCTGTTCCGGAAAGTGCGTCAAGTCTTCCATCTTGAGCCACCTGCCGATCATTGGAGTTCTCCGTGACTACCAGTGGAAATCGTGGCTGGCATCTGACATCATATCCGGTATCAGCGTAGGGGTTATCCATATCCCCCAGGGCATGGGTTTCGCAATCCTTACAACTCTTCCAGCGGTCTACGGTCTGTATGCTTCCATCTTTCCGGTGTGGGTCTATGCCATTTTTGGAACTTCCCGTCACATCTCAGTTGGAACAATGGCTCTAATAAGCCTCATGATTGGGGCAATTGTTAACACAGAAGTTGAAAAGTATGTTGAATTGAAAATTCCTGCACGAACAGTCACTACTACAGGTTACAATGACAGCCTCGAGACAGGAGATGACGCTGAACTAGAGGCTTTCAAAGTTGGTATCGCAATGTCTGTTTCTCTGATCATGGGCTTGGTACAGTTAGCCATGTGGTTGCTCAATTTAGGCATTCTTGCAACCTATATGTCCACGCCATTCATCAGCGCTTTCATGACCGGGGCTGCTTGCCATATCATCACAAGTCAGATCACAACCGTGTTTGGCTTGTCCTTACCAAGCATCTCAGGAACTTTCAGTTTGCCCAATACTATCATCGAGGTGTTCAAGAACATTCAGCACACAAATGTTGCTTCTTTGTTGATCACTCTGGTATGCATCGCTGTCCTGATGGTTATCAAAGAACTCATCAATGACCGCGTGAAGAAGTATATCAAAGTGCCCATTCCCGCAGAGCTGATCGTGGTCATATTCGGAACACTGGTCTCCTACTTGGCAGATTTCAATACCCGTTGGGATGTGAAGGTCATTGGCACAATCCCACGTGGTATACCAGCCCCTCAACTGCCAAGTATGCACAACGCTATGGACTACTTTGTTGATGCTTTGATCATTGCAATCATCGGTTTTGCTTTGTCCATCTCCATGGCTAAGTTGGTCAGCAAGCGCCAGGGATACTCCATCGACACCAATCAAGAACTACTGGCGTACGGAATGCAGAACGCGGTAGGAGCCCTGTTCAACAGCTTTGGAGGTACTCAAGCCCCACCTAGAACCCTGGTTTGCGAGAACACTGGAGGCAAGACGCAACTCTCTGGCTTCATCTCCACCATTCTTCCGCTGCTGGTGTGCCTGGCACTGGGACCTCTGTTTGAGCAGCTGCCCAACAGTATTTTGACTGCCATCATTATCGTTGCTCTTCTTCCCTTGCTGAAATCTGTTACGGAGATTCCTACTTTCTGGCGTGTCAACAGGATAGACCTGTGGGTCTATCTCGTTACGCTTCTTGCAACCGTACTCTTTAGTATTGTCATTGGACTCATGGTTGGAATTGCTCTGGGAGTCATGCTCATTGTAATTCAGATGCAACTTGCAAGAATCTACAGCGTGGAGGCTCCCACTGGCACAGAGATCTACCTGCCTAAACACTTGCTCCATGACAAACACCCACAGTACCCCAACATCAAAGTTTTCCGCTTTGACACTAACCTCTTCTTCGCTAATGTCGAAACCTTCAAGCTGAAATTATTCGAGCAGACACCAAGCCCTGATGCCATAAAACCTACGAATATGATGCTAGTAACCCCAGAGGTTGAAATGGAGGAGAGTAGCAACTATAATGGCATCAACTACCAACAGGCAGAGACTGCATCAAACGATTTGGCAGTAGAGAAAGAACTGCACAAAAAGAAACCATTTGAAGGCAAGCAAGCAATTGTTCTTGATTGTTCATCGATCACTTACATCGACATCATGGGAATTAGTGTTCTCAGCTCACTGAAGATTGAATACGCCAAAGTGGGCACTGCTTTCGTTCTGGCAAATTGCCAGCAGAGCATGTTGGAGAAACTGGTTGCCGGGGGTTTGCTGTCTGCACCAGAAACACCTGAAAAGAAAAAGAGCAATGACATCGTCGTCTTTCCAACCGTCATTGATGCCGTGGAAACATTCCGTGTGAGAAAACAAGATGAGTACCTGAGTACACACGTATAATGACGTGAAAATGATGGACAGGGTGCTATTTCAAGATTCACATAACTTGCAAAATATGAAATCTGCTTGAATTTTGTAAATAAAATCTGAACCATCAATTTCGTTCTAACTATTGATGTGACTTTGCATTATAATATAGATACAATGGAATATATATATTGGACAGTGGAATGGCATACCTCGTTGGTACTCAGAGGGGTACTCAGTTGTCCTGTTCATCAAGACTCTACATGAGTTCTTGTTGTGGACACCAAGAGGGGGCATGCATGTCATTCCGGTTAAGTTACAGAGTACTGCACATGTGTACTGCGCCATTTGTTGTTTAATTGACCTGACTTGAAAGAAATCTCTGACAATTAATGTGTTTCGAAGGGCGAATTACATATATCATATGTAATTTATAATGGTACAGTGTAGATTTGTTCCTGAGAATCGAGGTCGGAGGGGCATTAGCGAAAAGGGCGGATTACATGACACAAATAACATTACAAACGACCATCCCTGGGATTTTAGGGCGGTTTACGAAAAGGGTGGATTACATGACAGCAGATTAATGGGTCTGACTGTATAAATGGTGTTACTTTTATAGACTAATAAGAGTATATTACTGAGTTAACAGCTAGTATAAGAGTATTAGTAGGTCCCGACACTATTATATAATTATGTATAATAGTATACTCAGTATTAGCTCCCCAGTTCCTACACTCCAGACAACGCTACAGCTTAGGAGTTAGGGAACTAACTCAGTATACACTATACAGTATTAGTATTTAGTATACTCAGCTTATACTATAATTATAATTAATACTCAGTATAATACTGTACTGTAGTCAGTAGTGTATATAGGGTGACGGTCGCCACCCTTCAACCCTTAGTTTGGGGATCTAAGTTGGCTTGTTTTGTGCAAGAAATCTTACCGGCTTCTTATGTTAGCAGGATGCGATCAACATGTTGAATTAATGAAATCAAGTAATTGTTCATGGAATTTAGATTAAAAGAAATCGTGTGTTTGTTGATTTTGACAACTTCCTGTGAAAGGTACGTTATGATTCATCGATCAGCAGTGCGTCTGTACAAATCATAACGCCTAAAAGAGACAGGGATTATTGGATTTCAGTGTACAGTAGCCGTGCTACTCCTTTCGGCTGGCTCCTGCGTCGCTTGAAAGGCTGAAGCGACGCAGGAGCCAGCCGAAAGGAGTGACACATCCCAAATCGGCCGATACTTCATCATATTTGCGGCCTAATCATAACTGATATAATAGACCTAAAGAGAGGAGGACACTTCCCTCGCGCAGAGGGTTCAGGGAGTGCTGCCAGCAACATGTACCGTCTGTGCTTTGGTATTTTAACATAATCATTCATAGGCCTATAGTATGGCAGACCGCAGACGAAGCCAGAGTCATTCTCTTGAATTAAAACTCTATTAATTTTACAAATTCATAATACATGAATGGGACTTTTTTCAATTTCTGCCAGGCTTAGAGACGCAAAGTACTGGACAGCAAGGAATAATCCATAATAGCAACCCGTCCTTGATCGATCGTACGTGCATCACAGATTGTAATCTATGTCTCTCATTAGTCCTAACTATTTCGCGGATCCTTGACAGCTTAAATAGCTGCATATGTCACTATTTAAATATTTCGGAATACTTGTCAATATATTTATTTTAATAAGTAATTGTAAACCAATCATTTTATTACACTCTAGTCTTGTGATTTTATTATGCCAAGGTGAAATGCGTGCAGGTCGTTGATAGAATACCACAAGTACTTATTAACCACATCGACTAGCTTTGCTTGCATCGTGGACTTTTAATGATGTTACCAGTCATTGTCTATAACGAGCAGACGACGGCCACACCATGATCTACAAATAACGCTACGCACCATCAGTCGGTCAGAGCGACCAACTAGGTGTTGCACAATGGGTACTAGTCGCTTACTTTTCTCGTTCCATTCAATTTGATATGCTTTATGTATAATAATATTACGGTTTTGGGCACTTGGCACAAAGCCAACGATTAAACACAATGTGAAATGCATGCTATTTCCAAGATTTACTGATTATTTCTATAGAAACATAACATTTTCATCTGGTATGTGTTTATTACATCACAGATTCACAGTGGAAACAACATGAAAACCCATAAAGCTGTACAAGATAGAATAATTGATTGGGGATAATTAATCAATTAAAATAAGATATAGGCTAGCTGGAAGAGGAACCGTGTTGTCGAAGCCTCCTAATGTTCCAAATGGCATCGAACACCATCTTAATCATTATTTTCCATTGAATGTCGTCAATGATGATTTAAAAAATAATAATCAAAGATGAACAGAGAAAATTTCTTTAATAATGATACAATGCGAATACACACAAGCAATAATGAACGTCAATGCACAATGGTCAAAGAGGGAAGCAGAAGTGGAGTCGTTATCCGGGTACTAAGCTCTCGAAATTGTGTAATCATCAACGTTATTGGGGAGGGGGAGGAAGCTAGGGGCGCGCGGGGCCTAAATCAGGTCGGCCACGTTCATCGGCATTTCTTCAATATCGGTATTATAGAAGCTCTCGATGTCTTTCAATGATCGGAAGTCTTCGACGGTGACGAAGTTGATGGCGACGCCCTTTCGGCCAAACCGACCTCCACGTCCGATTCTGCGATATAAAAAGAACATTGAATACTCTGTTATAGAGGACGCTGCAATGACTGGACATCACCTGTGAATGTAATTCTCCCTATTGGTCGGCAGATCGTAATTAATGACCAGAGACACTTGCTGTACATCGATGCCTCTTGCCAGAAGATCAGTGGTGATCAACACCCTGCTTGATCCTGAGCGGAACTCCCGCATGATGATATCGCGGCGGCCCTGTTCCAGCTCGCCATGCTAACGAAGAGAACACGGTAAATATTGTCATTCAGGATAATACACAAGGTGAAACTCACAATAGCAGAGATGGTGAAATCTCTGGATGTCATCTTCTCAGTTAGCCACTCCACCTTGCGGCGCGTGTTGCAGAAGATGACGGCTTGCGTGATTGTAAGGGTTTCGTACAAGTCACAAAGCGTGTCCAATTTCCAATCTTCTTTATCCACCTCGACGTAGAACTGACGGATGCCCTCGAGGGTCAACTCCTCCTTCTTCACAAGAATACGGATGGGCTCGCGCATGAAGTGAGTGGTCACCTCCAGCACATCCTGAGGCATTGTAGCCGACAGTAGGATGACCTGAATTTTGTCCTCCAGGGTCCTAAACAAATCATAGATCTGCACTTTGAAACCTTGAGACAGCATCTCGTCAGCCTCATCAAGAACAAACATCTTGATGTGCCTGGTGCCTGGAAAATAACGATTGTAAGGCGCGTATGGACATGAGATGGATCTAATACTTACTCAGAGCTCGACGGTTGATCATATCCAGCACTCGACCAGGGGTACCGACAACAACCTGCACGCCTTGCTCAAGGCGGCGGATGTCTTCACGCACATTGGTGCCACCAATACACGCATGGCACCTGACGTCCATGTATTCTCCAAGGGCCAGCACAGCCTTCTGGCTCTGTTGGGCCAACTCACGGGTCGGGGCCAGCACAAGGGCCTGGCACTCCTTCAGGCTCAAGTTGATCTGTTGTAGGATCGAGACGGCAAAGGTGGCAGTCTTGCCGGTACCTGATTGCGCCTGGGCAATCACATCATGACCCTGGATGCAAGGAATAATGGCCTGTTGCTGAATGGCAGAGGGCTTCTCAAAGCCATAGGCAAAAATGCCTCGAAGTAGATCCTCTCGAAGACTCATGTCATCGAAGGAATCTGTCACCTGATTCCAATTACTCTGAAGAAAATATTCAGAGCGTGAACCTCCAGGGGCATTGCAATTGCTCACCTCGATAATTCCTTCTGGGGCCATGCCGGCAGGACCGTCATTGTTCTCCTGGCCTTTCTCCTCAGCTGAGCGCTCGGAACCTGGTCTCTCGTGGGATCTGGAACAAAAGAGAAGGGGGAATTTACAAAATATTCCAGCAGAACTTGCTCACACACGCAAACGTGTTTGAGGAAGAAATTACCCCGGTATCGGAAGAAGGGGCCGGACATTGCTGCGCTCAACAAAAAATATATGCATTCCATACACGGGTCATATACATGTATATAAATTTTAGGCGTAACTGCGATGAGGAAATTGCAACCTTTGGAAATGTGTATTCGTTGCTCACACTATTCAGCTATTCAACGAATGGATGTGAGCTATCAAGATAACAGATTAACAAGAAATCAGTCAGAGACGTGAACAGGAATTTGTTTTTGAGTAATTAGAGAAGGAATGAAAAGGGAAACGAACCAAATGAGGAGTTATTTTGATATTATAATGCACTGAGAAAGAAAATCATAACGTTTTACGTGTTATAAGCATTAACACTCTTTAATGTAATATGTCATGTAAAATATTGATCTGACACCAAACATGTCAATTATAAAAATTTTGCTCTTTATTATATCTACACATTGATGTAAATTGATTTCAAAACTGACCATAATAAAGCAAGATATATATGCTAAATTAGGCTACAACCATATTTGGACATTCACAGATTGTTAAACAACAAAGGGCACAATGAATTATTGTTATAGATCGACCAGGCATTATGGGGAATGCTTTGCGTTAAAGTAACCGTAATAATTATATGGATATCATATACCTTATTTGGTGAAAAAAAGTATAAAAAAACCCCCATCATAACGACCTTGACCTTGCCATGACATAATTGATAATTATAATTTGACAGAACAATAATATTATCAACTATCACGGAGAAGAAAATTACAGCGTGATATCGCGCTTGACCAAGAAGTTGTTCATGTATTAGTTTGAAAAATCACAATTTCACAATTTCGACTATTACGCAATAATGATGCTACTGAGCATACAATGTAGGAAGCTAACTTTCATTGGAAATGACGCATTGAACAATTTAACGAAAAAATTAGAACATCATGATCAATATTAAACGAGGTAGAGGTGATTGTGAATTGTTTTGGTCATTGTGACCTTGACCTTTGACGTTTGACCTACAAAATTATTTCGGACATGGATAATTAGAGGAAAAAAACGAAAAAAAAAAACGAAGAAGAACGAAACGAACCAAATGAGGAATTAATTCGAGGTTATAATGCACTAAGAAAGAAAATCATATAAAATAACTATAAAAATGCTGGCCTGTGCAGGTAAATTACAAATTACAGCACTTGGAACCTTTGTCCTAATAAGAAAAAAATAAAAAATAAAAAATAAATAAATATATATATATAAATTAATGAATGGAAAAAAAAAAAAAAAAAAAAAAAAAAAAAGCCTCAATCATGATGGGTAAGTGACCGTGAATCGTGCCCCGTGGGCATATGCATGCAAATTTTGGGGTTATCACTGCGCAAATTCGTTCGGTACCAGTAACCCGAAAACTCCCAATGTATAGGCGAAGATTACGGCAATCAAATAACTATGATATTATCATAATTATTTATAATTAAAATCTAATTATACAATTACTGTTACCGGTGATGTTGGTTAGAAGGTTGCACATCTTTGGCGGTTGTCGAATGAGGAGATGAACTTTCGGTCCTCTGCGGTTTTCCGTTTTCCCGCTCAACTGAGGAATTGTTGCTGAAGTCGTTCTTGGTCGGTGTGCTTGTCATGTCAACTCGAAACGGGTCAATCGTTAAATAGTTCTTGTAGTTGGTTGTTTCAATGTTCGGAAATGGCATATAACACGTACGCTTAATGCTTTATACTTTGACGCATTGGTTGTTTCGCAATTCCGAACTTTGCGAGTTTCGATTTCGCAATAATCAAGCCAAGTGGATTGCTCAACGTCTATGCTGACTGCATGCATGCATACACCCTTTAGAACTATGAAGTCATTGATCGATTAAATTCAACCTCGCCCACGTTCAGTTCGCTTGTGATTAGGGTACTTGTGTGTACATAGTGCAACAGGCAGTATCATAGGTACTATAGTACTCAACCATTGAATCTCACGTCCTTGAGCAGGAATTAGATTGAGTGAGTTGATCGACTTGATCGAAAAAAAAAAAAAAAAAAACAAAAAAAAAAAAACAAACAAACAAACAAACAAACAAACTTCCAGACAAAACAGATCGATTGACTTCAAGGTGCGCCCGGTTTACGGAAGCTGGTTTTGGGGTTTCAACATGACCGTGAAGGATACCGTGACTCAATGGCGTATTCTGATAACTTTCGAGGCCTAGGAATGGCCGAAGCTCATATTCAATACAAATTAATTGATCCATTTGCAGGATACACATATTACAATAAAGGTAAAAGGGAATAGCAATGATAACCCAATAAATTTACCTATCGATGATCTTGAAAATACTGATTCCGTTTCACATTTTTTTTTTTTTTTTTTTTTTTTTTTTTTACTGATTCATTCATGCTTGATCAAATTTCATTTTGAGCCAGTGGAGATATATAGGTGGCACATTTTTTCGTAGAACTGACATGGGCTTTCATGCCCTTGTCTCCGCATTCTACCATAAGTTGCAGGAATGATCGAAAATTGCCTAAATTGGAGTCGATTGATTCGCTGGAGCAATCGGTAGATGGAACATTAAGAGTGCCCACGTAGAGGGAGGCCAAGGAGTTCGTGAAATGCGATACTTTAACAATGCCGAGAAGAGCTTTTCTATTTCCCAGACGCTCCTCTGCCTTATCTTGTCAATTGACTTGCGTAACAACGTCATTCCCAGAGTCAATGGTTTTATAATAGAATTGAAGCTGTGACCATGATTCATGGAAGCTGGTTTTGACGTGCAGATCCAATTTACCAGTTTTGCCAGTTAGGTGTACATCTTTCTTCAGGGGCTGCTTAACCAAGTTTCCATGTTCTTGGCCCTGAACTCCGTTCGCAGCAAACAGGACGCATACTTCGTGTAATTGAGAGTATGTAAATCAATTGTATACTGACTGACAAAGTATTGTTAGTTGAGGAATTCATTTTGCTTCTTTCCCCTGTCCATTCTGGAGGTGGATGGCCATACAAAACCAGGAGGCGCCGTGCACACGTTTTCTATGATCTGAAGGCGTTCCATCCGACACCTTTTCCTTACAGGAAGATCAATTTTGAGATTGTGGTCAGTTTGATAACCGCGGCCGGCGGACAGAAGTAGGCCTAATCGGATATTCTCTTCGACATAATTACTATTTACTAGTATTGTTACTCGGCAGCACAACGCAAGCTCTGTAATCTGCGAACGTGCATATAGCGAATGATGATGGTGCTCCAAGACAAATACACGTAGTAAGGTTGTCGAGGCTTTTCGATTGGCACGAAAAGCACAAATTTACAATATAGCGATGTCTATATTCAGAATAATCTTCCTCTCCACACCACCCAAGCTTCCCGATCCCTTAACAATCATAATACTGTATTTCCCAAAACAACCAATCAATTATTTGTTAAAATATATAAAAGTATGTTTAAATATAGTTATATTTTAATAATATTAACTATCATTATTAATATTATGAGGATTTTTTATTTTTTATTTTTTTTTAAATTTTTTTTTAGCTGAGGGGGTGGCTATCTATCGCCCTACGCCCTTAGCGAGAATACGACACTAGCTGCCGTGACTGGCACCGACTGCTTGATTTATCAAATTATCGGGTAGTTTCTCAAAATCGAAACCTATGATACTGCAAGACGGGTTCAACTCTGTGATACCAATCCTTCATTATCACGGAGTGTACAAGGTGATCCTAAAACTCCTAGCTATTGGCATGAAAAGGCTCAGAATTGAGAAAACTCTGGTTTCGATCCGATAAAACAAGCGCATATCAAATCCGAACAATTAGGTTAATTCAGAGGAATGGTGACAGGGATATTCAAAGCTCAAACGTGAATTTACATGCATTAATATTAATAATAATTATAAATTTATTCAAACACGTGCAGTTTAGCGAATAGTGGCAGTTGGTGGTGACTGAGACAAAGGGGTTTTATGTCACCTGCAAAGGAATGAGAGCGTCATAATTACTGAGAAAGGGTAATAGTTCCAATCACTATGGTGAGAAGAAAGGAGAACATTAGAAAAAAAAAAAAAGAAAAAAAGAAAAAAAAACAGAGAACAGAAAGCACACACACACACACACACACACACACACACACACACACACACACACACACACACACACACACACACACACACACACACACACACACACACACACACACACACACACACACAACATAACTTGAGATAAGTAAAGATTTTAGAAAAAAAAAAAGAAGAGTATATTGAAGAATTGCTCAATAGAGGAGAGATCATCTTTGTCTGAGGGTTGTGCGGCATTAGTATTAAGTAATTAATGGATTTTTTTTTACAATGAGGCGTATGTTGTGAGTTCAAACAGTTTACTCCAAAACCGCACCACTTGCATGTCTCAAAATAGGCAAATCACAATTGATAGCAGGAAGTGCAGCGAGCGGCTCATCACCTGCATGATTCATACAACTTACTAATCCGTTATAATTGTAATTCTTCGGTGACTCTGCAGTGCTGCCCAACTGCGTAACAAGGCCGGGCGCTGTGTACTACTGTCTATGGTGGTAAGCAGGATAAAGAACCCTTGGGATTTATCAATAAGAGTAGGGGGAAACCCTGGTGCCGGGCTTTCTGTTCTGGCGCCCGTATCATCCGATCGGATTGGGTGGAGCCGTAAAACCCCATCACTCACTCACTCACAACTCACTAAGTACATGTGTGTCGTCTAATGTTCTTTCATTTTAGCCTTCTTCCTTAAGTAATGATATAATTACGACAAACGCTTTGGGTTTTTTTTAATAATCCTAATCGTTATGATTATCCTACGCATTCAACTTTCTCGATAAGCTGTTTAATGTTCATACTTAATTTCGATTAAATAATTAGCTCAACCAATGTTCACGCAATACAGTAATACTGCATAAGAATTTTTTTATTTTTTTCAGAGTTAGGATTGATGGAATATTGTTCAGAATTTTGTTTGCAATGTCATAAGAGTAATCAAATTTTCTAATTCGCGGTGAGCCATCGATCATAACGCACGAATAACCCGTTATGATTTGTGCAAGCTGAGTCCCCTGAGTACTGTTAATACGGTAGTTGCAATTTGTTTGCTACTAATAACCTGTACACACTCGTAATACCTTGTTTAGGTTGAAGGCAATTTGAGCATTCAAACATAGCCTATCAAATTGAAGGTTGAGTTTGATGAACACCACAACACAGTAGAATGAAGACTTATTATGTTCCGGTAAATGGCAGTACATGCACACAATACAACAAGCAGTAAAAATTCACATTTACCTCTACATCAGTCATTTTATTACAAGCATGCTTTAAAGATTCCCGTACATTTACAGGCCTACGTAATCAGATCAAAAACAGATTCCACAGAATCATATACCATAAAGTAACTCTGGTACCTCAATCTAAAATCTGTGGTACAACACACAAACAAGCATTCTACTAAAAACAAATACAAACCTGTATAGCAGAAATGTACCTACACTGGACAGGAAATCACACACTCAAACTAAATGTCAACACCCGATCACAGGAATGACACGATTCCAAATCCCATTAAACATGGTAAGCGCAAGCCAGACAGCGCAGGGGAATTATACATGGTATAATAAAGCAAGACAAAGAACGAACCCGACAAGGCATGATATAAACAGATCTCAAGTACGAAAGATAAACAAATTGTTTTAAGATTTTTTATTTTTACAGAGTGGCGCAGTTGGATGAATTAGATTCTTGAAGGGTACAGCATCTGAAGAAACAAAAATAAAATCAATCAAGCATAAGAACAATCCTTCAAGGCAAAAACCACAAAACAATTATATACCCTAACAATCAAAGTATAATATCTTCATACTCTATGAAATAATAAAAAAAAGTCTTACAATTCTGATCCTCTTGCCCATGGCCCTGGGAGGCAGGTTCTTGGAGAACTTGGCACGCACTGCACCACTGTTTCCGTGAGAACGGGTCACCTTGCCCCAGATGACGCGAATGCGGCTGGACTTCTCATGGTTGGGACATGGAGTCTTCCTGTGAAGAAAAACACATTTAGAAAATTGCAGAACGCATCCATATCAAGGGAACATGAGAGCAAAATTGGTTAAACCAAGGCGATAAACAATATTAAATAGATGTAATGTAAGCCTATAGAATAAATCGTAAATTGGTGCCGCAGTCTCATTAACTTCTATAAGATAGAAACCGATCCGGGTATGAGCCTCGGAGCATATCTTTTATGAGAGCCAATATTTGTATGGATCACATCTAATTAATCCTGTGCTCAGTGTTAATCAGAAAACACTCTCAGCAAGAAGTAGCATAAGCAATGCACGTTGGACAGCTTTACGTCAATCGTCATGCATTGAAAAGAACAGCATAGCTGTAAGTTGTAAGCTTACAAGACACAAGACAAGTACCCTCGAGAATGTCTAGTTGACCAAGCAGTCACTTCACTTCATTAAGAAAATCATAGCAGAGCAGTTCACTTACTTCTTGGCCTTGTAGACGTAGGCACAACGCTTGCCCAAGTAGAAACCGGTCTCGCGCTTGGACTCAACGCCATCCAGCTTGAGAAGAGCAGTATGCTCGTGCTGGTTCCTCAGACCTCTCTTGAAGCCAGTGAAAACGGCCTTGACGTAAAGCCTGCGAGAGAAACGAGACATTAGCAAGGCGAGTAACATAACATGGTCACAGGGCATTACCTGCCAGGCTTCTTCTGCTGGCCTGCACTCTTCTTAACTTCCTTAGGTGTATCCTCCATCGCAACTGTTAGCTCCACCTGCCAAACATTTGAAACAAGAAATCATGAAATGACAAAATCACAAATAACAAATATGAGTTAATAATATTTGAATTTAATCATTATTGACGAGGCGTTCAACACCCTTATAAGTACGATTTTCACACGAAAATAATGACAGTGTTCACAAGAAAAGGTATAGTCGAAGAATAGCAGCTGATTTGTCAATAATCCTGAGGTTATAGAGCGAAACTCATGCCCACGACGGCGACGAAAGTGTCTGCTAGGAGAACGACTGGAGAGGGGGTCTCAAATATCCATGTAAATCTCGGCAATGAAACCCCATCGCGATATAATTAAAGCACGGATGGATAACACAATTTAGTTATAATTACTGAATAACTATTTCGGGGTGAATACACACGTAGTTTTTCCTAAAATCAACATTTAATCCAACACATTGATTCAACTACCTCCAAACAGGAAATCGAAGATGGCTGAAAAGGAAGTTAGGAGGATTGTGGGAAATAAACTTACCTCGTTCCGTGTGGATTTTATATCTTATTTTGATAGAATTTTATACGGCCGTCTCAAGTTACAGTGATGGGTAAATATAATATTAATGATGATTTATAGCATATATATAATGATAAAATAATGACTTAGACCAATTCTTAACTAAAGCATTACCCTAATCCCAACCGTAACCGGAAGTCACAGCCTAGCAACGAGACAAACGATATTAGAAGATGCTCTCGTAAAAGCTGAAAAACATCTCTGTTTTACCCCCTGACACAATAATTTATGATGTCTCAGCTACAGTCACGCGGTTCTGGATCCAGAATATCAGGTAATGGTGTTTTTTTCTTCCTATTGTACTAATATGATGCATCAAACTTGTAATAGTCAATAGATTATAATTTTTTATAGGAACTTCACCAGTTCACTAGCACAGATTCTCGGGCGAGGTCTGTATACCTCGCCCGACGGTAAACCGCTTCTTTTTGCGTCTACTGGCAGCGAGGCTCCACACTCAGCCGATTGCATGATAAATATAGACATATTATTCGACAAATCCTTGTGTTTAATCCCTCCAGACGTTAGATGGTATATTTATGCTCCAAGAAAAAACAATATGAGCCAGTACCATCATGTCGAACTTACATTAATTAAAACCCGCAACAAAATATCACTTCGTGAAGAAGTAAACAAACGCCATTTTGCGAGTGACGTCACTCAGCGCATGCGCACTGCATTGTAAACAAGCGCACATGCTTCACTTTCCCGCTCAAACTTCTCTCACGACTTTCCAATGAAAATGAATAAAATTGTTCATATACTGATTAGTGATGCACAAAATATTGCGTATTAATAATTAATACGTATTCCTTTGTGAAGACTCGGTATAAATTACGTGCGCAACTGCAAGGGAAGATAGGCCGCATGTTGAACTGCTTCGCGCGGGAAAATTGTATGCGCATGCGTGTATGTTTACTTCGCACTACGCAGGCGCAGTGCTCTGGTTTATTTACAACACGTGGAGAGCAGGTCATGTGACACAACAATCGGAAAGCGGTGAGAAACCTGTAATGTCACTTTTTTTCGTTGCGGATCCATTTTAAGTAGGTTTATGGTACTGATTTCGAACAAAATTTAGTACCAGCGTCTACCTGGTATGGCTCTGCAGACGCTGGTGCCTTCATAATTATAATTACAAGCGTGGAATTCTAGAAATCGTGGTTCGCGAACTGGAGTTTAATGTGTTTACCGTACAGCGAGACCCATTGGGCTCGCTGTAGTATGTCAGCTACCAGTTCACCAATCAATGAATCATTATCATCATCATCATCATCATGATCATCATTCATTGTCTCCTGATTCACTGATTTTAGTGATTGTGATTGTCATTGAATCATTACATATTCAAAACACTGTGATTGAAAGTTTACATTGTGGCTGACATGATCATCACATATCAGTATTCTGTATTGTTAGTATAGCCATCTTGCCAATTCTTGGATCATAATTGACTCGCACTGGTCGAGTGGGTAGAACGTCGGACTCTCAATTCATAATCATAATGAAGCTAATTAGACCTTGGTAATCGATCAGGAGGTTGGAGGCTGTAATCTTATTCTTAGTTCGGGCTTCTGGTCAGGAATTAGTAGTGGGAGATTTTCATCTCGATCATTGGAGCAGTATATCCCTGCTACGGGTTTCTCATTAAAAAAATTCCGGAATTGAAGCCTGATAGTAATTATAATTCATAAGCTCAAGCTTATGTCTTTAGGTGCCAGCCACGTTAAACAACTACCATTTCAGGTCCATTTGATTTCATTATAATTATGATCATCTTCATGACAGACATTAGATAAATTGGAGGTGTCCAGAGAAGATCCACTAAGCTATCCACCGAATTAAAAAACTTCAGCTATGAGGAGAGGCTCCACAAACTAAAACTGCCAACTCTGGTACATCACAGAATGCAAGGAGACCTCATTGAGGCTTATAAGATATTTAATTATTACTCTGTCAATCCCTCTGAACTATTGACTCTACACAACCCAACAACAACAAGGGTTTTAAACTAGCTAAAAGCAGATCAAAAACTACCTTAAGATCACATTCATTTTCTCAAAGAATAGTAAATAACTGGAACTCACTACCCCAATCAATAGTTTTATCTGAAAACATGAATAAATTTTTAAATATCTAGATAAATACCTAAAAAACCACCCAACCCTTTATAATTTTGAAACCAACCCGTTCGTCACCAACACCCAGAACGACGAATGAAAGTCGATCTGCAAATAGAAGTATGAAATGCTTGCTCGCAGGATCATCCTAAGGTATCCTAAGGTAAGGCATGATGATCAATGTCAATGTCCTTATGATAACCAAGTGGCCATGAATTGGATTATATAATTAATGTTTATAAATCGTGAAATACAGACTAACGTCCACCTAATTACAGTGGGTGACCATCATATGTATAAGAACATTTACATTAATTGTATCATTGCCATTCATTGGTCAAGGTTTGTCTTGTTTTTGTGTGTGAAAATATCGAGATTGAGATCGAGTGACATACTCAGTCTTAAATTATGGTCATTTTCAGTATTTTCTGTACTGTATTGTTTCTGTAGATGTGGATATCATGCCTTCCTTGACAAGTGTTGAGGCCATCCACTCAGCCACAGTGTTTGAGGACTGTGTTGATCAATTATCCATCCTTGGACAAATCATGCCTGTGTCTTATGAAGAGGCAAAAGATGCTGAAGAGGTGAGATCTAAGAAGTATTTCTCCTTGATTTCATTCATTCAATTTCTGCATTAGATTGTCGGTGATGAAATATCCCATTTGGTTGACAATCAACGGAACCTTGAAGAGCGCTTTGAACAAACAATGAAACAGAAACAACAAGTCACAGGAAACACCAAAAGTGCTGTTGAACGTCGGGGTGATCTGCAGAGCCAAGGTCGAAAGGTTGGATCTGAGTTGAAGAACAACATGCACATCTTCTCAAGGAGCCTCAAGCAAAGTCCTTTGACCACTGATAACATGGAAAAAGTCCAGGCTGATCGGTGGGCTCTCGGCTGTCTTGAAACATATCAGGCATTATGTTTATTTACAGCGCATTTGCTGAGAGAGTCTTGTATGGAACGCTACTCGAGATATCTAACTCAGGATCATTCCAAGTTTTGATGGACGCTGTAAAGAACGAGAAGGATAAGAAAGCCCGCCTTCAGGAGACGATACTCAAGTATGTTATAAGCGGAGGTATTACTCTGCACTCACTGATGATTGGTTAATTCACAGGGAAGAGCAAGGACGTAAGCGAGTACGTGCTCTGCAGCGTCAAGTGGTTGATGTACGCAGAGAAAAAGAAGTCGAGATTCAGCAACGAAATGAAATGATCGCCCACTTGAAAGATCAGCTTCAGGAGATGAAAGCTAAAACGAACATGGAGGGGAAGTACATCAAGAAATGCGCTGAGGTCGGTGTGGCGCAAACTCAGAAGAAATGCATAATCATGGAGAAAGACAATCGCTCAGAAATTGAGGTCAGTTTTTGAGGGGAATAATGCTTCTTAATTATAATTTGTCTAATTTTTCAGTCATTGAAAGATAAAATTGATGAGGAGAACAGAGTTAATGCAGAGGTTGAGTCTTATTTGTTGACTCACCAGGAGGTATAATTAAACTTTGTGGTACGACTGCTTGTTATTTAATTATCTAAAATTACAGAGACTACAAAAGATGATGGAACATTGGATGGAGAAATACGACAAGGACGTAGAGGCCAAACAGAAGGAGTTGGACATCCTCAAAGCCTCCAAGGCAAAGGATCTGGAGCGGCTGCAGGAACTCACCAAAATGGTGAACATTTTCCCCTTGTATCTTTGGATTATGAATTTCTTGTCTGATGACTGATATTTCATAATCACCTCTTTCATAATTCGTAAGATATAATTCTGTTATATTGTGACAGTATGCTGAGTATGAGCAAGTGGTTGTTGAAGATCGTATCGATAAGGAGAAAGCTCGAAGGAAAGCGGAGATGGAGGCTGAAGAGCTGAAATCAGCAGTCAGAGTGAGTGATTTATTCAACATGTTATGTGATGCACAATTAATTTCAAATAGTTACAAAGTTGGTGGCGAGGTACAATGGTTCGGAAAGGACTCGGTCCGTACAGCAAAAAGAAGAAAAAGGGAAAAAAGGGGAAGAAATCAGGAAAGAAGAAGAAGAAATGATTGATCAACGTAGCTTTGCATTCTTTTTGCAGTTGTTGCCTTATTGGATTCCACTTGATATTCTTTGTAATAAATTTGTCCCTTGTTGCCAAAAAAAAACATTTATTTGATATTTACCTAGGCCTACTGATATAATGCATGTGAAAAGTATAAATACCAGGTTACATATAGTACATGTATCTTGGAATGGAAATCAACTGGAACCTCATGTGGGATAGCCACATCGAACTCACCGCCAAAAAAGGCATGGAATAACCTCCTTATTGCATGAGAATGCTGAAAAGGTTTAATTAACTTTCCTCTCTGATCCTGGGTGTCTTCTTGCACCACTACACCATTTTCAGCACCCTTACTTTTGGCATTCTAATCTGGAGCATCACTGAAACATATCACAGGAAAATATATAGAACAAGGAAAACGAGAATGCGGATCTGTCAAAAGCATTGATAGAACTCCAAAATTCCCCCAAATTTTTAAAATGAAAAATGACCCCCTCTTCTCAGATTCGTTTTCTGAGGAACAAAAAATTCAAATAGAATTGCAGAATAAATTTCCATTGCGGGCTTTATGAAATAATCTTATCTCATTTCTTAAACCCCTGAATGAAGCGAGAAATCATAACGCCTTCTCGAAGGAGTCATAACGCATACTGCGATGTAAATAAACGCACGTGTTTCTGAAGCTGTCAAATATCCATGTCATGACGCATGCGTACTTCGCACTGTCAGACGAAAATGGCGACCGCTCTGAGTCCAGGCGGTCACAGCCCAACTTCGCTTTCTCGGACTCTAGAGAAGGTTTTAGATGACGCTGAACAAACTGGGGAGATATTATTGAGTGGGCGAAAGATCAAAGACTTCGCTAAAGTGTCCTGCAAGTATGATCTCTCGGATGCGACCATTGCAGGTGAGACCGATTCCTTCACTTCACAACAGTTCGGGCATCGCCGCCGCTTCGCTTGAAGTTGAATCATTCATTCATCCAAATGAATGACTGCAGTTCAACATGATACATCCTATTGCAGAATGCTCATCATTCTTATCTGCTTACCAATTTGGACAGTTGATAAAATGCTGAAACTGATTCCTCGAAATATGTGTATTATCGGTTTAAAATAATTCGGAAATATTGAGTACCTTGGGCTTGGCAAGTTGGCTTGAGGCTGCCCAGCTGACTAAGAATCTCTTTTTGAGTAAGAAACTACCAACCGGCAACTGCTTTACTGGTAATCTCGTTCCAAACTTCCAAGTCTCCTATTGCTATAAGGCATCCCCACAGATGGCTACAGAATGCAGCTACTTAACTGGCAGTCACTGCAGTGCCAATCATATTCAGATATTGACTTATTCAATGACCAGGTCACTGGTGTCAGCTTTGAGCATAACTTCCTCAAGATTGCTTGTCATCCTGTTAAATGTCATCATTGAATTTAATGAATGTACTCATTGAATCATTCTGTTGTGATTTGTGAACAGTGAAAGTGATGAATCGTATCATTACCCGTAATTGGTATTGTGAGTGCTATACCTGGTTGCTTGATCAATGACTCGCACTGTTCAAAAGGCCACCGAATAGCGCAGTGGGTTAAACCGCTGACTACAATCCTATGCCGACCGTGGGGGTCGAGGTCCCGGGTTCGAGACCCGATCAGGCCACGGGCGTTATGATTGTGAATTACAATTGTAATTCTTCGGTGACTCTGCAGTGCTGCCCAACTGCGTAACAAGGCCGGGCGCTGTGTACTACTGTCTATGGTGGTATGCAGGATAAAGAACCCTTGGGATTTATCGATAAGAGTAGGGGGAAACCCTGGTCCCGGGCCTTCTGTTCTGTCGCCCGTATCACCCGAACGGGTTGGGTGGAGCCGTAAAACCCCATCACTCACTCATTCGCACTGTTCAAAACTGTTGATGGTTGTATGCAGGGTAGAAATCCGTGAAAGTGCCTGTGAGCTTTTGAACAGGAGTTCACAAGGCTTGCGCTTGCCCTACATTTCTTTCTGTCAACAAGCCTTGGGCTCGATTGCTAATACCCCACTATATCCAAGTTAAGTGAAATAACTATCAAATTGGCTCTGATAAATTTTACTTTATATTGAAGTAATTCATGATTACCTGGCGTGAGTCTGAGAGGGTAATAACGGATTGTAAATTTTGTAATTATTATGTGCTCAACAGCAATTAATTCTAGCCCATGGCTTAGGAAGCCGCGTCTTATCCATGAGAACTCACTGAGTGGCACCTGCACTAAGCAATGCTAAGAAGCACCATACTTTGGCATTGACTGTATTCTCCTCTGTCGAGAAATGTACCATTTATTCAACAATCTGCGATGATTAGGGTGTGCTTGGAGAATTGGGTTGAGTCCCTCATCAGGGTATGGATCCAGTGACCCTTCAGTCGGCACATGGTTAAATGCAAATCCCATTTGGGGTCGCATTGTTCATTCCCCGTCCTTTACTCTCTCAGTCTGTATTGATTGTATTTTTATGTTGATTTAATGTCAACTTACTGACATCTACCATCATGCAATGAAATTATGAATGGTTCAAACTTGAAACACAGCTCATGAAATCAATAAGGCTAGAATTCTGATTTAATATTTTTTTCTCTACAATGCTACTTCGCCCACTTGTGCGTATGACATTGTATTCTCAGTCTGACATCGAACATTGAATTCTAACAATCATGACCAACTGCTCCCTTTCGTTTTCTATGGAAACTATGATCACTTTTCATTCTCATTCACAAAAAAACTTTTGTGATGCAAATTTTTACATTTGATTCACTCTAAGAAAGTTGTGTAATTGACTAATTGTACAACTACAGTACTGGCATTGATGGTTATATAACATTGGTAAGTATAATTATTAAATTAACAATGCTGAATCTTGATTGGGCACAGGTATCTTATGAAGGTGTTCTTGGCGGACGTGCTAACAAAATCAAAACTCTTGGTGTATCGATATGAAATGATGTATGTATATAAACGATGTACAAGCAGACCTGCTTAATCTCATCTCAATGTGTAACCCAGCATATCGTTCATCCTTCCGTTGTCATCATGGAGACAGAAGAAGCTGCCTGTAATATTACCTTTAGGACTGTATTGCCTAATGCTTGTATTTGCATTGGAAACAACGACTGAATCTTTGTTTATAATTATTTTACATTGATGTGTTATTCAATGCAATGCATGCATGTTTCTACATTACGACCTGTCAATAATATTGAGCCATTATCCGCAGTGAGGGTGAGAGAAACGTCAGAGAGGTTGATTAAGAGATGACATCGATGGTCAGCCGTCCAAATTGACCAGCAGTCGACAGGAGCCACTGACCTCTGAGTCAATGCAATAGAATAAATCTGGAAGGAGTTATGGGATCACAGACAAGGAGCATTGCAGAGAAGTGTGTTAGTAATTCGCTATGGTCGTAAAACGGATATTTTGAGTAGCCACTGGAGGTTTATGTAGTTTAGTGTAGTTTAGAGCATGCAGAGGCTTGACTCTCTTCATGGTTCCCTCCCGGGATTCCATCTCTTATATTTATCCTGATTGCTCATGTGCTCCATTTGAGAGGCTGCTTAGTGAAAACAAAATGAAGAAGCTTTTTTTTATGGTTGTTCACGCTCTTTTTCCCCCCACCCCCCCACTTTCTGTGCGCGTAGTTTCTTGTCTGTTATCTAATTACGGCTCTGCTGTTATGTGAACTGTAATTGGATAAAGTGGCCGTGTATTCTAGCTGTTTTCTTCTTGGGCTAAATATAGCGGTTGAGATCATTGTGTTTCTCGCTGGATATTGCGTCTTCATGTTCAGGATGTTGTTTTCAATGGAAACCCTCGATGTTAATCCGTTCTGCTGCCTGTGCCCATTGCATCAATTTGATTGAGAATATTGCGAGATGACTGAGAAAACATCAATAACAGAATAATACAAGCATGAGTTGAAATGAGTTCAGTTTGGTTTCTCTGGCAATATAGAATATTTGTTTATAGCAGCATTGGTCTGGAGATACAATATACTTGTAATTGAAGTCATCCACAGCTAGGACATTTGCATTCATGAGGTCATCTGAACGTGGTGTGTTCAGTGGAGAGCGGAAGCCCTCTTCCCTGTCGTCTCTTGTTTCTCCCATTCGCCTGTGTAAATATCACAAGCGATGCTGAATTCAATCTTAAAAGAACTTATCACTTTATCGTACTTCCTAGTTTCGTGCTATTTGCTTCTTTATAGAATAATTTTTCCTAATACAGTACTTGTGTAGTAGTTGTGGGGACAGGAGTATATTTATATCCACGGATTTACACTATTTTTTTTTTTTTTTACTTTAAATCTTCTAAATTCCTTTCTCACTTACTCATTTTTCAGTTGGTTGAGCTTTGCTTACTGTTTTTAGCTTTGACTTATTGTTACTGCTCTGTAGCGCATATTTTTCGACTGAATTCCTTTTTGACAAAGATTGTGACATAAGCAGTAATCGAAAAAGCATTGTATCACATGCCGGTAATACATTTTTTCTTCTCCTGCCAAGGACACTGATGTTTCCCTGGAGCCATTTCTTTATAGCATAAACACAAACTTCAAGATTTGCGAGTGTTTCAGCAGGGCTACAACACTCACTTTATTTATAGTATGCACTAATTATCTAATAGTACAATCGTGGTTCTCTCAACTTCTGTGTCAATATCAATGCTATTATTTTTTTACTGCCTGTAACTTGACTCGAAATTCTTGGAATTCCATAAATTGTGATTTTTAGCATTTACGGTACGTCATGGTCTTTATATATGGCTCACAGGATTCAGGATTATGCACTACTAAGCACCGAGCTCCATATTATCACCACCAGACCTTTTCACAACATCTGCTAATCTGTTATATCGGCTACAAGTATGTTGACTGCCCGCGGAAGTCTAATCTCACCATGGATCCGTCATCGTATCACAGTAATGTTAAGAACTCAAGATGCAATTGAATTGATGATATACATCTGTGTTAATTGTCGAAATAATGTCTTATCTTGCTTGTTTTATTTTTTAAGTGACTTAAGAGTTAAGATTGCATGTATCAACATGCTGTGCACGGTCTCAATGGTTTTATACTTTAATTAGAAGCATTTTAGGGTATTGCTCTTATTTGCTGGTGAATGTGTCGTATCATTGGTGTGTAGACTTCCTGGTTGAGTCGTGTAACTGTTGCAGACAGCTTTATGGTTAAGGTTGTTAAGGGTTTACCCTGCGGTGAAACCCTGCTTCCAATGCATGCCTCGTAGGCAATAGAGTGGAATGGAAATAGGCTTTCACTGCTCTCCCTGTCCCTGTTTGGCAATAAAGGCGTCGGTGCCCTTTACAGATGCCATGAGTGCCCATGACTCTCGAGGTTCGTGGCAGGATGTCTATCTGGTTAATTGTTAATAGACCCAACCTCACCCAAGCCAAAACCTTATGCCCATCATGATTCATTTCTGATTCCGGGAAAGATATCACAGAGGATGGACTCAGAGAGACGAATAGAGCAGATTTGGCAAGATGCCAAATGTAGGATTTGTGACACTGCTTGTAAGAGTGATTGTGATATCATACGATCAATCAAGATCACGTTCTCCAGGGTTGGAATCCTGCTACTGTCATCAGTATGAGTAGTTATGTGACTTATGTCTTCCCTTTGTTTATTGCCCCAGTCTGCAGTTTATCTTTAGCATTGTGTTGTAGCCTTCTGTTTACTTTGTACACCGTATGCAACTCAGCATCCGTTACACATGTTACAATTATAACCTCTTTCGCACCGCTCACTGCCTCCCTGACTGTGGTCCATCCTTGTGCTGCATTATTCATGCATCTAATGATCAGTATTATTTGCCGCCGAATCCTCGTATTGCTCATTTGTCAACAGTCTCTCATTCGATTACACCCTCCCAGGGGTCACTGGGTCGCACTGGGTGCAATAACATGCCAATATTGACCCTCCTCTCTCCCGATGCAGGCAGCTGAGGTGCTGCTTCCCCTGCATGGTGCTCCTCGTGAGGCATGCCTTGCAGACAGATGATATCTCTTGCCATTTTCTTCTCGGATGAACAACCAGATCTCTTCGCAGCGCATCTTGTGGCCTGCACACACTTCGGTGGTTCTGCTGTGTTGATTCTCCGCCATCCCTCTGCTTCCCGAGTGATGCTCTTTGTACACTTTTGCATCGATTCTTTTTCCGATCGCTTCTCCATTTTTTTCCCTCCACTAAGTGACACACTGTGCTCGATGTGAAAGGCTGTAATTTTTGTTGATGTTTTGCGACAGCACCAACTGATCACCATTTCCTTCCATTATCTCCTTATTTTTCCTTTTTGCGTCCTCCTGTGCACGCCTGACCTGATGCGTTCACGCCTTTCATCATGCCGCGTGACGAACCACAGCTGGCGTCTCTTTTTCTCGTATCTCGATCTTTTTTTTTTCTCTCTCTCTCTCTTGTTTAACAAGCTTTACCCAGGTGGTGTTTGATCTTGAACATCTGGGAAGCGAGTGTTACGTAATGTTATCCACTCTGCTGAATAGCGTACAACTTTAGTGCTGAGAGTGATTTATTCGATCGAATGCTTTGTTGACGTCTGTATGACTCATGGCGGGGTATTATGGAGAATTGGAGATTATATTTTTCTCCTTCCTTATTATTGTGTACATGTAATTGCTTCAAGCTGTGTAAACTCATACAACGTATATGCTATGCTAATTGTTGAACGATGCGCGTAATTCTTGGGGGTGCTTAATGACGTCATCGATCCATACGGACTTGGTCTCATTCATTCCTGATTTGCGTGTCTTTCTTTGCGAATCTACAGCATTGCCTCAGGGCTTTTAGGCTCCAGCATTAAATCCAGAGCTCTCTGTGAATTTTGTAGTTAGTGGAATTTGGCGAATCCCTTGATATGCCAGCCTTAGTCTTGTGCTATCTCCCTGATAAATGCTTATCAGGCTTACTAGTATCTCTCTGACAGTAATGGTGACCATCTGCACGATGCGATTTCTTTGCCATTGAAGTCCTGAATCAGCTCCTTTGATATCATTCGGAGTGTTTTTATATCTGACCTTAATCCAGATTGCATAGCCAATTGACCCAGTTTTATTCACGCTTCAGAGGTAGAGACGTTGTTATTAGTTCGTTCATTGCATTTATGCGTACAATGCATGAGTTGCAAGGGATTATTGAAGCAGCTTTGATATCAATTACTTTCATAATAATATTTCTCTGCAGTTGATGTTGTATTCCATTTCTTGGTATATTTCCAATTTTTTCCCTACAGTTTACCCATTCTTTTCTTCCTGTGATTTTAGATTTTTCTTTTTCCTTTGGAGGAGTTTCAGGAGAATCACTATTTTCTAGATGAATTATGATTGCAACTTACTGTAGCTATTATTTTTCTGAATTGTTAGTGTCATTTGTTGAATCATTAATATTATCATTATTATTTTTAATTCATAAAAGAAAACAGATTAACAAATGCACGAGCATGAAATTATGCTGCAGCCTAGGGTGATCGTGAACCAAAGTGCTGACATTAAGTTCATAACTTGCAACATTTGCATCCATTCGCTCGTAGTGCTGGTCAGTCGCTATATATACACACCGGTATAACTATATACAGGCCATAGGGGTTATCTACTGGACCTACTATGTTATGCAAGCGCATATTTATTGAATATCTGAGAGAAATATTATATATCTGTTCTGCAATGGTAATTATGGTATGTTAGGAATATGAATCACATTGTTATTCTTTTTCAGAATAATTGAAATCCATGAAATTCCACAATTTCAATATATTCCTTACATATTTTCCAGATATTTCCAAGAACCGCTTCAGTGAGCTTCCGCCTGAGATCTGCGAATTGTGCGCTCTAGAGCGGCTCAACTGTTACCACAACATCATACGATGCATCCCAGAAGCCCTCGTTCAGCTCCAGTCACTGGTGCACCTCAACATCAGGTATGAGCTCTGTTGCCATGGCTACGGCCTTCTGACCGACCTTCTTGCAGCCGAAATCAGCTGACCACCTTGCCTCCCGTTCTGTGCCAGATCCAGTCGCTCGAGGTTCTTCTTGCGAGCAACAACCGCTTGGTGTCGTTACCGGAGGAAATTAATAAATTAGAGCAGTTGATGGAAATTGTGAGTGGTCTCTGTTGATGTATTTATGTGATTGTGATCTTTCTGTTGTGACTTCTAGGATGTCAGTTGCAATGAAATAGCGCATCTACCCACACAAATCGGAGATTTAGAATCGCTGCGTTGTTTGAATGTACGAAAAAATCTTCTTGTTGAGTTACCATCTTGTAAGTTGGAGTTGTGTTTTCTCGATGATTCTGATTACTGATTTGTTCTATTCAGCTATAAGTAAACTTTCACTGCGGAAGTTAGATGTTTCCTGCAACCGCTTATCAAAGATTCCCTGTGATATCCGCAAAATGGAAGTTCTCACTGAGCTTTGTTTAGACAACAATCCCCTGACAAGTCCTCCGGCACATGTGGGTTTTTGTTTATTAATTATTTCCACTGTTTCACTTAATTTTTCTGTTTTTAGATTTGCACCAAAGGTCGTGTGCACGTCATGAAATTCCTTCACCAGGAAGCGTTGAAAGAAGACCGCAAACGAGGCGTCATCGCTGGTGACACAGGGAGCGAACTCCGCAAGTCATATCGCAAGTCCAACCATATGCCCAACTCGTGAGACTACCATTTGATAAATTAAAAATCAATAACAAATTCATTACAGAAATTCGGATGAGTTTTCTGACGAAAGACGAAAACGAGCGCCAGCTGACTCTGGGTACAACACGTGCACGGCTGAAAGCGAAAATCCCAGGGCCCCTTGGTCACCGTCCGAGGTGAGCTAATTAATTCCCTCTTCTTTGCCTCTTGCACCTCTGTCTTAGTATCTCGAAGGCAGCCATCTTGGCTTGTTTGATAATCCTGCTACTCAATATGGCGTTAGTGTGAGTGGCTTGCTCTCTCCGCCTGAATCTCAAATCTCGTCAAGAATTTCAAAACTAGTTATGAGCATATATTTATCATTCTCTCTTCCTTGTTCTCAAATCTATCAGATGTTGGCACGGCCGAGCGTCATGACTTTAGTAAGTTTTTTTGGGGGGCTGAAAAAAAGAATGACTATCGCATGGCACTTCTAGGCATTTCTTTAAGAATTTAAGGGCTGATAATTAAATATGCTTATTTTGTTTGTGAAGTGAATCGTGTCAGCTCTCTCTGCTTCTTGATTCTTCTTTCGCCATCAATGAATGAAACGCTGCCGAGCAGGGTTTTTTTTTCCCTTGCAAAATCATTTGAAAATAATTATCATTTGAATGTATAATCATGAGAGTAGCAATTTTTTTTTTCAAAAAACAAATTTTTTTCCCAGCCTTTTTCAATCGATTATTTGATTAATGCATGCCATGAATTTTATCTTATATTTTCCCTTTTTCCCCCTCCTTCCCCATTTCCTTTACGATTCTTCAGGAGAGTCCTTTCTCAAAAGTTTGTATCTCACTTGAAAATTATAAGTTTGACTTTGTTAGTTTTCATTTCGTGCTAACATTTTTTCTGGGTTTTATGCTTTAACCATTCATTTCCTTTCTGTTGTTCCTAATTTCCACGCTACAAAAAATCCAAAACGACTCCATGTACATCATCATCTTTAAACAGCTTTTTGATTTTTTTTTTTTTGTGTTTGCTTCTTATTGTGGCTTTTTTGTGACCTTCAAAAGGAGCCTGATGTCCTTGGCAATGACCTTGCCCTTATGGCTGCGGATTCCATGCGAGAGAAGCGTCACCGCAGCAGCAATGGAGCGGCGTCTTTCGCGAGGGCAGAAGAGGAAGCCAGCCCCGACCCCCCCTGCACTCCCCCCCCTTTCCGATCCCCACAGCATAGCGATCCGTTCACCAGGGTTAGTGCGTAGACCTCTAGTCGCTGTTGCTATGGAGATGCCCTTTGACCCACGAACGCCTTGTAGCTGCACTTAGCTTCTCGACTCCCCCCCTCCCCCTCACATTGTGTTTGCATGCTGTTTAATTATTGTGTGCATTAATTAATTATTCAATTAAATATATTTAAATTTTCATTGTAATCAAAATCTAATCTTCCATAATTAATACCGGTAACAAGATTGCATGAATTGTAAATATTTTTCAATGGTGGTTGATCTGCATGTTGAATAATTTCTATGAGATAAACTTTAAATGTCAATGACAATCAACTTAACATGCATCATTAAAAGAACAATTCACTGACTGTTATTTTGGTTATTCAGGAATTACAGCGACAGAAATCGGATTATGAATCTCGTAAGCGTCGTGCTGAGCAGCTGCGATTGCAGCTTGAGGAGGAGGAGAAAGAAAAGGATGGCAGATGCAGGGCTGCAACTGCTCAGCGGTTGCAAGAGGAACAGCAGCATCTCAGAACGCGAACTAATTCTAAAACAGAGAGGTCAGTTGATTATGTACTTCATGTTAGAAAGAATGGATGTTATAATTGTGGATTTTATACGGTAGTCACTTTTGGGTAGCGCATTGGGTTGGTTAGGCGCATGAATTAACACTGCATGATGTTGTTGCATAACGCTCATTGGTTCCTCAGGGCTCCATGGATGGATCGCCTTATGCGGCCTTACAGGTGACGCTGTCTAATTAACCCTAATTAAGACATTACTAGCTTCCTCTCCATTGATTTAGCTGTTAGTTAAGAGCGGATGAAATATTATTCCTGTAGCATCATAATTTGCGTTATCCCTGTACAAAGTTCCCGTGTTGTGTTTGCTCTTTCCCATTTCTCGCTCTCTGCTATACCCTCGCCTTCAAAGTTATCCATTTTTTCAGCTTGACCCCAACTCCTTCCCCAACGACCTCGTTAACCGGAAGCGTGTCCAGTGCGTCGTTGAGCAGCACCAATGACATCCCGGATGCTTCATATCTCCCTTCAGCCTCGAGGCATGTAGTTTTGCTTTTAATTGATCCTAACTCCTCTTTTTGGTCTCCAGTCGGAGAATCCCGCAATCCAATAGCTTTCGTGAAGACAGCCAGCGCATGCAGCAATATGCCTACCACCAACCTTATAGGCGAACGATTTCAGAAACAGCGTACCCGCAAACTCCGACTCAGGATGACATGCGCCTCAAGTGGGATTTCTCCATTTGTTTTCTTAGCCAATCAAACACGCTCTCTCTCCTCAGTGGCCATGATGAGACGTCGCCCTTGAATGGCACCCTTCCCTCGTCTGCGTATCAGCTGAACGCCCAGCAGCCCATCATTCTACCTGGGCAGGAACACTCGCCAATCACGCCTCCAGCCGCTCCCTTCTCCAAAGCGGTTAGTCTTTTGATCTTGATCGATTCCCTTCCACAGTTTCATTTTTGTCACAGGATGATGAGTTTCGACATCGGCATGAAACGCTCATCGCTCAGCAGAGAAGGGAGGCGCAGATGGTGCGCAAACGGCTGGAAGATGAGAAGCAGCGCATCCGGCAGCTGCAGAAGGAAGCCGTCTACAGCTATTTCTCAAAAGTACTGTTTCTGAATCCATGATTGATTTTTTACGTTTTGTGTTTTGTTTCACAGAGATCTCCAATCAGTGGAGGCGGTCGAATGGAGGAGGAAGGTGAATACATGCCACGCTCAGCAAATACCTTCCCCAATCTAACAGGCAATTAACACACCTTTTGCTCTCTTTAGTTTACTTCAACCCTTTTTTAACAGCCACTAATCACAACTGTTTTTTCAATGCTAATCATTTTCATCAGTAGTGTGTTTAGTCCTAACCATAGAAGTAGCTAGTAGTACGATCTATATAGATTAATTTTTAATTTCCAGGGCTGCCTGCCGGTTGCCAACGCGCCCTGGAGGCCATGAGTTCAGAACTTGGTGATCTGAACCCTGCCTTTACCATCAGACGACAGTTGCAACACGCGCAGGAAGAAATGGAGCAAATTGAACAATTACGCCACGTAAGACTGAGAGGTCATTCATCTTTTGTGCCCGTCCTCATTTCATATCATCTTAGATCATAGAAAGTCGCCTGAAGGTCTCTCTCCCGGATGATCTGTCTGCCGCATTGAAAGACGGTGTCGTTCTGTGCCACTTGGCCAATCACGTTCGACCGCGCTCTGTTCCCAGTATCCACGTGCCATCACCTGCAGTCGTGAGTCTATTCTGCATTTCTCTTTTGATGGTGTTTCTCTTAAACTTTCTCTGCAGCCTAAACTACCTCCACCTAAGTGTAGAAAAAATGTTGAGAATTTTCTTGATGCATGTAGGAAAATTGGAGTCGATCAGGTATGTTAGGCAGCTCTGAATGCATGACCATGTGCGCTTCGTGCTTTCAATGTCCGTGTGGACCCAAACCCTCCCCCCGCATTTTCCCCTCCTCCCCCCATATTGAGGGTCATTATAAGAAAGCCTTGATGCTTCAGCTAGTGTTCGAATTTTGCCGATTGTTTGGGATGTTTATTTTGAGTGGTTTAGAATGGCTGTTATGATATTTTATGATGATATTTATTGAGTTTAATGCCTGTTTTGTTTATCTTTAGTTTCTTTCATTTTTGTGTGCTATTATGTTATATATATTATTATTTCTTAAATGCAGAGAGCTTTTATCTTAGAGCTGAATTGCGCAAATGCTTGTTTATGTACGTGAATCTTCTGGTGAATTTTGTATACAAACATTTATTCCAGCCTGGATCTAAATTATTCTAAGATATTTTTCTGTGGGAATATATCTTTGCTTTTGTTTAAAAATCTTAGCAAAATATCTATGCAGTCAAATTCCTTGTTAATCTGTTATAATTATATTAAATTAAAATACTTGTATCTTTTAATCAGAATTTCAAACTGGAATAACCAGGTTTTTGACTGAATGAAACTTTGTACATAACAAAATCTGCACTGTCACCTTTATATGCACTCTGTAACCTGTAACCTTTCACCTTTCACCTTTCCTCCTTCTAATAAAGAAACAAAGAATCACCCTTTGGCCTTCTAACCGTGTTGCACATTTTTAGCGCAAAACAAATTCTCTTTTATTTTCCGTCGTTATCATTTCGGATGGTTAGCTTATTAATTTGAATGAGCCACTGGCGTGTTTCGTTGCAGGCTGCTCTCTGTGCATGTGATGACATTGTGGAGGAGATCCGACTCACGCGCGTGGCTAAAACTGTGCAACATCTCGCATTATTCGTGCCCATCACTTCTTTTGATCAGCTCCTCTCCCTGTTCTGCCTGGCGTTCTTCCTTGCCACCTGCCTCGCTCTTTATCTCTTTCCTCTCCCTCCCTAACTCCCTCCTCCTCTGGGTTTCTTTTTTCTTGATTTTTACCTTTGCATGTTGTTTCTTAGATGCTTGCGTGTTTTACTAACAGCGTCGTAATTGCACCGGTTTCTTGTGTGTTCATTAAATTGCGTGTCACGGTTTACATTTCTCGAGACTTGATTTCTGCATTTACTGACGAATTCTGCGATTGCATGTTTTAGCTATGAACCCCCCTCTCAGCCCACCCTTGATTCTTTTACTACCTGACTTTTGAGTCGTGCCATTCCTGGCATCATCTGATGCTATTTTCAAGGCCATTGTGACCTCATTCCTTAAAGCGCACATTCCGATATGCCATTATGCAATAATCTCACTTAGGGTGCTATGTATAATCATGCTGTGCTTTTCATATGTCGTGATCTAACATACTTATTCTTTTTCTATAAGTTGCGTGTGTCCGAATGTAAATTTTTGGGGAAAAAATAACCCTCCAAGAAAAAGACAGTGTCATTGAAAGCATGAAGCGTGTATTCTGTCATCTTATTTTGTATCATTTCCTTTGTCAGTTTTCATTTATGTTCCGTTTTCTCTCTCTGCCCCTCTTTTCTCTCTCTTTCGCTCTCATCTCTTCCCCCCTCGTCTCTCCTGACCTCTGACCTCCAGGACCAGCTGTGCTCTGCGTCTTCTATCCTGGAAGAAAGAGACACAGCAGAAGTGGCGTTGAGCGTGAAAGCTTTCGTTGAGGGCGCGACCAACTCTGCACCGAGACTGTCCGCTGTGTGAAATAATCCCTCATATCACAGTATTACTATGTGTCAAAAGATTTGTTTTTCGCAAAGCTAAATAATTGGCTTTTTTTGGTTAACTGTTTTATAATTTTACCAACTGCTGGTCAGTCCATAGAGTAAAATATTTATTATTTCCTAGTCCAGTTTTATATTTTTTTGTACATTTAACATTGAAGAAACCCCTCTTTGTTGCCTCGCAATGTAATATCTCTATACTTTCATCGCCTGGATCATATCTTGCCAGTTTTACTTTTTATCTAGCATCTGCTCTTGGCAATTTTTTTGCATTTTTATCTTAAAATTCTCCACAATGTTCTCTCCGTAAACTAAATAAAATTCTCCTTTACTTTAATTTTTGTTGTTTTAGTGCAAGATCTCAACCATAAATGAACTTGTGTTATAAAGTCCCCTTATCAGATTATTATGTATACTGTGTACATATTATACACCCAATTCCCGTCTGCAATCTCATAATCAAAATATTATAAGTATGAGAGTTTTGAGCAGAGAGGCTTCTTATGTAATCACAATGTCTCAACCCTTCAGCGTCAACTGCCCGGCTGCCATTCTCGAGTTGTATCTGTGTCTATAAATAGCAACACCCAGTCCTCTGGTTATGAAAGGAATTGATCACTAATTCTATACCTTCCCCTCCTATTGCATTTCCAAGTGTAAAAATGCTGATTTCTTTTACGCATTTCGCCAAAGTTGTGATACTTTGAGAAAGTCAAGAGTGTGATATGTTCTCCGTTTCATGTGATACGAAGTAACGAAGGCGAGTTATCATTTTTCATTCTTTTGTGATGTGCCTTTTATTTGAGAAGAAACTTAGAATCACAGGGTTAAAGTTATATATTTTAAGTTCTTTTTGTTTTTTTAATGCAAATCCTTTTAATGTAAGGGAGTTTTTAACCTCCATACTAACCACTTCAACCTTCCCCCCACCCCACACCTTTCATGAACGTTCAGAAATATGTTTTGCTTTTTGTACACACCGTTTAACGAAATGTGAAATAAACCAAATATGTGTAGCAATAAAAGATCTGTTACAACCAATTGTGTCCTCCGATTTTGTTGACTCACAAATCAATATACATGTACATACAAGCAAATTGACACTAGTTTTGCTGGTGCAAGTTAATATGATTGGTAAGAGAAGAAACAGGCAGAAAAACTCGTTATCAATTAAATTCTAGTACATGCATGTACAATTGTACATATACACTAATATAAAAGAAAAATTTATTGTTCATAAGAACAGAAATTAAATTACGAAATGAAACCTCACGTCTTCTTGCACACAATGTCCTCCCAAACCCCACCAGCATGATAACGGTAGTTTGTGACCTCCGTTGACTGCAATGTTCGCAATACACGATCACTACCAATGACTTTCCTAGCACGACTACCGCCACTGAAGAATCCAACACGAGACACATCCAAATCATCCAAAGATGTCTGAGCTGAAGCTTTTGAGGCTGGCTTTCGTTTCCTGACTTTGAAAAATTTCTGAGCACTACTCGGTTTGATCGGTTTCTGCAGAACATGCACTTTCTTCACGGCAAATAAGCCTGGCGTGTTGTCTTTGATCTTCTTTGATGTTGTCCTTTGGTGGATTTTTTTCGTTGGCTTTGAAGATTTTTTTTCTTTGTTTTCAGCCACAGCATTAACTTCAGTCTGGATTGTGTTGTCATTCCTGAAAAACAGTGCAGAATAAGTGCAAAAGTATTTTCTGATCTCAGCTTGGTTCTAAAAACCTCACTCACCTCACACAGCTAATGGCATCAGGGCCAGGATCACATGTTAGGCCCTCAGCTGAGTTTGTACAATCTCTTTTGAGAATTTCGTCAATTGCGCTTACAAGGACAGCATCAACCAAGTGGGGCAGACATGTCGTCATCAATGGCATCTCTTCCTCCTCTTCCTTCTCCTCATCAGAACATAGTTCTTCCATGGCTTCCTCCTCAGTCCCGCTATTGACACAACACTCATTGAAAACGTCATCAAAAGCTTTCTGGATTAAGTTGTCATGGTTACAG
Source organism: Capitella teleta (assembly GCA_000328365.1). NCBI lineage: Eukaryota > Metazoa > Annelida > Polychaeta > Capitellidae > Capitella > Capitella teleta. Next base: position 66,369 of record KB310862.1, read on the forward strand.
CCGTCTGTGTTGTTGGGTAACAAAGGATTCATTGTGATGCCTCATTCGCATTACATCCAACCTGAATATGAAGACGTCATATATATTGCATCTCATTAATTACTATTTTTTAGTAAAAGAGAAAATTAATTTCAAATTCTCCCTCTATTGTCATTAGGGGTCAATTCCTCTTTTTTTGCCAGCGACTGTTGTCGCTGTTAGCAAAAATCAATGACCCATTCCTCTGTTTTTTAAGCGATTGCAAACTGCCTCCACAGAGTTTGTTGTGTAATTAAAGCATTTGTCAAGTTCATTATATCGTCACCCACCCCTTCTAATAAGAGTCAGCCGGTATCCTTGAGTCGCTTCAACAAGTGGCAAGGCGTGTTTGCTGATAACGAGCGCAACAAAATTAATGCTCTTTAATTACATAATTAACATTCTGCGGACTGAGTGTGGAGACAGCACGCAATAGCCTAAAAAATGAAAACTATTTAAATGTTGTAATTATCCACGATACTGACTTAGATTTTCCACAATGTATTGACTCACTGAGTTAGTAGTTACTTAGTACTATAGTAGCACAGGTAAATCGGGCGAGGTCAACGTACCATCGTCTCGCTGTAGTACTAGTACCGGTATGTCACCTAGTACTATTGAGTATATTCTTATTCTATTCTTATTCTTATAGCTATTGTAATAGACATTTAATGATTTATTGTAGGCCTAGAGAATCAGTGCTAGCCTGAATGAGTAGACCCCTAAGCCAGCTGGTAAAAGCCGACTTGCCAGCCAAAAAATATCTGATCCGCTGCCGCCGGATTTTTACTGATCTGCCAAAAAACAGTGGGCTCAAAAAAACATTGGTTAGCCACATTTTTTTCGAGAGATTTGATGAGAAATAATGTCCTGATTTATAGAATTTCACAAAGTAGACTGCCAATGTAGGCTGCCTTTTTTAACCAAGCATCAAGGGTGTGAACATGACTTCAGAGAGTGGAAATGCAGCATAATTTAACATGTGATTTTGAAACAAAGGTTCTAAAACAGAAAGGTAATTTCTATACTGATATTAAGATGAAAACGGCAATTACCACCTCGCTGCCACAAGAATCGAGAAAGAAATTTTCTCTATATATAAAATTCTCAACGGTAAACATTCCTCAATTTTCTCTCCAAAATTCTCAGAACGAGGCTTGTATCGTGGTGTCGCCTCTGAGGGATTGTGCGGAGTACCCCTAGAGGGTTGTCACGAGACCTGGCGTATTGGCGACAACTCTGGAATTGTTGATGAAACTTGAGAAAAGTTCTGAAAAGTGTGTAATCGAGCAAATTAACATAGGTGCGGGGTGTTTTAACCATCTTTAAGTATTTTCGGATCGATCGAGACCGTTTGGGAAGCCCGGGGTGATTTCGCTCCCTCCATTTATCCTTTTATGATTAGGGACTCGGGAAAGTTTGGATTTTGGGATCTACAAGGTTTTTTCAATATAAGCTTCCACGACTGAAAGACTGAAGCAACGCAGGAGCCAGCCTCGCTCCCCAAGCCGTAGCGTAGTCTATAATACACTAGTGTAGGAACTGCTCCGCAACCCCTGGGGTGCTCGAGCCAGCCAAAACTGGCAAAAGGAGTGAGACAGTGACACGGCAAATCGACTCGTCTATGAATTAGTGAATCTATGATAATGATTACAATGATATGACAGGTGTTAAAAACTCTTCTTACCAATTTTAACCAATAGCACTCTGCATTGATTATTGCTCGATGCATTAATGAAGCAATATAGCTGTCAGAACTTCATATTTGTATTTGCGATTTCGAAAAATCCCGCTGTTGGAGGGGTCCGACGAAACAGCGAAATAGAGCGAAATAGAGCTCCGAATATCGCCCATTAATTGTGTGATCGTGTATATCTGCAGAATTTTTTTTAATACTTTAAATGCATCAAACTAATAATCTAATTTGTTGAATACATCATTTTATATCATACATTGATTATTTAAATATTTTTCGAAAGCAAATGTATTTATTTACGAGATATTTAGGTCAGCCATTATGGTATACCAAACCCGGATCTGCAAATCATTTCATCGCACGTTATGACTTTGAGCGTCAGAAATGAGGATACATTTACCCTTTTAAACCGAAATTTACTTCTATTGCATGGTGATGTTTTTTCTGTTTTACGAATCGGGAATCAAAATTGATTCATGTTATTACATAACATGTTTTATGTTAGTTTGTCTTCATTATGTACATAATTATGTACCAAAAAATATATATGCATTGCTTTGTTGTAGAATGTTTTTAATTATTATTATTTTTTAATTCTATATAATATATAAAATTCTAAAAAAAAAATCTTCAAAGAAACTATATTATTGCTTTGTAAAAGAGTTTGAAAAAAAAATATATATATATATATTTACACCTTCCATTGAAATTGTGAGGTCAAAGGATATCACAGTGAATTTTGAAAGGTACAAACGGGATCGATCATAGCTCATTCAAACGTTCATTATTCAAACTACGGTCTTGTAGTTTACACCAAATGATTCAGACAAGATGTACAACAAAACATGGCACTATTATAGTGCTAGGAGGCACCGTTCTTGCATAATCTTACACAATAATTATTATGATATACTCACAGGCCGATACCTTAGTTGTTATGCGGGTTGCTGCATTGAAATTTACGCAGTATCCTCTTAGCATATACATCTTACTAAATCCGGAGTTTTAATTAAATAGCACCAATTTTAAGGTCGTGATGATAATTAACGCGATTAATTGCATGAAAAATTTAGATTTTGATAGAAAACCATTGTTAATTTGTTGTTAAAATTTCATAACAATATTGCAGATAATTTCAGAGTTATTCGACTTTTTTTTCAAACATTACCAACATTTGCTGTGTACTAATTACGTTTCTGATCATGTTTGACAAAAGTTTGAATAGGTCTGCAATTGTGTGCGATATTGATTTGAATTTTTTCCAATATATTTTTGTAGGTTGCGTCTCCATACATTGTAAATTTTAAGCTCTCGCTTTTTGGAGTAAAAAGATATGGCCGTGTTAACAGCCTATTCCAGTCATTTTTCAGCCAGGTTCAGGGGAAACACATGTTAAGTGGAGACTAGCGCTTGATCCTGGCCGTCTACAATTAATAAATAAATAATAAAATAAAATTTATTTTTGTATAGCGTAAAATCCACAACAATAGTGCTCTAAAACGCTCGTGTTAGAGGGAAAGTGTGAAGGAGTAAAAACATTTGAAAGGGAACAAGATAAAACGAAATTCAGCGGGTTAAACATAACACTTGGTAAAAAGATAGGTTTTAAGCTGAGATTTAAAAACAGACAAAAATTGGGCGGATCGAAGTTTAAAGGGTAGTTGGTTCCATAAACGAGGGGCAACAATAGTGAAACTTGAGGAGTACAATGCATGGGACCTAGTAAAAGGAACAGATAAAAGGAAACTGTCTTGTGATCTAATATTTCTGGTCGGCTGGTAAGGGGATAAAAGTTCGCTCAGATACTTTGGTGAAAGTCCGTACATGCATTTAAATGTAAACATAAGAAGTTTAAAAACAATGCGATATTTGATGGGTAGCCAATGCAATTCAGTAAGGACAGGGGTGATATGGTCAAAACGAGAAGTATTGGTTAAAAGTCTGGCACATGCATTTTGTAGAACTTGGAGCTTTTGTAAAATACGATCATTAACACCATAAAAAACTGAGTTACAGTAATCAATGCGAGCAGTAATAAGAGCATGTATAATGGATTCTAGGGATTCATGATTTATAAAACACTTGATTTTTGATAAGCTCTTCAGTTGGGCATAGGCAACACGCCATACATTGTTAACTTGTTTTTCTCCGGAGAGGAATTTGTCCATGTATACCCCTATGTTCTTGACATAGTCAGTGGGTGTGATGATATTCCCTCCAACGCGGAGTACACATCCAGACGCGAGTTTGGCAGCTTCTTTCTTGCAGAATACGATAAACTCAGTCTTGTTGGCATTGAGCTTTGGTCTGTGTGCCGACATCCACAGTTGCACAGCATCTAGGCACTCCTCCAGTCGCTGTATTGCGGCGTTGGTTTCATCAGGGTCACAGCGCAGATAGACCTGGGTATCGTCGGCATAGATGTGATATTCTACGTTGTGTGATCGGAGAAGGGCACCCAGAGATCGAGTGTAGACGGAGAAGAGCAGGGGCCCAAGGACTGAGCCCTGAGGCACTTCAGTCGTGAGTGGCTTAGGGTTAGACTGCGCTGCATTCACCACTACAGTCTGTGTTCGGTCGTGGATGTATGATGAGAGCCATTGGAGAGCAGTCCCTTGGATCCCACAGGTGGAAAGTGTGCGGATGAGTATCTCATGGCTGATGGTATCAAAGGCGGCCGACAGGTCTAACATAGCCATAAGCACGACCATGTTATCAGCAAGAGCCTGTCTGATGTCAGTGTGAATGCGCAAGAGGGCGGTTTCTGTGCTATGGTGCTTGCGATAAGCACTTTGGCAGGGCTCTAGAAGATCATTCTGGTCCAAATGCGTAATCAGTTGCTCCACTACTACGCGTTCCAGTGTCTTGCTCAGGAAGCTGAGGTTGGAGATTGGCCGATAGTTGCTTAATTCTTCTGGGTTGAGCGAGGGCTTCTTCAGTTGAGGTGATACCAATGCAGTTTTAAATGAGCGTGGGAATCGGCCAGTGGACAAAGAAGTGTTGATCACATGGAGGATGAAGGGGCACACCTCTGGAATCACAAGTTTGAGCATATTGGTAGGCAGTGGATCAAGCGAGCATTGTTTATTTGAAGATGATCTAATTAGGCGCACGAGATGATCCAATGTCACGGGACAGAAGTTGTCAAGTGGTGTTCCGTGGGTGACTTCTTCTGGATCACTCAATGGTACATCAGGAATACTTTCTTGAATTCTTTGGATCTTAGATACAAAAAAGTCACTGAACCTTTGCGCGAGCATAGCTGGGTCCTCCATTGGCAGCTGCGGTGCTCCAGATTGTCCGAGTAGTCTTTTTACGACTTTGTACAGTTGCTGCTGATTGCCTGCATTTTCTGCAACCTGTCCTTTGTAGAACCTCTCTTTGGCGTTGTGACTGAGAGTGTTCACTCGATTTCTTTCGGTCATGAACATTTCACGATGTACTGTGAGTCCAGTTCTCCTCCAGAGTCTTTCAATCTGACGGCGGTGTTGTTTCGCTGCCCGTATTTCATCGTTGAACCAGCGGGAGTCAGGGCGCATGGTAATTTCACAGGTCTTCAGGGGAGCAAGTGTATTCATAACGTACTCAAGTTCGTGATGGTAGATGGTGATTGAGTCGTCCAGAGAAGATACGTGTTGCGAGTCTATTGACTTCCATGTGAGATCCAGTGGATTTCCGATTGGGGTGAGAACCAGATCCAGAGTATGACCGTTCCGGTGGGTGAGTGTGGTCACATGCTGCTCAAGGCCAAGAGATGACATAGAAGTTAAGAAATCTTGTGCACACTTGTCCAGAGGGTCGTCAACGTGAAGGTTGAAGTCTCCTAGTACAAGTAGGTGTCCTGGAGATGTTGCAAGGCCGGCGAGATAGCTGCTGAACTCCTCCATAAATAGTGCTGTCCTATACGGTTGGTAGACAACACAAATGCGAAGCACAATAGGACCTTTGATGACACATTCAAGGACTTCAAACGACGCGGAAGATACTGCAACGCGCGTGACATTGAGGCTCTGGCGGTAGACGAGTGCTGTGCCACCTCCTCGAGTTCTTCTAGGAGCATGAATGATCTCATAACCATTTGGTAGGAGGGCGTTGATTGTTGGGCCATCACAGGCTGTACCTGTGAGCCAAGTCTCAGTTATAGCCAGTATGTCGATGTTGTATTCGATGATAAAATCATTGATATCCTCTGCTTTGTGCAGATGGGACCATGGGCAGATGGACCATGAGTACTATGAGGAGGTTTTCGTTGTGGGTTTTCCTTTGGTCTATTACAGCGACCTCTCTGTTGGCCGAAAACAAGCTTGTCCGGCGTGTAGAAGCTGCTCCGGTTACGGCTTTGGTCAACGTCCGTCGTTTCCCGACTTTTCCAATTTCCAGTCTGAAATGTGAACCCATTTCCCATCAGCTTGCTTCTCAAATTTCCAAATGGATCCATTGTCTCTTACGCTGTAGCTGCACATGTCACCTTCATGTTTCGCCTCTTTGTTAAGAGTGTTTGTCACAATGGCGCTCTTTCTGAACGCAGCCTGATCTTCCCGGTTGCGGCTGGGCCGGACGCGAAATTCAGACAAGTCATTCGGTTTGTCTTTTCTTGCTTCTTCGAAATGGGAACGAAAGGCACGTGCCTCAAAGTTCGTGCTAAAAGACAATTTTAGAAGCCGGTGGTGGTGTGTGTCCTCCTTCTTACGACCAAGTCGCATCACTCCAATCGGTTTGGTGTCATAACTGATTTTTGAACAAAGATCGGCTGCAAAGCTGTCGTCTTTTCCTTTTTCCTCGACCTTACTGATGATGATGTCACATTTAGCTTTATCTTCCGGAAGGGCTGTATGGACACTTTTCTTTACAGCATCAGCAAAGAATGGGGGTGGAGATGAGTCATTTTCCATTGTCGGTTGCTGATGCAGATGGAGGGCACTCAGATGCGATTTCACATCTGCTAGTTCTTTAAGTAGCACTTCATTGTTCGATTTCAACTGGGTCATTTCCTCTTTTAGCCCTTCTCTCTCATTGCTTCCCTTTTTTACTTCTTCGAGTATCTGCAACATTACAGAGTCATTTTTCTTGGCGTTCTTTACATAGTCAATGAGATCCAACAAGGTGTTTTTGAGGTCCTCTTTTTTCATTGTGTTAATCTCTGACAGCAAAGGGAGATCCATGGTAGATGTGCGTCACCAGCTGATCGCGCACGTTGCTCTGTTTAGATATGGTGGGGGTGAGGCGTACGATACCCCGATACGGGATGTTGGTATCACAAAACCACGCTGCAATGTTCAGCGATGGTGGGGGGTGGGGCGTGCGAGAATAAAAGACCGCGAGTTGATCTCAAATTGTGACAGGTCAAATGCACAAATGAAGCAATATTAAAAGTTCTTTTGCTTTTCCAAGCACGATTCAGAATCGATAATCTTCAGATTCCTGATACTGTACTGAATTCAATGATGCAACATTCATCCACGAATTCCAGTGAAATCCCAGTCAAAACTTTAAAAAGCCAGGAGCGATATTCAAAGCAGTTACCTGAGCTTGATGGAAAGCCAAATATAATTAGGAAATTTCGCTCGATGGGCAAAAACTGGCGTCCACTCTCATTGATTCTTGCTCTCTGTTTTTAAGACGAACAACATCAACAGCCCATCATTTTAGACTGAAAATATGAGATACAACGCTAATCAGACTTGAGATGATATACATGTAGAGATGCATGATGTGGTGAGAGGCACCCACCTCATCAACCCTAATTAGATTTGGAGATAGCATTGAATTTGCACAGGGATACAAGGTGTGGTGTGGAGATTTAGAGATGACATTGCATTTGCCCAGAGATAGATACCAGATGTGGTGCATAATGCACTTGTAACCAAATAGCGAAGCATCAATGAAGAATTACCATATCAGTAGTCATGTTTGACGACCACGTGTCCACAACGAATGCTGCGGAGATGGTCAAAACAGTTAAAAGCAATTAGAAAGAGAAGCAAAGCTTTTTGAACGCCGCCAATCTTGAAATAATCATTTGTGGATTTCGTTGGTTTACCTTTATAGCGGGAATCTTCAAAAGAAGGACAATATAATTCTTAACTCCGGCGTTAACTTCTGCGAACTCAATAATTATGAACTCAAACTCCAAGATAAGGCGAACTCAACCTCCAAATCGGCGAGCGGTGTCAGTGAGTGCATGAACGATGGAAGTTTGTTTCAATAAGCATACAAATGAATTCTATTTTGCCTAGTTACTACTGCATTTCCTGCTGACGTTATTATTGTCATTAGACCTGCTTACCTGTATTTCATGATTCAAATCGTCAGATTACTAGATGTAACATAGTGATTATATCTAGCTCTGGCATATTCATCCGTGTTAAATTTGTTCATGTACGCACATGTATATGTGATGTGAGTGTGATTGGGGTTTTACGGCTCCACCCAACCCGTTCGGGTGATACGGGCACCAGAACAGAAGGCCCGGGACCAGGGTTTGCCCTACTCTTATCGATAAATCCCACACATACCACCATAGACAGTAGTACACAGCGCCCGGCCTTGTTACGCAGTTGGGCAGCACTGCAGAGTCACCGAAGAATTACAATTGTAATTCACAATCATAACGCCCGTGGCCTGATCGGGTCTCGAACCCGGGACCTCGACCCCCACGGTCGGCATAGAATTGTAGTCAGCGGTTTAACCCACTGTGCTATCCGGTGCTCCTCGCACATGTATAGATCTAATACATTGTATAATATGTACAACGTATTATTCAGTTCTGGGTATGCATTACATAGATGTATCTTATATGCATAAGCAACTCCTCAAAGTAGACCCTTGAGCAGATTGTAATTAGCCAGAATCGGCTGGCTGCAGTAAAAATGGCCGGCTAGCTGCTTAAACCACTCAACCAATCAGAGATATCAACTCAGCGTTGTGATCGGCGGCTAGCAGCGGCTTGGAGTGGCTTGGCAATGGTTGCTAAATCATCCTATACGTATAATGATGTTATTAGTTAACACAAACATGCACTACTCTCTACATGTGGTACTGATGTGGTAATTTTGAGATTGGACGATTTCCAAATCCTATGATGGCCCACTGAATTACACTCTCATGCTTGACTCAAGTTCAAGAGGTTTAGGCCGTTTCATTAACTTAAACAACATTATTTTTAACCATGAACATAATAATAATAATAATAATAATAATAATAATAATAATAATAATAATAATAATAATAATAATAATAATAATCATCATCATCATCATCATCATCATCAATTTATTCAAACACGTACAGTTTGGCAAACAGTGGCAGTTGATGGTGACAGAAACAAAGTCGTTTATGCGTCACCTGCAAATGAATGAACACGTGAGAAAAAAGAACAGAAACAGGAAACAGAAAAAATAAAAAATTAATCAATAAATAATCACCATCATCACTTCGTTTGTTGTGTTTGCCGATGCAAATTCAGCAAGATTCTAATTAACTCTTTTATGGCAAGCAATTAATATATGCAGCAGGAAGAGGAAGCAAATAGAGGAACAGGTTGGAAAAGGAAACAGGATGGCAAATCGAATAAGTTGTTGCATCAGGATCTTGAATGAGAAATTCGCGTTTTTTTTTTTATGTCTCGGTTTGCAATTGTTGGGCAACCTCTGGGTTACATGTATATAGCTTAACTAATGTATATAGCATTTTATTAATAATCTTTTGCAATTTTTTGATATATGAGAGAACATGAAAAACGAAACAGAAAAGAAATATAAAACAAGAAAACAGGTAAGAAAAATAAATAAATAATAATGACTGAATTAGCCTATGCCTTGTCAAGGCGCAACACATAGCAACATAAGAGCCGACTTGCACTCTTCGTAGTCTAAAGGACATAAATAATCACCATCGATTACTTAACAGAGTTCTTTTATGGTTAAACAAACAGCAACAGTTTCACTATCAGGGAGTGTGCAATATTTACTTTTTAAAATACATAAAACGGGGGAAAGTTCAATTGAGCTGAATGTTTCTACGTTCATATCCAATTTGGCCAAAATCTCTTTGAAAGTTATTCCGAAGTCAGACAGACTATTGCAGGAATGCAAACAGAGCTTAGACAAAACAGGGTTTTCAGACATCAAAGATTTCTTCATCAATTTACAACATCTGAGACTTCAGGTTAGATTTGGAGCAAATATAAGGGAGATATGACGATCTCGTCAATGGACTTAATTTGGAACACTAACAATTACAAGAAAATTAACATAATTTCACTCATTTTTCAGACCAACAAACCCAATAAATGTAGACAAACAGTCAAACGAACCAAGTGTTATGAGAGGCCAATACAAATTATTTTTGGCCTCCGAATTCTGAAATGAGGGTTCGACAGTGCTATGAGTTATAATAGTTAAAGAACAATCAATCAAATAGTGATAGGCTTAATGCCAGGTACATACCAGTACGTATATTACTGTAATATACATGTAGCTAGTAACAAGTGATCTACTAGTACTTGTGAAAGAAATATTTTACATTAACCCAAGTACGTACTAGTATACTGCGCATCCTATGTCAGTCCAATATATTTTAGGACAACCCTCGTACATGTATATGTATGGGCATGCATAAAGTATGGCAAAAATCCTTAAATTAAATTTAATGAAGTAAACGGAATAAAATCTACTTCCACAGATAGCTCAGATGGTAAGTATATAAAAAATACCATAAACACAATAAAAACTTGTACAAATGATAACTTCTTATAATACATATACGTACTGAATGTAAAATATATGGATTGAATCGGCTGAGAGCCGCTGTTGACGTAATCGGCTGATAGCGGCTGGCCGACGGCAGCAATCGGCGGCGGCTGGCTAAACGTCCAATTGGCGGCTGGCAAAAAAGTCCAATCGGTACATATCGGCGGTGGCTCCGTGGTCTACCTGAAAGTATGCAGGCGAGTGCGGCTAAAAGATAGAGCTGGTATGAGATACCAACTTACCATTCTGAGGTTAATGGAAGGAGATTCGAAAAGGGGTGTTTAGTGATACTCGTATTAAAGTTACTATTAAAATTTTCATCGACTGGGGATTGAGATCAAGCTGTCAGATGACAGTGAACGAAAACCTAGGATAAACAGCCGAAATATAACGCATTTCCATCAATTGCAAGAGTCATAACGTGCGATGATATGATTTGCAGATCCACGTTTGGTATACGATAATGGCTGACCTATCTCGTAAACAATACATTTACTTTCGAAAAATATTTGATTAATGAATTTAGGATATAAAATGATGTATTCAGCAACACAAATTATTAGTTTGATGCATTTGAAGCACTAAAAACTTCTCTGCAGGTATACACGATCGCACCATGGAAGATAAATAAGGACGGGTCGGATATGATTATAAGAAATATATAACCATACTTGTCTACAATAAACGCTGGTTATGAAAATGTATAACCATTCTAATTTTTTCGCTCTATTTCGCTGTTTCGTAGGACCACTGTTGGAATGCACCAGGCAATGTCAGATTTGCGCATGCGCAGAAGTGACAATTTGACCACGTGACTCACCACGTGCCTTTGTTTACAAACATCTATCCCATCATGCCTTGCGAGCTGTCAAATTTGTTGGCCGAATGCCATACATTTAATTGAATTTAAGGCTAGTTTCTGGGTTTGTTATTGTATATGGTAACGCATCGGTCTCTAACCATCGCTTATTAATGCAATAGATGAACCAGATCTGGTTAACTGATTCTGAGGTATTTTCTGCGAATTTTTGTGAGCGATAATTCAAGGTTTCCAAGAGTTTGCCTGATTCGATAGCACTGATTTTCACAATTCAATTCAAATTGAATTATCTTCTCTTCTCCCAGAGATTTTGTCTTTTAGCTTCTCACCTTTTTTGCCTGAATGGAGCGCAGTCTTCCGCTTCCCTCTATCTTTTGCAAGAAGCTCCCAGTTGTCATCGGGGACATTTGATCAGGCAACCAGCCTACTAGCTCCCCAAGCCGTAGCGTAGTGTGTGGGAACTACTCCGCTACCCTTGGGGAGCTACCAGCCTACCAGGTCTCTTTTTTTTCTTCAGTTTTTGCAGCAGTAGTCGACCTGTGCGTTTTGCTTGCTGGTTTGCAATTATCTATAGAGCAGATCTTTGGGGATTCGGAATTCACTTCTTGGCAATGACAGAGGAGAGAATGCTGCTCTTTGTCACGGCAAGAACTACATACAGAGTTAGGCATCTTGTGACTTGTCTAACTAGGTCACTCCTAGGAGGCGCTGTAGACACCTTACTTAGATTATATATAATAGATAGTAAGATACTTAAGATGTTTCTGGTTGCGGGCCTGGGGCTCATAACCAGATCCTTCGTTTTCCATGTAGATCAATTTGAAATTTCTATTTATAGTACTGGGCAATGTGCGGGCGTCATGGTACAAGTCCTAAATCGGCATTCCAGTGAAATTTACACGGATGGTCGCTCCAAAATTTGTTCAAGCAATTTTTTAATGTATTGAGTGTTGAAGATGAGACTGTGCTCGGGCAGCGAGTTCCAATTATTGACTATCCGGTGGCTGAATGTATGTTTGCGGATACTGCTTAGGGCTCTGGGCTTCGGGAGCATGAAAGAATGGCCTCCAGTAGATGATCCGGTGGTGTGACGAAGTAGGGGGTGAATGGTGGTGTCATATATTCCGTGTACCATTTTGTATGCTTCAACCATGTCGCCACGTAGTCGTCTCAATGTCAGGGTTGATAGATCCAGGGTTCGTAGGCGGTTGCTGTAATCCATGTTCTTGAGCTGGCTGATCTTCTTTGTTGCTCGCCTTTGAACTTTCTTTAGGGCTTTGACATCCGCTTTGAGCCAAGGGAACCAGATTGGTGCCCCATATTCAAGGTGCAGTCTGACTAAAGCAGTGAACAATTACTTAAATGAAATATATCTAGGTGTATGTACGTGTGCCGTATAACGCCCATGATGTTGTTGGCTTTATTCATTCTCCCTTGAATTTCTACTCTGAAGGCCAGCCCAGGGTCAAAAATCACTCCCAGATCTTTTTCACCTGATGTGAAAGGTGTTGAGTCTCTCCTCCTGCGAGGTGCGGATTGGTAGATAGTAGACTATGATTTGGATTCGTATAAGAGGGTACTCAGGACACATGTTGCGTATACCTTGGCTTTTGTGTCTGTGGTGAGATGGCTGCAAAGCCAAACCCTTTGGCTGGGATATAGTAGCTGAGGCCTTGCCCAAACATTGGTTTATGTCTACATCAAGTGAGAGATTTTTGAGCCAAATAATGGATTCCTTAGATACCTATATCCTGGCTTTTTAATCAATTTTACTCCTTTATTACCCCCCCTCTCCCCAGGATGATACAGAGTTTTGTTGGCCATTGTTTGTGACATTGAAATCATGGAGGATATCCCTTGTCCTGTTCTGGAAGATGACTCGCTCGCTAGCAAACTGCACAAAAAGAACGGTTGGTTTTAGCATTCCCCTGCGTCAGAGATCACAATCTTTTTCAACAGTGCACACCTCTGAAGAGGATTCTCCACAAATGACATGCCGTCATGTCAGTGCGAGCGGAAAGCAAATGCTCATCATTAAAGGTAGCACAAAGTCACATCTGTCATTAGTAATGAAATTGTTTTTTTTATTGTAGTGACCAACACGCAGAACCGAGCGTTACAGGTCTCGCAGATCCGCGTAGGGTTGATCGATCCACGTCAGGCACAAGTTGATCTGGATCATCCCGATCTGGATTCAAAGGACACATTTGAGATTGACTCCATGGAAGATTTGGATGAAGAGAATTTTGGCAATTTGAAGATCGAGGCTCCGCATAAAGGGTTTCCATTCACCCTGGAACCATTGGAAACATATTCCTCTCTCTTTAAAATTCATGTGAAGGAAACG
>KB310862.1:85000-90287 GCA_000328365.1 Capitella teleta
GCAGAGTCAGAGATCTGTTCATGTTTGTGTACGTGCATTCAGCTGTTGAAAATTACAAACTGAGGACTTTGATTCGACAAACTTGGGGAGACGTGAAAAGATTTCCCAACATGCGAGTCATGTTCGTCATGGGTCAGAAATCTAGCAATGCAATGATGCAAAACGCAATGCACTATGAATTTCTGACCTACAGAGATATCCTGGAGGAGGATTTCGAAGACACATACCGAAACTTAAGCTACAAAGGGATCAGTGCTTTAAAGTTTATCTCGCATTACTGCAATAATGTCAAATACATCTTTAAGGCTGACGACGACGCCTTCGTGAACATGTACACTCTGCAGAAACACCTCATTCAGCTCGATGCCGCTGGATACAACAAGAAATTTGGATTATGTGCGTTGTGGCTGAACATGCAAGTGATGCGAGATGACAAATGGCAAGTATCTACTGAGGAGTATCCCGATGAGTACTACCCTCCATACTGCTCTGGAATGACGTACTTGTTTTCAACTGACGTTGCAGCGAAGCTTTACGAAGCTTCATTCTTCGTAAGATTCTTCTGGGTGGACGATGTGTACATTACCGGAATGCTACGTGAAAAAGCAAATGTGAACTTTACATCGACTGGTACAGTTTATTGTGAACCGCCAGAGATGGCGGATTTGTTCACTGAACGTTGGCACAAATGCGTCTTTATTCACTTGTTTGGAAATGATACGAAATCCATAATAGAAACTTGGAATCGATGGTCAAAAATGGCAGAGAAAACGACCATTCTGACACCCACTGAAATTGTTCCTGGTGTATTTCCAGATTTTTACAATTCTGTAGATTTTGTCAAGAATTAGAGTAAATTTGTTTAATAATTATTGCAAAGGAGAATTGTTCAGAAAATGACATTTATCAAGAAGAGGGCATCACATGAATGCATATTATTCGAATACATAATCTTTACCCCAGTCGATTACTTTGGTGTGGCAGTTGTGCGGGATATTGTGTGTCTCTCTCTCTTGCGTTTCCATCTCTCCTTGGATGCCTCACCTCGGCCCCAAGCTTCTTGTCACCTGTTCGGTCATCACCGACATGCGGGTCCTGCGCGCACAAGCAACATTCCATTATGATACGATCAACTCAATCGATTTCATTCGACTCTATTTTACTTTTCACCTTGCATGTATATGTGTATTTCGATCTTATATTCATTTATATTTATAAAATGCTTTCACTTAACGCCAACCTTTTAGTTCAAATACATTTTTCACTTCTGAACAAGAGAACAGATGAAACTAGAGGTTAGCTCGGTGTGTTTCGTGAGGTACTTAAATAACATATATCATAATGCATCTGGCAATATCGATCGTTAACTAGTTATGAGGATTTTATTTTTCAAGCTACGGAGAGCCTTCCTTTTCAGTGGATCGACAAAACATGCATTTAATTGAAAGATCAATGTTCAATTGTACAAGATGATAACTGAGTTACCTTTGATAGCTGCATATATACTAGGCCTAACGGTTGAATACAATCTTTGCAAGATACAATGTATGACTTTAGAATGTCAGCCCAAATTGAGAGAAAACGCTCTCTGGATCTCAAACAGAAGACGTCTTCCATTGATGAAATGAATGATACAAACGAAATTGGTCTTTAATTGGACAGTGAGATTCTTTATAATTATGGTGAGCTACACTGGATCTCATGCAGGTTACAACATATTAAATATTTAAATCATAATTATATGAGATAATCCTTTTCTGGTTCTTGATTAACACCCAATTGTAGACACGTAGATGCACATAACAGATAACATATAGTACAGAAAAAAAATAGAAGGCTGTATATTCTTCCGACATACGTGTGGGTATACTATTAATAATTAAACCAATATATATAATTATATATGTGCATATATTTATATATTTTATAGTTATACATCATACTGAGACAGAAATAAAGCTAATTGTGGCTCATTTCAAACCATTCTCAACCGCTGCTCCCTCTTCACTATTTTTCGTGTGAGCAACTTCTGCTGTTTGGATGAGGCGGGAGAGTTCATCAGGCCCGGTTTCTGCAGCCATTTGGTAGAAATTTGAAGTCGTGTCGCTCAATAGAGTAGCCGGGGCATCGAATTCCAGGATTTCTCCGCTATCCAGAACCTCGTAAAAATATATTTATAAATAAATAAATCATTAATTGATAATATTACGCCGCTCACCATGACACGGTCCGAATCGACAATCGTGTGCAAGCGATGTGCCACTGTTAGCACAGTGCAGAGGTGGAACTTTTTCCTGATTGTCTCCTGAATCAGCGCATCCGTACTGAGAACAATCGGCCATGAGTATTTAATTTCTAATAAAAAAGGCGATTGTTTGTTTACCTTGGGTCGACATTGGCGGTGGCTTCATCAATAACTAGGATACGATTGCGCGTGAGTATGGCCCTCGCTAGACACACAAGTTGTCGCTGGCCAACACTGAAGTTGACCCCGCCTTCCGATACGAGAGAGTCCAACCCTTGAGTGAGATCCTTCACAGCAGATTGTAGCTCAACCTCACCAAGCACCTGCCACAACACGTCATCTCCGTGCTGGTTGAATGGGTCGAGATTGCTGCGAACTGTGCCAGTGAAGAGCATGGGGTCCTGGGGGATGATGGATATTTTGCTGCGTAGGTCATGCAGACCAATGCCCTGGATATCCAGGCCATCAATATTAAGCAACCCTTCAGGTTCAGTCATGCGGAACAGCACGGTAATCAGCGAGCTCTTTCCAGCCCCAGTTCTTCCAACAATCCCAACTTTCTCCTGAGCTCTGATTGTAAACGTGAGGTCTCGCAGTACAAATGGGGTCTCTTGATCATAGCGGAGACTGAGGTTCTTTGCTTCTACAACCCCACTCTCCGGCCATGCTTCTGCGGGTTTCTTACCCTCAATCTCCAATGGAGCCTCTGGTTCCAACTCACAATACTCAGACACCCTCTCTACGGACGTCATCTGAAGCAGGGTCATATACAAAGCGATAACGATCATCGCATTTAACTCACAAGATTCTCAACTTCGGCGCTCTGTCGGATAGCCCATTGGAACGTGCCCATCAGAGTCAAAGCTGACGAAACACTCATGCCTACCAGGCCTCCATCTAAACCTGTGTAATATAGGGATCAAAATTAAATCTTTGATTCAGGAGGCTGGATGAATCGCAGATTATGTTTGCTGATTTGGTAGCTTCTCAAACCTACTTTTTGCAGCCGCTACGCTTGACAAAGTCACAACGGTGATGAAGGCAGCACACAGGGTGTCCAGGTGGAAAACAAACCAGCGCATAGTGGATATAAAGAGGAACCAAGCGCTGGAATGTACATCCTGATGGCGATGGAACTCCTCCATGAACACGGCCTCTACTCCATAGGCTCGGACTGTATGCAAACCATGTACAGTTGAGCTCAAATGCGAAAGTGCTGGGCTCCTGGCTGAGGTCATAGAATGAATCACAGTTTGATCATGGACAAACTAAACTCACCAACCCCTTCTATGCGCTTGACAGCTCTTGAAGTTTGCAAGTAAAATTTTCGGAGGAGGATGAAAATCATTCCCAGTGGAATAACACCAATGAGCACCCATGGATTGACTACACAGGCGACTAACACAATACCGATGACTTGTAAGAAAGTCTGAAAACAGGAGTTAAGCCACAAGGATAAAGGGAATTTACTGTTTTAACATACCACGAGGAACTCGTTGACAGAGTATGGGAGAAGATCATCAAGGAGGCCGATATCTTTTGAGAAGCGGTTTAAGATCCGACCTTAAGGAATATGGCGTAAGATAAGAAGATCAACCCATTTATGAGTTACCAGGGGGGTTGACGTCAAAGAATTTTGTCGGTGAGCGAATGACGCTTGCGAACATATCGTTGTGAATGTTTTTAGAAGCTGATACAAGGATGTGAAACACATCCAGGGAACGGAAAAGGCCAAACAAGAAGCAGGACCCAGTGATGGCAGCTAAGATGGAAAGATTGTGGTAGTTTTGCACTTCTGGTATGTCAGTCAGGGTAGAATTGGGCCCCTGTTCGGCAACAAGTCTCCTATGTTCCAGCACTGCCTCGGATTGTTTACCCCTACATGAAAACAAGATAAAACTGGGTCAATACGTGAGATATAACACTTACCACACGGCTAACCACCAATCACACATGACGTATAACAGGCTAGCTGCAATGTTCAGGAATGCGCAAAGCAGGATGCCAAAGACTCCAGTGCCGATGTAGAAATACCGCAAGTAGAGCTTGAACGACAGGGTGCCTCGCTGGATATCCTCCTCCGGTTGAATAGGCGCGACATACTCTGCCTATGAGCAACATGAAGGGCAAACCAGTGGTGCCTATTGCTTACTTGCCTTGATATCAGAAGCTATCGTGTTCAGTGTAAAAGTTGAGGCAATCGTCTCCATGGACCTTGCGATGAATGTTGAGCTGCCCGAGAGAGCTGATACTTTCGGGTTCAAGAGTGCCCGTCGTCCTTCATCATCAACATCTGTCAGGTAAGAACGCTCATGACTTGGACTGAGACGCTGACTGTCAAGGGTGTTATGGCTCCTGTACAGAGAAGCGTGTGACTTGTGATGATTCAATGTGTCCGGAACAGCAGCTTCTTCCTCTTCGGGTGGCTGTACCAGGGTTTGAAAGTCAATACCCTGCTCTGTTAGTTCTTCGTACGTTCCTTGATTCATTACTTGACCCTGTTAAGGACAGATTTAGTGTGAAAACTTGCATCATGGACGATGGACACCGACGTCTTTTAGAATGAGAATCTTGTCTGCTTTTGGCAAATGTTGCACTTGGTGAGTGATTAGAATACACGGTTTATTCTTGAGAACTCCACAAATACACCTAAAATAAAAATTTCAACCATTCAGTTTATCTTGAACCCAATTAAACTAACTTTTCCATGATGTGTTTACCGACTGAAGTGTCCACTGCACTCAGAGGGTCATCCAGGAGATACACATCAGCATCAAAGTATATCGCACGGGCCAACGAGACACGCGCCTTCTGGCCTCCGCTCAGACTGACTCCGCGGTCCCCCACCAAGGTGCTGTCTCCGTCCTCCATGATTTCCAAATCCTAGAAGAGAAGCAGTTGTGGGTCAGAGAGAAGTGAGTGAAGTATTATACCCTTTTCAATGCAGAAGCGTGGATAGCCATATCGTATCTCTTCTGGTTAAACTCTCTCCCGAAGAGGATGTTTTGTCGGATGGAAGCGGGGAAGATCCATGGCTGTGGT
>KB310871.1:15660-36570 GCA_000328365.1 Capitella teleta
AAATAAATAAATAAATAAATAAATAAATAAATAAATAAATAAATAAATAAATAAATAAATAAATAAATAAATAAATAAATAAATAAATAAATAAATAAATAAATAAATAAATAAATAAATAAATAAATAAATAAATACAAATTGCACGCATTAAATGTCTTGGGAAAACAAAACGTGTCTTCTTTGTGAGGTATTGGTATTTTTCATAAGTAGGGAAAATCCCTATCAAACTGTCAAGATTTTAATATATAATAGAATATATAATATTTAATAGTAAATAAACCCAGGCATAACGATGAAACTATAACATATAAAAATATCATTTATTATACCTTGACCTGAAACCACTCCAAAACAATCAACAAAAAACAATAAGATCACATTAACAGAGAATGATAATTTACACTCGAACCCCACTCATAAGTGCAAAATTATCATAATTTATGCAGATATCAGCGACACCCACAGCGGTCGACGACCATGTCTTCGTGGTGCCTGACCACGATCATATCCTTCTCGTAATACAACATGCTGAGCGGTTTCAGTTTGGTCGGTACACAGCATGGTCGAGTGGTAGAGTCCCTGTCGTAGATCCTCATCAAACTCTGCAGGACGGCGTGGTTGGTTGGGTCGTAGTCCTGCACGACTGGAAGGGGACATTTACCATCGCACTGGTAGGCGTTGAATGAGAGTGGATACACGATCCATTCCGACCAACCGATGACCTTGAAGTCGACGATTAGGTCTTTTATTTGGCAAGACTCGCGCTGATTCTTCTCGGCGCGTTCCATGGCTTTTTCTTGGATTGATCTTTTGGCGCGTGAATTTGTTTGTGGTTCTTGCAGGGTGTGGAATTTCTGGAAGAATTTCTGGTCCTTGGTGAAGATGACCAACATGACGTCGTTTTGGTCGCTGGATAACGAAATGACCGGCGTTCTGCGTTTTTCGCGCCTGTTTTTGTTTATCCGACTGGAGATTTGTTTGAGGGTAATTTTGATGGACGCGTCATCGTAGCCAGTTTCTATGACGTCACGGATGATGGGAGTGAGATTTAAAACAGCGAATCCGTCGTTGGTTGCGTCATCTGGAGTCAACCTGTAGCTCAGCCTCTTTGCGCGAATGTCTCCATTGTAGACTGAAACTTTGGCACGAAAAAGCACGTGTCGGATGTTGTCTTCGTCAGCCGCTGGTTTGATTCGGAGTTCGGCCCTTTCCGTTTCTTCTCGGCGGGAAATCGTGGAGAGGTCAAAGGTTAAGGTGACCTTGCTGTCTGCAGCTTTGCTCTTGATGTCTGCGAATAGAATAAAATGGGTTAATTAATTAATTAATCAATTCAAATAGATTACAAATATTTATGTACTTATATAATATAAACATTTCTGTTACACATCATCTCCGAATACAGCTCATTCAATCATGGCTACTTAGTATATTAGAATACTTGGTCGCTTACTTATAATATTTTTTAATTTATGATATACTAAATCACAGAGAGAAAACATGCAATAATTTGTCAAGGAGGTCATAAAATATTATTCTAAGCACAATTTTTTGTTTAAATGTTGATGCGTTTTTTAGTTTTAGCGGCGCGCGATTGAAAACCAGAGTTGCGAGTAGATCGGAAAGCTGATAAAAATTATATCTACGATGAAAACGGTGAAAGACTAAATATATCCTAGGATGTACAATTACCGGAAGTATTAAGCATATACACGTCGTTACTCCGGCACGAATAGCCATGGAAAACTTTTTACATTTCATTTATACTTCAAAGGAAATTTTGCTCTGATATTTATATCAGTGCATTGAGAAATCCGTGCGAAGGCATGAAACAACGAAGCACCACGAAAGAAAATCGTCAAATCTTGTGTAATGCACGCGGGATCCTAAACATTAATTTTACCCGGAACAACGTCGGTCGATTTCGCCATAATTCGCATTAGTAAAAACTCACCTTTGGCTGGTAGACTTCTCACTGTGTCCGCTCGCAGAATGGCAACGTCCACGTGGTCAAGACCGGACGCTTGCGGCAACTCCTGGCCTCGCTGCAATTTATCGTACATCTCCAGAAGAAACCTCTGTGACGATCGTTTCCCAATCGTCGAAGACAGATTACGCAACACCGCCCGATCCATGATCTCCTGCGTGTGATCCATGCCCAAATCCTGACCACTAATAACCGGAACATTCCGGATGAGCAAATCCGGAATATCCTCAACTGAGAACACGAATCCGAAGATGGCGCAGATGAATGTTGCTAGTGTGCACTGCATGACGCCAAGGAAGAGAGTGGTGAAGTCAGGAAGCGGTCTGTCTGATTTTGATGACCACAAGTGGACAGTGAACACTGGTCAGTGATTCCAGACCATTGACACCTTTAATGATGGCCCAATCATGTGCGCGACGATTTGATTACCTGTGGAACAAAGCGGGTGTCTGAGAAGAGGATTTCCTCATTTGATCTGCGCCGATGAAAGGGGAAGAAAAGGTGTTGTTACAGCAATCGCCTCTGAGCGAAAACTGTCGATCCGAAAGAAGCCCGGTAGCGATAATTGAGCGGACGGCGAAGGGAATTAGAAAAAGTTTAATTAGGTTTGTCATCATGTAAGGTACTTAGCTATGAATGGGCGCATTAAACTATTAGACAATGAGAGGGTGTTTTTTTCATGCTGCGCCGGCGCGAACCAACTTCGGTCGCGAGGAGAAGTTAATTACAGAGGATTAAAAACTGAACAGAAGTTGGACAAATATTAAATCGAGTAAGAAAGAAGGGAATGAAGCTAAGAATCATTGTGTGCGCTGTGACTAGACAGAGAGTTGGAAAAAGAAAAGAAAAAAACATAAGAAATAAAATAAAACTCAATCGACCCGTCTGAGGTTGATTAAAGATATATATTCGATCATAATATCGCTTTCATAATTCATAATACATGGTTGAATGGTCACTGCTGATCGCTGTGAGTGCTAACTGTTAAGTACATCCTCAGACGAAGGTAGACGGCGTACAGACACCGCTGCTCCTCCGTCTATGAACATCCAATCATCGCGGTGAGAATGCGGGTGACACGTTTGCATTGTGTTATGAGGAAAACACATCAATTGGCGACAAATTTGACGCGATTTTGTTGACATTGCAATTTGTTCGATAACCAGGTTGGCCCCACGACGTGCTTCCGAAACATCGGATAGCATATAATAAATACGGCGTGTTTCATAATTGTACAATTAATTATTAATTAAAAAATTAATTTAATTCCTATTTTATAAATTGAGAATTTCTTTGTCAATCATTGGTGTGTAACATACTGTGTAAATACTAACAACGTTTATATCGAACCTCAATTGTAAATAGTGCTACTATCACACGCAGTTCAACGGAGTTCCATCGTATATACAATTGTTGCTTATAATCAATTAAATTATTAAGTAAGAAAATGTGAACGCTCGTGCGATATCGCCCCTTTTTCCGCTTTCTTGCGAGATCAATGCCAATGCACAATATTCACTCAAGCGCAAAGACGTAGGTAGAGTTGATCACGAATATTTCTGGAACGGAAACAGTTAAAGCAAATTCAATCAGCGCGGCCAACGAAGAACTTCAAAGGTAAGATCAATCAGTGCCCAATCAAGGCGATCATAATGAGTTACAGTTAGAGATAATAACAGATCTTAACCCTGCAAAAACAAATGATCAGGAAACATTTCGTTCTTCAAATTCTTGGTTTTGATATTTATGGTTTGTGTTCCTCCGATTCGCAAATGACCACGTGGCCCGATTAGTACAGACGTTTATGATTTTGTTGATGCAGTACATCCCGAGTTAACTTTGATTTGATCTTTGACCCATGCAACGCTCACCAAGCATGACGTATGAACATACTGAATTCCTTATCACCGGATTTCCACCATTTTTCCTGAGTTCATGAGCCATTTGCTACAATGTGTTGATGTTGTCAGCATTAGCTCAATCCATTCAATAACACGCCCTAAATATGATCACCCCTTTCCCTCATATGCATTATTCTTATAATACCCCCTGGCATCATGTTCTCTACCCTCTCCACCATCCATCCCTTCATCACCGCTCTTTCCTTCCACGCAGATGTTGACCAGGCGAAGTTCGTTGCGACCCAGCACATCGTCCGCCCCGGGAACGTCCGCCACGGACGGCAGCGTCCCTGCCCACCCTCCCCACGCACACAGAGTCCATGCTGAGATTCACCCGATCCCTCGAGATGCCCCGAAACCAACCCCCAATCCCACCAAAGAGCAGACCAAAGTGCGTGTGAGCACCGGGAAGGGGCGCAAGAACATGTTCGTGTCCGTCGAAGCCATCAAAGGAATCCACAAACGAATTGACCAACGGTCAAACCCTCTTCACAACAGAAGTCTCAGCGATTCACAGCTGTCGAAATCGAAAGGTCACCTAAAGAAGAGACAGAAGCTACTGCAGATTGGGCGCAGAGCAATGGCCAGTGCTGACCCCTTCAAAAGGAGAGACAGCTCAGCGGGAAGCAAGATTCCCATCAGACATTCCTCGGGGAACGCTGAACCAGAACAGAAAGAAGAGGACAAGAGCAAGAGAAGGAGGTCAGAGGAAGTAAGGAGGCCGCTGAGTTCCACGCCGAGGAAGGACGAGAAGCTCCTGACCCAAGTGAGGAAGCTTCTGGAAGAGAAGAGCAACAAGTATGGCAAAAGCGCGACGCCAGATAGCGAGAAGAAAGCTGTGGCAAGGATTGAGGAATGCTTTAAATCTCCGGGTGGAACAGCCACATCTGCTATTGCTTCCCCTTTGTCAGTACTACAAGCGACTGAAGTGAAGGATCCTTCTGATCTGGTTAAGACCACACCGCAGCTTCCAATTGCACCCGAAGGAATGGAAAGGGTTCTTGAAGGACAGTCAGAAAACACCGTCATGGATGTGGATGTCACGCAGGAGGCCTCCAGGAAGGATTCATCCGTCAGCAAAGAATCAGCAGACAACTCACAGAAACGAATCGACGACACTGAAGATGATCTCTACAATGAAGCCTTGGTTCCCGATTCTAAGTACAGAAAGGTCGAGCAGTCCACAGTGGTGTCAATGGAGGTCACAGAAGGGTCTAACACACCAGTAGAAGCCGTGAGAGCGATGTACAATTTGAGGCGGTCCGTGTTACAGAGCGACCAAGCTCAGACGACCAAATCTCCTGTTCTCATCGAAGCCAAAATGTTTTCTCAGCAGCGTAAGAGGAGCCACCAGTTGCCGTGGGCGGCCGACTCGTTCAGAGAAGTTCTCGACAGTTCAACTAAGTGCAAGAAGTTCAAACAACAGTGGGCAAAGAACACGAGGAATGCGAAGAGCATCTACACCGTTTCTGACATCAACTTTCGGCGAAACTTATCAAGGAGAAGAACGTTGAGTGAGAGTACGTTGGACTCAAGGAAAGAGGACGAAGAATCGGATGGCGAGGTCTTTGTCGACGATAAAGAGCAGGAAACAGCAGCACCTTACAGCAGCCCACCAGACGTCTTCAAGGAGCCTAGTCAGACGTCCAGCACGCAGTGGACATCGACAGCAGTTGAACGTGCAATCCAGATGCTGGAGGGTCACCTTGACACGCAGAAACAGAGTCCCAGTCAGCAAAAGGAAGCCGAGCCAACTGAGCCGCCTCCTGTTATTGCCAAGCGACGGAGATCAGACTCACAATGCCCGTAAGTATGAATAACAAGACCTTTTGATTACATAATGATCTGCCCTAGCAGACCTCCCATGGGTCCTACATTGTCCGAACGACTTCTCCCCAAAAGGAGCTCAGTATCCGGGTCAACGCCCACCCTGGAGAGACCCCCATCTGGGGGATATGACACAGCATCTGAGCAGAAGCCTCCCCCTGTCAACAACCTCGCTGCGTTCCTCCGTCGCACTCGACCAATTCCCTCTCCCAGCGTCCACCCAAGCGAAAGCTCCACGTCACGCCCTGAGCCACCCGCATCTTTCAACCACCCGTGGCCTCCTAGCACAACACAGCATGCGCCCTCGGATAGCATCCCAGGTCTGGGGTTTGTTAACAGAAAACCGGACTGGAGCCTCTTCTCTGGACTGGGGAACCGCGCTTCATCCATGGCGTCCGATTCCTTTAATCCACTCATGAATTCCGTTCCTCGAGAGGGCAACAGTGAGTCTCAGTTCCTTTTACTTCCACCAATCTCTTTATTTGCTTCCTTTCAGTCCCGTTTTTCTTTCCTCAAAGTCATCAGGCTCCTCAGTACTCCCCTTTGTCATCCACTCACGGATTTCTCCAAGGTACTTGCAGGTGGTATAAGCATCCTTATACCGAACTGCGTAGCATATTATGACTATAATTATTTCTGCCTTTTTGATGTTGATATATATATATATATTTTTTTAAATCTGAGCCCTTCAACCCCGAAAAGACAACCAACATTGCACTTTGAATTGAACTTTTTGTTTCTCTGCAGAAGTGCACCATTGGTTGGAGAAATCGCGGGAGTGCCACATGAAGGCCGTCGACACTTTGACGAAACACATTCTTAGCGCATCGGGTAAGTTGTATCACAAATTATGAATGAATGCAGCAACACGCATAATAATTATGGTATTATATGTACATCGTTTGCCTACATATAAGTAATTACGGTACTAGCAATCGACAAGCTCTGCTCGTGTGTAATCATAACGTTATAAGTGCGTTATGATTTTTGTTTTACTGGACTACTAGTCCTGGATCAGTGGCCAGAATCACTGTTTTCGACTCATATTGTTGAAAAAATACATCAAGCATAATACTTTCAGCTTCGGATGTTATAATAGTCAAATCGCCGCCTAGTCGACTAAGAATGCACTGGAACGTTTGGTTCATTGACTCTACCCACTTTAGGAATCATAACGCACCATTCACTTGTAGACCTTATTGACGTGTTCCAGATTACAGACGCTTGTATCAGTGCCTTGTAGGAGGTTCTATATCTGTCCCAAGATTACGTTATCTTGCGTTATCTTATTCTTCACAGAAGTGGGCGACTAAGTACCAACGAGAAAATTTTCTTATAGTCAACTCTTAACCAGTAATAACGAACTAATTACAATGTTTTCCTTTATATATATGTACATTTTTTCGCGATTCAATGAGTCACAATGATAAGTATAAGAAACATAAACAAAAACATATATAATTTATATATACGCAAACACACATACTTGCACTACTTGTTTATATTAGTGGTTTCCGTTCTGTGTTCCCATCAAGGCCTGTGTAGGCATTTCATAATGAGTTGCAAATATTCTTATCTTTCCCAGAAGTCATCCAATCTCTGCAGAAGGAACTTGAGTTGGAACGAGTGTCCAGAATTCGCATGGAACGGATGCTAAGAGACAACAACCATTGATCTTGTTTGGTTTTTATAAATGTTCAGTTTTTCTGTTTTTGTGAATTAAAATCTGTTGTTTCCTTTTCGAATATTCCCAATCATATTTCTTGTATATTTGAAAAATAAATAAATGAGCTGAACACAGTATTTTTTTTATATACCAGCAGAGAAGAAGCAATATTTATTATTCACTATTATTAAGATGCGGAAAAACGTGAATATTTCATGACTGCTCAAATTATGCAACAAAATAGGCCTTCATTCTGTGGGTACAAACATTATTATTAACATACCAATCCATAAAAAGCCTCGTTTAATTATTAAAAAAATAATACAGAAAAAAAAACAAAAAATGCAATTGCGGTGAGTATAATATTATACATAATTATTACACTAATGCAAACAGGCAAGGAAAAAGGTGAAGTATATAAAATTAAAATTTGTAAAACTACACTGAATAGTTATGCAATATGGTGATCAGAATTAACACCCCACACTGGTAAATATCATTAAAAAAAATCAAGAGAATCATTACACCGTGTTTTTAATGAATAAATGTGTACAGCGAAGGAAAATCCTGGTAACTTTATTTCTCGTCCTGGTGTTGTTGGTCACCCAGTTGGGCGCCTCCCTCCATGAACTGGTCGATGACTTGTTGCATGCTGTCGCGAAGTTCCTCAGGACCGTCCTGATCCTGCTCAACGTGCGTGTCCTTCGTGACGATGGTTTCCTCCCGGCCATCCCTCATCACGGTCTTCTTGTGAACTTGCTTCTTCATCACCAGTCTTGAAAAAAAAAAAAAAAAAAAAAAAAAATTATTAAAAAACAAATTTCGAACTAATTAAAACGTTACGACTAACACCAAGAAGAGCGTCGCGATCAGCAAAATAAATAATAATATTAATAACGTATAGGTGCATGTTTACCTAACAGGATGCATAACATATAATGTTAAATCTCATGACTTAACAATAAGTTGCACTGATTATATAAAAGACCATTTGCAAATCAAAACAAATATAAAACGAGCCATCGAATAAGCATTTTAAAAGCAGCAGAACAATCGACCATGTTTATTTACCTCTTGCGGGGAGGCAAAGCGTCGATTTAGTATTGAGAGGCTCTGGAAAAACGTGCATCAAACGTTAACCAAACGTGTCATTAATCAAATAGCAAATCCATCAGGGTATTATGTAATGAGTGGGGGTTCAATTTCGTTTCCTTATTCGACCGGAAGACAAAGTGGAGTACACACCTGGCGGTTTCCATTTCGCCCTCCTCTTCGTCATCTTCATCGTCGTCTGAATTTAATAAGTTTAAAAATTAAATAAACATGAAAGTGATTGTGAGCTGAATTCGAAAAGGAAGAATTCATATCAGAAGAACTCATTGCCATTCAATTGATTTCAAATTTTATGTTTCACTAAAGTCCCAGTGTCCTTTGGCTATCCCGTTTGTTTAACATAAGAACAACAACAGCAAACAAACGAAATGATGTACACAACATTTGAACTGATAATAAGCCCATTTTGACTGGGAAATAATTCTTGGTGTGCAATGAAACTAGACCTGCGTCCAAAATTCGTATTCCAAAACTGAGAGTAGATAATTGCTGGCAGCCAAATTGGTGATTGTGATGAAAACAGATCTTCTTCTACTGGCAAATAATTCGAAGTCGAAACCGTTGATGTCGCAAAAAAAAAAAAAAAAAAAAAAAATATTCAAGAGCTCGCACGGATAAAAACCAACGATCATAATGATTATAATTTTGGAAGGGGGATAAAAAATTAAATTGAAATCAAATACATGCACAAATGAAGGAACAGAAATAAATAAAATATCAAATTCCTGGAAAACAAAGAAAAGGATAAACCACATGCAGAATATTGCAACGACACAAATTGATGTGATGATACCACGAAAAAAAAAAAAAAAAAAAAATAGACACGCAAAGCAAAATTATGTGACGACGCCACGGCTATTTTGATGGTAGAAAAAAAAAAAACAAAGTCAGAATTGGATAATATATAATATTATTATGCGGAATAGTCAAACCTCTGCGTCGTCTCGATTGTTCGTCATCCACTGTTGCAAAACCAAAAAACAAGACGAAGAAAGAAATGCGTCAGTTTTGCGAGTATTTCAAACGAGGCGAATTTCATCAGAGAACAGATGAAGGAAAAGGAGGAAGAAAAGATGTGAGTCTACAGCCAACAACAGAGAAAAACGAACCGAACATAATACCGATAAACTAAGAGGTTGGCACACGCACACAATCTCACGTGACACTTTTGCAACGCACTCACGCACCAAAAATATGCATCAGAATAGTCAGAAATAACATCATTCAGATTGGTTAGACAAAAAAGAAAAAAAAAAACTTCTAAGATATTTTCCTGAAAGTCAGAAACAGCCTTGAGTTAGTGTCAGCGTTTTTGTTATTGCTTTCGTTTTTGGAAGGAGGGAAGAGGAGGAGGAGGATAGGAGGGGCGGGGGAGGAAACGAAACGTAACCAGAACTGAATAATGGAGGAAGACGAAGCAGCGGCTAGAACACATTTAGAATCGAAAACAAAATCGCTGTAAAGAAAAGAACAGAATACACTAAAGAAAAATGAGATGCCATGCAAGAGAAAACAACACTTTACTACCTCCTGGAGCAGACGCTTTCTCGGTGTGGTGACGGCGTACCATTGATGGGGAATGCTCAGGGCCGCAGTAACAGGTCTCAGAATGGGATGATTCAGAATCGGGGCTCGGAGGTTGGGAGAGGGGCTTATCTTGGGAGGAAGGGAGGGTGGAGGGCCTACTCATGTGCACGTACTCATCGGTGGTTTCGCTACCCTGACTGACGGCTACCTCTTCCTGAACCGTAGTGATTCTGCGACCGTATGAGAAATTGGTTTCGTTTCCATGTGAGAAGTCTGAGGAGTCCATCGACATGGCCATCAGGTCGCGGTTGCTGTCGCTGGATTTGACCGTCTCTGAGGAGAAGATGGAGCTGGATTGGCTCCAAGCTCCGGATTCCACCGA
The DNA here is from genome assembly GCA_000328365.1 of Capitella teleta. Lineage (NCBI taxonomy): Eukaryota > Metazoa > Annelida > Polychaeta > Capitellidae > Capitella > Capitella teleta. The sequence continues at coordinate 26,064 of KB310871.1, forward strand.
CATCTCCATGATGCCGTATGAGGTCTTCTCGCGGGTGGAATTCTCAATTGATCCAGTGGACATACTCATCGCTCCACCTTCCTCGTGGAGCGAATCTTTGTCAAAACTTTCCCTCGAGTGCGATTCGTGGATGGCTTTGTCCATTTCCAAGGAGTCCGCAGAGCGCTGCATGGTGTCCATAGATCTCTGCATTGGACTCATGCTGAGTGGAATACCTGGAATGCCACTCAGTGAATCAGCGGAGGTTTGCATGATGTCGTTGTAGGACTCCTTGCGGGCCTCCTCTGGTGGATTGCTCCTGGTGGCTTGATCATATTCGAAAGACTCCGCAGACATCTGCATCACAGAATCAAGATCTTGCAGTGAGTCCGAATCTAAGACGTCCGATCGACTGCGAGAATCACAGTCTTGTAAAGAGTCCGCGTCGATGTCCTTTGACGTCTGCTGAGCAGGCACGACTGGCACGATCGCAAAAAGAGCAGTGTTGTCGTCATCCTCATCATCATTCCCGTCAAGTGAATCCACATCAGCATCATTACCAAGTTCTTCGTCTTTCTCAGCCTGATCAGCGTCCTTGCCAAGCTCAAATGTCTCCACATTGCGCGATGCTTCTCTGATGATCTGCACAATTTCTTGGTAATGTGGATACTCAGCGTCGCCAGCCAGAGAATCCCTGTCCATTTCCCGCGCTGCCTCAGCCCCACGCACAACATCCTCGGTCGAGCTACTGATATCCTTCACCATATCTGCTGGTTCCACTAAACGCTCCTGAGATAACGTGAGGTCCTCATGTTCTGTTGCTGGAGATGTCTGATCAACTGCCATCAGAGCTCCAGACTCCAGTAGCGACACCACTTTCTGCGCTTCCGCTTCCAGTTCAACATCCACTTGAACCTCTTCCTCTAATCTCTCAAACTCAGCCAGGGAAGATGACGAAGAACGCAGGCTGCTTGTCTTGTCAGCAAACTCCTCTGGACTCAATTGACTTCGTTCAAACTCTGAATCTTGCTGGAGGTCTCGTTCTAGCTTTTCAAACTCAGTCAATGATGACATGGAGCTGGCGCCAATGCTACTTTTGCTCTCAGGTGTCATTTTCTCCAGGGAATCCGAATTAGTGGTCCGATCGAGTGAGTCTGACTTACCCACATCAGACTCAAGCCTTTCAAACTCAGCCAACGAGGACGAAATAGACACATCATCTTTCTCTCCACTCCTGGAGTAAATCACTTGCTGCGCCAATGGTTCTGGTAGAGATTCTCCACTGCCGCGCTCCACAACCTCCGCCTCCAGAGTTTCAAACTCCAGTAGCGAAGATGACACAGACACATCATCTTTTTCTCCACTCTTGCCAAAGAATCGTCCTGTGATTGCCACCGGTGACTCAGACATAACATCCGGAGAACTGACAATGCGGTCAGAGGAATCTGACACAGTGAGCCGCTCTGAACTGCTGGTTCCCACAGAACCTCTTTCTTCCTCCTCTTTTATGGGAGCCAACGGAAGCGTGACGATAAGGTCACTCTTCTGTATGATATCGTATTCATCATCAATTGGAGACTCAACCAGACTGGTGTCCTCCTGATCAAGCCTGTCACTGCTGGAAGATGACTCGTCATGCTCCATAGTCTCTTTATCTCGAACATCTATACTGATAGCAGCTTCAGGTAGTTGGTCCTCGTGGAAGGAACTTTGCATGTCAGATGTGAAAGATGACGTCATAGATGCGATGTCAGCAAGCCTGTCTTCTTCACTCTCTGGTTGAACAGCAACCACGGTAGCAAAACTGTCAACACTTGAAGAGTCAGCATAATCTTCGGGACTTGTGATATCAAATTGTTCTTCACATAGAGGAGATGTTGCCTCTTCTGTAGGAGGTTCCTGAGCCTCTTGCATTTCACTGAAAATGCTGAAGCTATCATCAACCACAACGGCCTGTGGTCGGTCTTCCTGCACTTGTTCTGCTAGTGCCATAGCACCAAGGGCAGCACCACTGCCAACGGCCACGCCAACGAGAGTCGACTGGCTAGAACTTTTGCTTGCTGGCTCAACAGGTTCAATATAGGTCTCTGAGGATTTCTCATGAAAGCTCTCATTTTCAGCATTATGGTGAGAATCTTCACTGTGGTGAGTATCATAGGTTTTCTCCACTTCGACAACTTCTTCATCCCCTTCAATCCATTTCCTTGTCAGTTCCTTTTCCTCTCTCACAGTACCTTCCACAACACCCATCATTTCTACCGATGCCTCAACATCATGGCTCTTATCAACAGAAACCTCACGCACCAGCTGGTCGTTATCATCCAAATAGACCTTCTCACTATGCTGCTCTGCGTCCATTTCAAGCATCTCGCTGTGTTGATGCGTCTGCTCTGTCATCGTCTTCACAATTCGTTCTCGTTCTTCCACAACTTCGTCTGGAGAGTTTGGAGACAAGGAGGTGTCCGTGATGATTATCTCTTGGGTTTGGGAAACTGTTTCTGTGGATTCTTCTGTTCTTTGGACAGTGTGCTCTCTGGTCACATGGGTTACTTGACCCTCCTCAAAAAAGTGTTCATCAAATTCTTTCAAAAGTGTGGCATCTTCAGTTTTAGTTTCAGAGGGTTCAAAGAATTTTACACTTGTGGCATGCTGGTGGGACTCATTAGTTTCCTCGGGCTCAGACATTGCAACCTTGGCTTCCTCCATCAAAGATTGAACAAACTCAGATGCTTGCACTCTTATCAAGGATTGTTCAACGTCTTGTTCAACGTCTTGTTCAACGTCTTGTTCATCGTCTTGTTCAACGTCTTGTTCTGGTGCCTGTACATCTCCAGCAAAGATGATAGGCGAGGCTTCAGGGATTGGTGACTTTGGGCGTTCAACGTCAAAAGGATCAGGCTGGAGTTCAAATCTCTCAAGAGTGGGTCTTTCGAGAGGCGACTCGACTGTGGTTTCAGGAGTATCCTCAGCCAGAGCCATCAGCTCAGGATCTAATTCGAAATCTTCAGGATCCTCAGGCTCTTCAATAATGACAAATGGTTCCTCAGCATTTGACTCATCAACGTTAGTCCATGAATCAAATGATATTTCTTTATCAGGAGTCTTTAACGTCTTATCTAGGACTTCCAAGTTCGTATCCTCCTCTTCGTCATTTGCAACTGCGGCAACAAACATTTCAAAGCTGGCTCCTGTCTCGAGAGCCGCTTTTCCAGAGGCGACAGCAAAGGCAGTTCCAGTGCTTTCCTCAGGTTGAGGTTCTTCAGTATCAGACTCCTGGTCAACTTCTTGAATGTCATGTAGTTCAGGCGATTCCACCTCTTCGTGGGTTTCTTGTTCCTCAGTAATAAAATCCGACTCTGTCATAAAAATTTCAATTGGTGTGCTGCAAGATGATCTACGCTCTTCATCCCCAGCCTCAGAGGTCTCATGCTCAATTTCCATCGCAACCTCTTGAGGCTGGGCTTCAACTAAAAAATGATCCTCACTTTGTTGTTGGTGGCTTACAGATGCAAGTGGTTCATGGTCTTCAAATGGTGCATCGTGGTGAGGCACAAACTCCACTTCAGTTGGTCCATTTGTATGCACATACTGTTCATCCTCGGTGATTTCCTGCTCGGGAAGAGGAGCTTCCTCTGGGGCTTCTTCAACCGCAGCATCGACTTGTGTTTCAGGGGTTAGAATAACATCTGGGATAGAGCATGTAGTTGGTAAGTCGAATGGAGATATTGGACCAAGGGCGCCTGATGCTTCACTGCTGATGGGAGAGGAGTGATCAAAGCTCGGAGAGTCCTCGTCTCTGGATTTCTGGCGTGACTGATTTGGTTGTAAGTCATTTGGTCTTGCCGCTGATACCTCTTCAAGATGTCTGGCTTGCATTGACTGCATGACATCAACGTAAGTTTCAAATCCCGAGAGATCTTCTTGAGATATGATTTCAAAAGGACTGCTGATATCTTCACTGTTGGGATCGTCATCCTCGCCAACATGTACTTCTTTGATCGTTATTTCTTCAGCTGTCACTTCTTCTGGACTCTCAGGAGATAAGGCTCTCTCCAGAGCGCCTTCTGCGGCCAGTTGCCTTTCTAGCATTTCAGATTCAAACACTTCATCTTCAGGACTGGAAAGAATAACCTTACGCTGGGGCTCCACTGTCAAAGTTTTCTCCACTGTATCAGGAGAGACATCATAAGTAGCTACAACTCGTGAAATGGCTCCCAAATCCAAGTCATACGTCGCAGCAAGGATTGTAGGTTCTGCTGATGCATCAGATGAGGACGAGGTCTTCGGAACTTCTTCACTGGAGATCGATTCAGCTTTTTTCAAAGACTGCAAGCGGGTCTCCTTAGCGCTATCGTCTTGGGTCTCATCTTGGCTTTCGATTGATTCAATTGGTGTGGCAAGCTCTTCCTCTTTTTCGGGTTCTCCAGGTAAGGGCCAAACAGCAACTGGAGGCTGAGGAGACGGGGTAAGCTCCACTTGCATCTCAGCTACCATGGCATCTCGCTGATCTCCATATGGTTCTTCCATGTCCTCGCTGTCAAGGGAAGCAGATTCGGTCAAATCCAGGGATTCTTCTGATGGGGCACGGTCAATTTCATGTGCCAGTTTGTCACCTTGCTCTTGGCTTATAACATCGAGTGTAGGCCCACCGAGAGCTTCATCCAAGCTGGTTTGTGAGACAATAGCTCCTCCAGATTCCTTGTTGCTCTCTTCGGGTGGGGAAGGTCTGCTTTCAACAGGATCTTGAGTTTTGGGAATTTCGAAGTGTGAAGACTTTTCGTCAACCATTCTTGGGGTAGGCTCTGGATGGAAAGTGTATGCCTCTGGTGGACTGACCAAGTCATGACTACATCTCTCGAGAATGGTGTCAATTACAGCTGATTCATAGGCTTCACGAATATTCTCATGAGGTTCACTAACTGCACCACCAAATTGATTACTTTCAGATACTGGAGTTAGAGGCTCATTGCTTGCTTTGTCGTATTCCGAGTCAGTTTTTGAAGGGCAGTCCACTTCGATGGTACCTGACGACTCATCAGTGGTGATCAAGTTGAGTTCTCTCCTCAAAGCCTCTCTTTGTTCTTCCGTCTTTCCATCAATTACAGTTGTGCCAGCAAATGCCATGTTGTCAAACGACATATACTCAGCCCTATAGCTGTCGGGAGCATCAGGGTCCACTGGGGCGCCGTTCTCGGGCTCCGGTTCAGGAGATGGCCCAACACGCAGTGCGGGAGGTGCCACCAAGGCAGAGGTAGTGGTCAGCTCTTCTTTGTCCCTAACCTCCTCCTGCTCCTCAACTAATTGCCCGCTGAAGGATGAGGACAAAAACTCAGGTTCCTCAGGGAAAAATTCACTTGGGGAGACCCCAACACGCACCTTGCCCTTCAGAGGCTTACTTTGTTCATAGAGAGGGGATAATTCTTCATGGAGGGCTTTCTCGCGGGATGGTGATATGGGTTCGGGAGGAGAATGCGATAAAGAGGAGCTGGTCTTATCAAGATCTAGATCGAGGGGTTTTCTTAAGGATGGGGAAAAGGGTTCATCATCTGAATTATCAGATTTAATGTCCTCAGATTCAATCCGTCCAAACTCTGGAGTCCATCCCGTAAAGCAAAGTGAGAAAGAGAGACAGGGAGAGAGAGGGACAGAGTGCTGGTTAGTTTCACATTCATCAAAATTAGCAAAAGATTAAGAGCTATGGGCGCTATTAAAAACCAACTCCGCACTCTTTAAGGGATCTAGCATAGAAAGGTAGGCATGGCAGTGTCTTTAGTTACAGCGGTTAGTTGTTGCTCGTAAATCATGTCAGTAGTACAGTACTAACACAGCAAGCAAAGGGCCAGAAACCAAGGTAAAAACTTAATATATCGAAATGAAATATAGAAACGCAACAGTTGAGCATTAAGCAAGAATCGTTTCTGTAAGAAATCAGGAGGAATAATTTGACAAATCATGAAAATTTTGGGAATTGATTATGACCGATCAGGGAGTTTGGATTTTCATCGTCTTAATAACATCTGAAAGAGGATCAAATCAGTGAGTTTTGTATGAAACAATGGCCACAAGGTGATCACAAGAACAAAAAATAACGGTGCACAATATCAAACGCAGGGGCAGGAGTAGTGTCGATATTTCATATGATGACAATGTACAGAAGAGTGCAGAAAAACACGGCGTAGAAATGAAGCAAGTTGTACAGAGCATGCCAAAATGATAAATAAATAGCCGGAAAGAAAGACTGAAGCGTTGAATAGTGGTGTACAGGAAAACTGAATATCTATAGGACAGGATAGCAATCACGATTTAGGTGGGCTACCTTGAGGGCTTTTGTCAAAGGCCTGATGTTGCTCTGACAGAGGCAGTGATTCATCTGGAGACGAGAAGTGGCGGTGGCGATCCATGAATTCTGCTGGCTCAGACTCGGCACCTTCATACGAATGAGTCCTTTCCAGTCGGTCGTCTCGGGGAGAAGTGCTTTCAGTGCAGCCCAGCTGATCTAGCCCTGACTCGTATGTCTTATCAATCGGAGAGGGAGTTTCTCTCGTAACTGATGTTTCCCTACTGGTAGTAACTACTACGACTGAATCAGTGAAATGTACTCGACTTTTGGCTTCAGAATCACTGAGAGCTTCTTTCTCATCTTCCCCCTCTCCCTTTTCTGGCTTGTCAAAGTCTACCTCATCTTCAGAGCCTTTCTCGTCCACATCCTTCTCTTCAATACTTGTGGCTTCTTTGCATGAAGCGTCATCCTCATACAGATTTTCAAAACTGCAGGATTTGCCCACTTGAGAGGTTAGATGGGTTTCATGATGCCGAGTATCAAATCTATCGCCAACATCCATTTCATCTACACTGACTAAATCATGACTCTCTTCACCGGGAAACTTGGTCTCCACATATATATCCTCATAACTGGATGATTTTAGTCTGTGTTTTTCTTCCAAAGAAGCACTCAGTGGCTCACTGGGAATTCCTGAATCTTGGATATCAACTCGATCTACAAGCTCAACCTCATACTGAAGGTGCTCTGGGGCAGGCACTTCTTCTAGGCCACTATCCCCTAAGCTATCAATGGGCGTTTTGGTTGAGTAAGGATCTGTCAGTAAAGAGAGGATAGCAAAATGCAAGAGTTAGATGATTGAGATAGCATAGAAAAGAAAGGAAAGCAGAGCAAAGGAAGTTAATGCAGACTTATTTTACATAGCAAGAAAATAATCAGTGGAAGCAGTCATTTGAAGCCAAGATAAAACAAACTATTGTACTAGTGGTATGGAAAAAAAAAACGAAATCTGTTAATTCATAAGTGGACTCATGAAGTACCTGTCAGAGTGTCTTCATGGTGGTCAGCGGTGTGTTCCAACTGGTCAAATTGGTGTTCAATGGTCAGTGGCTGGACTGGATCAGGGACAGAGTACACATCAGGAGGCAGCTGTGATTCAGCCTCATCACACGCTACCAATGTATAATCTGAAGGGGAGGGGGGTCGCTCATCACCAGGGGTACTATCAGTGGATCGACGAGAAGCCTCAATTGATTGCTCAATAAAAATTTGCTGAGACGTATCTGCACCAATTGGACCCTCTGTTTCGTGATCAGTTTCAGGATCCAGAGTGAAATCAGTAGGGGATAAAGGACGACCAACACTTTGCACATCATCCTCATCAACTTCCTGGCTCTCGAGAGATGGCACCTGTTGGCCAGCATTCACAGGTGCTCCTTCAACTAAAAAAGACTCCTCGGCAGTGGCAGTCCTCTCAGCATCATATTCAGTTGCACGTTGGCAGACTTCATTCATATCCACTTGGTCATCATAACCATCATGAGAGAAGGAACCCTCCTCAGTTGGACTCTGCACCAAAGGACTAGCTTCTTGAATGGCTATCTCTGGAGCTATCAGACTGCCTGTCCCTGATGACTCAACTGGGCTACCTAAATCATCAGCTTGGTCTTGTAGTGGTTCGTTAGTAATTATAATAGGGGTGGGATCCATTAAGGGCATGCTTATTTCTTCTTCTTGTTGATCACCGCGGCTCTGCTGAGGGCCTGAAATGTCAAGAGATTGATTATTTATCTGCAATTCTGCATCTCCAGGTCTGCTTTTCTCCAGTGAACCTAAAATATATTGCTCTGCTGCAACCTCACCTAGATTCGAAATTGGCAGATCAAAAGTGAAGTCAAGAGCTTCCTCATCACCACTAGTGAACCCATGAGGACTGAACACTAGCTCTTCCACCCCAGCCTGGCTGTTATCCCCATTATCGGTCATATCTTCAATTTCAGCTTTTTCGATCAGGTCGCTATCAGGGCTATCGACACTGGGACTTTGATCAGGTGACTGACTGCATGGCGTCAATTCAAGTGGAAGCATAGCACTACCTCTTTGAGTCTTTGGAGAAGTTGCTTCCCTCTTGTCTGGCTCCTCACTTAGTCCATGAGGAGCCCAATTTTCAGTGACCATGGAATCCCCCATGGTCTCTTCAAAGTGGTCCGATTCAGATGTGTTACTTCCAGGTCGTTGCGAAAGTTCCTCAGGTTTCACTCCAGACTTCTGTAATTGATCGAAACGTCCTGTAGATGTTGAAGAGCTAATAGCAGAGGTAGCATCGAAAAATTGATCATCCTCATCAACACCGGACATTGAAGATGTCCTCGTCTCCACAAGGTATTGTTGAACTGGAGATATTCCACTAGCTCCTATGTTTCCAGGAATAGGGCTACAGTCAAACATTGTCCTTTCTCCATGCACTTGTTGTTCGCGAGTTTTCTTCACACGTTTTATTACCTTTGTTCCATCAGGTAATGTCTCTTCCGTTTGATGAATATGGGTAGATTTTGAAGGATCAGTATTGAGAACATCAGAGTATGCACGTACATCAGGAGGAACAAATCCTTCTGAGAGGACTGATTGGGCATCCTCATCTGATTGAGGTCCTTCCAACACAACACGCTTGAGAACTGTCTGTCGTTGTCTAGTCTTGATTACTTTGCGAATAATGGTCCGGCCATCTGGAAGAGTCTCTTCAAATTCTTGAACATTGGTTTCGATTTGTGGTTCTCCTTCTACAGTGTCAGTGTAAAGGCGAAGACTGTTTCGTGAGGAAGATGTAGGTGAAAGAATTCCTGATGGAGGAGGTGACATGTAAGATGCAGGGGAGAGGGCATCCCTGGCATCGCTCAGGCTGGAATGAATACTAGCAGTATCAGACAGCTCAGACTCGGGAACTTCTTCTGTGATTATGTCTTCCACAATTTCACCATCTGGCCCAACTTTTCGAACTTTGCGAGTAACAATTTTCTTGACCTTGGTTCGAATGAGCTTCCGTTTTACAATTGTTCCATCAGGTAAAATGTCTTCTACTTCATCATAACCAAAAGGCTCAGCTGATGATGATCTGGACCACGAACCAGATTCAACTGCTGTAGCACCGGGAACACTTTCTGGGACACGTCTCTGAATACTGAGGGTATCCATTTCTGCAGAATCTTCTCTAGTTTCCTGTACCTCCTTCTTTTCAGCAGCAATTTCTTCAGCTTTTGTTTGCACCTCGTCACCATACTGAGATTCAAGAGTGGAATGGTCAATAGCCAGTGAAGAGCTATCAATGTGATCACTATCAGACTTCTCTGATTTTTGAGACTCAAGTAGGTCTTCCTTATATGCATCTGTGCTGATCTCAAGACCGCTTTCAGTCATCTCAACTTCAAGTCCAATGTAGCTTTCAGTTTGTTCAGATCTTGCGGCTTGGATGGTGACTTCTTCCTCTGAAGGCTTGGCAGGTTCATCAGCCTCGCCATACAATGTTGTGGTCTCAGTCACTGTCCTTTCCTCATAGAAGCCTTCCTCGTGGCTCTCATCATCAACACCTTCCTCAGGATAGACTTCAGGAACAGCATCATCATCTTCACCTTCGCCAATTTCAACTCCAGAAATCAAACTCTTATCAATTTCTGAGGTGATTTCAGCAAGTGGAATGATTGGTTTGATTTCTGTTACTGGAGACAAAATAGAAACAGTCCTGACAACTTTTCTATCAATCCAAGTTCCATCAGAAAGCACCTCATGATAATCATCCTCTGTACGTTCAGATTCAATTGTGTCTGCCCCAGCATCATTTGATGGCTTGATATAGATGTTTTCAACTATTTTAGTGCCAACAAGTTTGGATTGTTTAGCCTCATCAATGACAGCGCCATGCTCGATCCTCTGCTCAACAACATTTATGAAAACCTTTGTGGTGACTGTTTTGTAGGAGACACGACTACCATCAGGTAAGGATGCATCACTCTCAGATATTGAAGTATCCTCAAAACTTCCAGCTTCAATAGTGTTAAAAGTAATGTTGGGATCATCTGCAATGCATTCAAGGGCCTGCTCTTTGGCCATCACCTCGGGAGCCTGCTCCAGCACTGCTGCTGGCGCCACACTCTCCTTGGCTGGCACCTCCTCGCTGGGCACCTGCTCCACCATGATTGCCTGGCTGGCTGCTGCAACCTCTGCAACAGGGGCTGGCTCGCCCACAAGCTCGAC
>KB310871.1:36620-86197 GCA_000328365.1 Capitella teleta
AATGTAGCTTTCAGTTTGTTCAGATCTTGCGGCTTGGATGGTGACTTCTTCCTCTGAAGGCTTGGCAGGTTCATCAGCCTCGCCATACAATGTTGTGGTCTCAGTCACTGTCCTTTCCTCATAGAAGCCTTCCTCGTGGCTCTCATCATCAACACCTTCCTCAGGATAGACTTCAGGAACAGCATCATCACCTTCACCTTCGCCAATTTCAACTCCAGAAATCACAGGCTTGGGTTCCTCCTCTTCAACTGGAGCCTTCTGCAACATTTCTTCATCATATGCATCAGTGCTAATCTCAAGACCACTTTCAGTCATCTCAACTTCAAGTCCAATGTAGCTTTCAGTTTGTTCAGATCTTGCGGCTTGGATGGTGACTTCTTCCTCTGAAGGCTTGGCAGGTTCATCAGCCTCGCCATACAATGTTGTGGTCTCAGTCACTGTCCTTTCCTCATAGAAGCCTTCCTCGTGGCTCTCATCATCAACACCTTCCTCAGGATAGACTTCAGGAACAGCATCATCATCTTCACCTTCGCCAATTTCAACTCCAGAAATCACTGGCTTGGGTTCCTCCTCTTCAACTGGAGCCTTCTGCAACATTTCTTCATCATATGCATCAGTGCTAATCTCAAGACCACTTTCAGTCATCTCAACTTCAAGTCCAATGTAGCTTTCAGTTTGTTCAGATCTTGCGGCTTGGATGGTGACTTCTTCCTCTGAAGGCTTGGCAGGTTCATCAGCCTCGCCATACAATGTTGTGGTCTCAGTCACTGTCCTTTCCTCATAGAAGCCTTCCTCGTGGCTCTCATCATCAACACCTTCCTCAGGATAGACTTCAGGAACAGCATCATCACCTTCACCTTCGCCAATTTCAACTCCAGAAATCACTGGCTTGGGTTCCTCCTCTTCAACTGGAGCCTTCTGCAACGTTTCTTCATCATATGCATCAGTGCTAATCTCAAGACCGCTTTCAGTCATCTCAACTTCAAGTCCAATGTAGCTTTCAGTTTGTTCAGATCTTGCGGCTTGGATGGTGACTTCTTCCTCTGAAGGCTTGGCAGGTTCATCAGCCTCGCCATACAATGTTGTGGTCTCAGTCACTGTCCTTTCCTCATAGAAGCCTTCCTCGTGGCTCTCATCATCAACACCTTCCTCAGGATAGACTTCAGGAACAGCATCATCACCTTCACCTTCGCCAATTTCAACTCCAGAAATCACCGGCTTGCGTTCCTCCTCTTCAACTGGAGCCTTCTGCAACATTTCTTCATCATATGCATCAGTGCTAATCTCAAGACCGCTTTCAGTCATCTCGATTTCAAGTCCAATGTAGCTTTCAGTTTGTTCAGATCTTGCGGCTTGGATGGTGACTTCTTCCTCTGAAGGCTTGGCAGGTTCATCAGCCTCGCCATACAATGTTGTGGTCTCAGTCACTGTCCTTTCCTCATAGAAGCCTTCCTCGTGGCTCTCATCATCAACACCTTCCTCAGGATAGACTTCAGGAACAGCATCATCATCTTCACCTTCGCCAATTTCAACTCCAGAAATCAAACTCTTATCAATTTCTGAGGTGATTTCAGCAAGTGGAATGATTGGTTTGATTTCTGTTACTGGAGACAAAATAGAAACAGTCCTGACAACTTTTCTATCAATCCAAGTTCCATCAGAAAGCACCTCATGATAATCATCCTCTGTACGTTCAGATTCAATTGTGTCTGCCCCAGCATCATTTGATGGCTTGATATAGATGTTTTCAACTATTTTAGTGCCAACAAGTTTGGATTGTTTAGCCTCATCAATGACAGCGCCATGCTCGATCCTCTGCTCAACAACATTTATGAAAACCTTTGTGGTGACTGTTTTGTAGGAGACACGACTACCATCAGGTAAGGATGCATCACTCTCAGATATTGAAGTATCCTCAAAACTTCCAGCTTCAATAGTGTTAAAAGTAAGGTTGGGATCATCTGCAATGCATTCAAGGGCCTGCTCTTTGTCCATCACCTCGGGAGCCTGCTCCAGCACTGCTGCTGGCGCCACACTCTCCTCGGCTGGCACCTCCTCGCTGGGCACCTGCTCCACCACGATGGCCTGGCTGGCTGCTGCAACCTCTGCAACAGGGGCTGGCTCGCCCACAAGCTCGACCCTGGTCACGGTCACGGTCCTCTTCAGCGTGGTGCCGTCCTCCAGGCTCTCTTCCAGCTTCTCCACAGACTTCTCGGTCTTGGTGTTGTCGGCACCGATCTCAGTCACTCCGGGACCGAGCTCCACGATCTCCTCCTCTACCTCAGTGCCCACGTGCTTCTCGCTGGCGTGCCTGTCGCTCTCGACCCCATCGGTCAGAACAATCTCAGTCAGGGTCTGGACCTGCTTGGTGGTGGTCACTTTGCGGTGCACCAGGGTGCCATCCTCCCTGGTCTCTTCCTTCTCTTCAACATCGGTTTTGCATTCCACGTCGCCCTCGACCACCTGCGTGGTCACCTCGGGCTCTTTGGCCATCACCTCGGGAGCCTGCTCCAGCACTGCTGCTGGCGCCACACTCTCCTCGGCTGGCACCTCCTCGCTGGGCACCTGCTCCACCACGATGGCCTGGCTGGCTGCTGCAACCTCTGCAACAGGGGCTGGCTCGCCCACAAGCTCGACCCTGGTCACGGTCACGGTCCTCTTCAGCGTGGTGCCGTCCTCCAGGCTCTCTTCCAGCTTCTCCACAGACTTCTCGGTCTTGGTGTTGTCGGCACCGATCTCAGTCACTCCGGGACCGAGCTCCACGATCTCCTCCTCTACCTCAGTGCCCACGTGCTTCTCGCTGGCGTGCCTGTCGCTCTCGACCCCATCGGTCAGAACAATCTCAGTCAGGGTCTGGACCTGCTTGGTGGTGGTCACTTTGCGGTGCACCAGGGTGCCATCCTCCCTGGTCTCTTCCTTCTCTTCAACATCGGTTTTGCATTCCACGTCGCCCTCGACCACCTGCGTGGTCACCTCGGGCTCTTTGGCCATCACCTCGGGAGCCTGCTCCAGCACTGCTGCTGGCGCCACACTCTCCTCGGCTGGCACCTCCTCGCTGGGCACCTGCTCCACCACGATTGCCTGGCTGGCTGCTGCAACCTCTGCAACAGGGGCTGGCTCGCCCACAAGCTCGACCCTGGTCACGGTCACGGTCCTCTTCAGCGTGGTGCCGTCCTCCAGGCTCTCTTCCAGCTTCTCCACAGACTTCTCGGTCTTGGTGTTGTCGGCACCGATCTCAGTCACTCCGGGACCGAGCTCCACGATCTCCTCCTCTACCTCAGTGCCCACGTGCTTCTCGCTGGCGTGCCTGTCGCTCTCGACCCCATCGGTCAGAACAATCTCAGTCAGGGTCTGGACCTGCTTGGTGGTGGTCACTTTGCGGTGCACCAGGGTGCCATCCTCCCTGGTCTCTTCCTTCTCTTCAACATCGGTTTTGCATTCCACGTCGCCCTCGACCACCTGCGTGGTCACCTCGGGCTCTTTGGCCATCACCTCGGGAGCCTGCTCCAGCACTGCTGCTGGCGCCACACTCTCCTCGGCTGGCATCTCCATGCTGGGAACCTGCTCTAATTCATATACCCGATCGCTTGCCAGCTCCTCTCTAATTGGCTTCCTGATATGCATATGAATGACAGTCAGGGTCACAGTAGATCCATCCTCTTCCATGTGCTCCTCAATAGGATCTTCAGATTGTTCCACAAGTGCATGTTCAATGTCCTTCTCTCTCAATCCATCATGATAATACTTGATTGTCCTAATTTCGTTGATTTCAACAATTCTTTCCTCAGTCTGAGAGTCGATCTGCTTCTGATGTAAGTAGCTAATTGTGGTGAAGTCTTGGAAGATTGTTTCCATAGATGTTTCTGTGATGACTAGTACTCCTTCTGAGTCTGTTCCTTCTTTCTTTGTGGTTTCAATCACCTCCCTTTTCTTTCCTGCTTGGACTTCTGTTTGAACAGGAGTTTCTGGTCTTTGTAGACACAGCCCTTGTGCAATGGCACTCTGTGCGGGTGACTCTTTGAAATCCTCAGCTATGCTTTCACTTGTGTCGGAAAGGTAAAGGTCTGACTGCGGCTCCTGTGGGTCTGGAAGCGACATAGGTTCTTCCTCAGGAGAGGAAACGTCTGATTCCATTTTTTCAATGAGCTGTGAAGCTCGGTTCCCCTCAGTTAGGGTCACAGTGCGTTCTGGTGTACGGAAGGATCTATCTGGTGAATCGATGGAAGCTCTTTTTTCAAACATGTCAACTAGGGAATCGACAGGTTTCTGCTCTTCTTCCACTGGTTTACCTGAGGAAATCAATGTGATTTCCATCCAAGAATCAGCGTCCAAATGAAGGAAGCATGAAAGAAAAGCAGAAATGAAATACATTAGGAAACAATCACCGGTCGGTCCACAGAAAAAAACTCAATAAAACTGAGAAGCAGAGACGAAAGCAAAGTAAAGCTTAAGCTGGTTTGAAATGAAACGAAGCAAAGAGGAGAAAGGAAGACAGCACGTGAGTGGAACCAAACGTTACTTACAGGAGTTATTCTCAGAACATAAACTTCGAATTCGATTCAGAGCACGGAGTACGGATTCACCCCAAATCAAGACGCATGAACGGAATTAAATGATATCTCGTTGACCTGAACTCAAAATCATGGAGGTGGTTGCAGCAGAGCAAGGAGACAGTAATGATGCAAATGTGTGTTAATGAGGTCTTGTGGGTGGAGTGGGGAGAACATGCAGAAAAGCTCTGCCCAACAAGCAGCAAAGCCAAGCCAATGATGTCCCTGCAGTACGTGTCTGCTGCAAAAAAAAAAGTTATGAAATCCATGGAAGCATAGGGATGGATTGCGCCACATGGGCCTTTCAGTGCGAGAAAGCTTGGTTAATGCATTTTGGAGAAAGGGTTAGGACGAGATTGTCGATCATGCCTGAGTGCTGTGGAGAGCAGCTCCAGCTATCGCTTGAGCCATGCTGAGGTGGAGGGAAATGTCTGATTAGCAGCACACCCACACTCATACAACACACGCCAATGCCAACCCTATCACTAATGAAAAAGACCCTATAAATGCAATGCAAAAGACAAAAGCACATTGGTACCAAGAGATACAAAAATTCAAAACTAAACTAAAGGGTTATCAGAGATCTGAACACAAACAGAAGCCAGTGTGTGGTGCGCATGTGTGGTGTAAATAGCTTCACAAAACCTTATAGCTAGTACAAAAATAGAAGAAAAAAAAAATCTTATTGTAATGCCATCAATAAGAAGGGTTAATCAGAGGCAACAGATTAATAGCCATTACTGTGTCCTTACAAAACCCGCAAAATGATTTCTTTAAGATTTGAGCAAAACATGAAATACGCAATGGATAAGGTCCAAAAAAGCATTCCATTTTTTCCGGACAAACGATAAAGTGTTCTTTTGAAATGAGTGACATTGACAACTGATCAAAACGGAACTGAAGGCTATGATAAAAACGAACCTTCAGAACCGGCGTCCAGGCCGTAATATTCAACAAAATCGGCTTCGTCAGCCGGTGGGCTGTGGTCCTCAGTGACCGTTATAACGGGCGGTTCCTCACCACTTAAAACTGCAAGTTAATTGTGAGGGAAGGCATGCGTTACTCAAACTGAATAAGCAATAAAAAGCACGAGAAAGAAAGTGTTAAGATAATGTTAGTATGTATTGGAAAACCACAGGCAAAAAGAGCGTCTCAATGCACGGATTATTTCTACTGACACGTGGTGACCACGTGATACCTTAGAATTTGAATTGAATCGAAGCAAAGTTGTAATTTGGTTACCATGGTAACGGAGCTAATTTTAGATCACACCCCCCATCCTTTTCACACTGCAGTGCATAATTCTGCTTCCACACAGTACAGTGGATCCTTTGGATATGCATCTGTTTTCCCTTGCACATTGTTTTCGTGACATTGAATTATGTACATGTCGCAATCACCATTACACCCATTGCTCCATGAGCTACTTGAGGATACAGTTACGAAACAACCCAGCCACACACACGACCCCGATTGACCCGTTGATATAATTTATGCTTTTCGACAGATGCATTTATATACACACGTACAAACTACATGCCATTTTTGTTTACACAATCAGGGTAAAATGACGTCACACAGCAGGCACACTTAAAAGAACTTCGCCTCCACCTTTTATAAAAGCCAGTGCAGCACATAATTATAGAAGCCATTATGCTATCTTTAACCTCTAATTTTGTTTTCCTCAATTAACAGGTTAAAATCTTTGATTGGATTCAATTCAAATTGAAAGGCGGAAATGAGGAAAAAAATCATTGAAAATATTTGAAAGATAGCGTTTATTCCATACACAGAAAACATTGGAAGCAGCATTGAATTATAAGAAACATAAGGAACAAGCATACTATGAAGCTCTTCATTTTCATCTCTTATGACATTTGTACATACATGCGGCCTATTTGGATCAAAACAGTACAAAACAACCCCCTCTCTACGTGGCTTCTTTTATTGGCAACGAAAGCCATAAGACATATAATGTTGGAAAACGAAACAAAAGTACATTGATGACATGCAAACGTATCCAGAGAAACAAATAAAACACAATTTCACAAAGTAAACATGTTTGGCATGCTGAAGGAAAACACACAAATCATGGAAGAAAAAAAAAAAAAAAAAAGTGGAAAAAAATTTGTAAAATTAAGAGAAACATATTTGACAATAATTAAAACAACCCTTGTGCAATATAATGAATAAGTGTAGAAAGCTTTTATCTTTGTTTAGGGGTAAAAAGCCCCCGAGAAGAAACATTGAAAATAGGCAAAAAGGAATGAACAGAAAGAGATAGTAAGGACACTGAAACATAACAACCCCCCAGCTATGAGAAGCAACGACATTTAAGCGTCTTTCGTACACAGACATGCACAACTCTCAATGATGGCAGGGTGAAAGGGAGAATCTAGGGAGAGGGTTAGGAGAGGGGGAAAGAGGGACTACGGCGGCATGGAGCCAGCGACAAGTGAAATAATTCAGGCACCGATACCTTCGCTGAAGTTCTCGTCCTCTTCACGAAAGGCGCCGGGCGGAACAACGGCTGAGAAGGGTGCAAGAAGGAAAAGTAGAGGAGCAGGTAGTACAAGCAGGCAGAGTTAAATCCCCTTATGCTACACATTATGGTACAAATTAGTGATCAAGGTACAGATAAGTGCTGCTGGGAGAAGGACATGATAATAATAATAATAAATGTGCAGCAATTTTTCTTAACAATTGGCTTGAAAATCAATTGGATGGCAATGAGCGTATAATAGGGTGGAATGACAGAATCAGATATTAAAGAGCAGGCCGCTGCTGCTGCTTCTACAGAGAGGGATTTAGTAATTTCTACCTGATCTTGGGGACTGGAGCTCAGCCTCAACGCTGCCCTCAATGACCTCTTCAGGGAAGCGCTCAGGGGCAGCCTGTGGACCATTGCGCGCTTGGGCGACATCATCTTCTTCCTCCTCATCGTCATCTGGGAAACTGCGATGCTGGTCATGGATGTCAGCCTCGAGGATGTCATCAGGAGCACCCTCAAGATAGACGCGGTCAGTGGTCATCTGTTGCTCAGTGGTGGTCACCACTTTACGTTTGACAACAGTGCCGTCATCCAGGGTCTCCTCGTACTCTTGGACATCAGAAGAGCGTTCGGGATCTCCCTGGACGTGGTCAGAGTATCGGCTGAACTCTGGCTGACCGGCCTGCATAAGCATGGCTTGGGCCTCCTCCTCGTTGGCGGGTAGAGAGTCCTCGGGGCCTTCCATCACAACACGCTTGGTGATCATTTGCTTCTGTTTCGTCTTGATCACTTTGCGCTTGACGATGGAGCCGTCGGGGAGGGTCTCCTCAAACTCCTGAACTTCAGTCTCAACCTCAGGATCGCCCTCAATGGTGTCGGTATACACCTTAAGGGAGCCCTTGTCAGGATCTTCCGCACCTAGTTCGGGAGAAGAAACGAGATCATCGACTGGACAAGATTCCTCTGGGACCTCCTCCGTCTCCTCAATCACCTCGCCATCTGGACCAACCCTACGAATTTTGCGTGTCACCATTTTTTGGGGTTTACCATGCACAACTGTGTGCTTAATTATGCTGCCATCCGGTAATGTCTCCTCATACTCTTCCAAAGATCCAATTTCCCCAGGAAAATCTTCCAAGGGTGTTTGCTGCAAAGATTCAGGCTGACTGGTGATGCTGCTGTCATCAGAGGGAATGCTGCTGTCAGGGGATAAGACGGTTGGCTCAGCCGGCTTGGTGAGCTCTTCAGGCTCATCAGATTTCAGGTCATCAACTGAAGCAATTTCCTCAATCGGTTCAGCTGGCTCAGCAGGCTTGGTGAGCTCCTCTGGTTCAGTAGATTTCAGGTCTTCAATTGGAGCAATTTCCTCAACCGGTTCAGCTGGCTCAGCCGGCTTTATGAGCTCTTCTGGTTCAGTTGATTTCAGGTCTTCAATTGGAGCAATTTCCTCAACCGGTTCAGCTGGCTCAGCCGGCTTGATGAGCTCTTCTGGTTTAGTTGATTTCAGGTCTTCAATTGGAGCAATTTCCTCAACTGATTTAGCTGGCTTGGTGAGCTCCTCTGGTTCAGTAGATTTCAGGTCTTCAATTGGAGCAATTTCCTCAACCGGTTCAGCTGGCTCAGCCGGCTTGATGAGCTCTTCTGGTTCAGTTGATTTCAGGTCTTCAATTGGAGCAATTTCCTCAACTGATTTAGCTAGCTTGGTGAGCTCCTCTGGTTCAGTAGATTTCAGGTCTTCAATTGGAGCAATTTCCTCAACCGGTTCAGCTGGCTCAGCCGGCTTGATGAGCTCTTCTGGTTCAGTTGATTTCAGGTCTTCAATTGGAGCAATTTCCTCAACCGGTTCAGCTGGCTCAGCCGGTTTTATGAGCTCTTCTGGTTCAGTTGATTTCAGGTCTTCAATTGGAGCAATTTCCTCAACCGGTTCAGCTGGCTCAGCCGGCTTGATGAGCTCTTCTGGTTCAGTTGATTTCAGGTCTTCAATTGGAGCAATTTCCTCAATCGGTTCAGCTGGCTCAGCCGGCTTTATGAGCTCTTCTGGTTCAGTTGATTTCAGGTCTTCAATTGGAGCAATTTCCTCAACCTGTTCAGTTGGCTCAGCCGGTTTTATGAGCTCTTCTGGTTCAGTTGATTTCAGGTCTTCAATTGGAGCAATTTCCTCAACCGGTTCACCTGGCTCAGCCGGCTTGATGAGCTCCTCTGGTTCAGTAGTTTTCAGGTCTTCAATTGGAGCAATTTCATCAACTGATTCAGCTGGCTCAGCAGGCTTGGTGAGCTCCTCTGGTTCAGTAGATTTCAGGTCTTCAATTGGAGCAATTTCCTCAACCGGTTCAGCTGGCTCAGCTGGCTTTATGAGCTTTTCTGGTTCAGTTGATTTCAGGTCTTCAATTGAAGCAATTTCCCCAACTGGTTCAGCTGGCTCTGCCAGCTTGATCAGCTCCTTTGGTTCAGTTGATTTCAGGTCTTCAATTGAAGCAATTTCCTCAACTGGTTCAGCTGGCTCAGCCTGCTTCATGAGCTCCTCTGGTTCAGTAGATTTCACGTCCTCAATTGGAGCAATTTCCTCAACTGGTTCAGCTGGCTTGATCAGCTCCTCTGGTTCAGTAGATTTCAGGTCTTCAATTGGAGCAATTTCCTCAGCTGGCTCTGCCGGCTTGATCAGCTCCTCTAGTTCAGTAGATTTCAGGTCTTCAATTGGAACAATTTCCTCAACCAGTTCAGCTGGCTCAGCCGACTTGATCAGCTCCTCTGGTTCAGTAGATTTCAGGTCATCAACTGGAGCAATTTCCTCAACCAATTCAGCTGGCTCAGCCGGCTTGATCAGCTCCTCGGGTTCAGTGGATTTCAGGTCATCAACTGGAGCAATTTCCTCAACCGGTTCAGCTGGCTCAGCCGGCTTGATCAGCTCCTCGGGTTCAGTAGATTTCAGGTCATCAACTGAAGCAATTTCCTCAACTGGTTCAGCTGGTTCAGCCGGCTTGATCAGCTCCTCTGGTTCAGTAGATTTCAGGTCATCAACTGGAGCAATTTCCTCAACCGGTTCAGCTGGCTCAGCCGGTTTGATCAGCTCCTCTGGTTCAGTAGATTTCACAGTGTCTGATGATTCTGGTGATTGATCTGAGAGAGCTTCCTCTTCAATTAGATTTTCTTCAATGAAATCCTCGATGACTTCTCCATCAGAAGTTGTAGTAATGACATGAGTGACAACAGTGCTTTGCATGTATCGCCTGATCACTTTCCTCTTCACAATACGTCCATCAGGAAGCTGTTCCTCCTTCTCTTCCACTTCTTCTTTCACAGCAGCCATCGGCAATGCTTCTCCCATTGCATCGCTCACCATTGTATCAGCTTTATCAATAATAGCAAGCGGTACAACCACCGCTGTTGTGGTGATGATCTTCTTCCTCAGCCACACTCCATCGGGCAGCGACTCCTCAAACTCCTCGACTGACACAGATGTCTGCAGGGATGGATCCAGAGGATCAGTCACTCCTGGAGGCAGAACGAGGACAGTTTCCTCCACATCCAATCCAATCAGATCTTCAGAGGTTCTCTCCTCATCGGGTACGCCGTCCAGAAGGACTTTCTCTGTTTTCGGTTGTACATGTCTAATAGTGGTGATGATAGTCTTCGTTGTGGAGCCGTCAGGGAGTGTGCTCTCCTTTTCTTCAGTCTCGCTGATAGATTTCACTTCTCCCTGCGTGATTTCCTTGGTCAGTACAGGTTCCTTGGGGGATATTTCAGACTGCTGGACCCAGTCTTCAAAGTTGGCTTGCTCCGCATCAGGCAAAGCAGCGTGGATAGGTTCCACTTGTTGCGGTGAGACGTGTTCCTCGGCTGGGGGCTGCTCGCGGCTGGCCCACGCCTCAAAGCTCTGGTCGCCTGCAACAGGATACGATGCAAGCCCTTCTTCACAGGCCGCGCGGTAGCCTAATCTTTGCGCATTTTGAATATGAAGCAGCGCATTAGAGAAGCATAGCCCCATTAAAGCCATGCGTGATAAATGAAGTGTACCGCACTGCCAAAGCAGATGAAAGCAGCGTCTCATGAAGTCAGTGATGCATGCTTGGAATCCATGTCAACAGCAGCTCCAACACAAACCAAAATAAAGCTGATCCTCACATGCAGATCGGTTAATTCAGTGGTGACACGCAAAACTCATAAGTTGTATTAGGCGAAGGCAAAAAGGTCAAAATGATAATCTGAGAAGCACACTGTAGAGCGAGTGCACTGGTTAATAGATTGGTCTTGAGGAGGACTCAGGAGGTGAATGAGGTCAGGAGGAGGTCACAGAACGAAAAATCAAACACAACATAAAAAATAAGTTCGTGCGAAAAGATGTCTTTCGTTTCGAAAGAGAACTCATTTATATAATACCTATGTTTATATAACACAGGTTCCGGATCTCACGTGGAGAAACAGGGAAGCGAAAATAATATACAGCACACAAAATAGTGGAAAAAAACATTCAATATTGTTTTTTGGATTTGCTTCAAGCGCTTGCAGCGTAGACAAAGACACACGCAAGAAAAGCCAAATCTTAAATACCTTCTTCCTCATCCTCTTCGTATGAAGGAGGGAGAGATGACTCAACCGGACGAGCTTCCACCAACTTAATTGCCAATTCATCCTCATTAACTTCATCCGGATCTAAACAGAAAACAATCCATCACCATTATAAATAAAAACCTTAATAATAAAGTGGTCAATTTTGATTAATACTCAACGTAGAACTACTGGCAGAAAGATTTAAAAACCAAATTTCAAAACAAGATATAGACAATGGAACGCCAACGAGACGATTTATCATCATACATCATTACATGAAAGAAAAAAACTTGATGAAAGAAAAAAAACTTAAAAAGAGTGACAAAAACGTCCACTTCGGTGAGGGTTAATGGTGCAAATAACGAAATGTTTAAAATGTGCGCGAGTTAATCGGTAGGTAATGTGTGAAACCTGTAATATCGGAGATAAACTACAAGAACACGAGGAACATCATCAAACGATGGAAGCCAATGAAAAAAAAAATGAAAAAAACCAAGAGAGAACAAAAATCAAGGAATGACACATCTGTTTCAGGAAAGGATCACATCAAGGGTTCATGCAACAATCTCTACCTGACTTGGTTGCCGTGGTTACGGTTGTCTTAGAAACCGTCTTTTTGACCATGTGCCACTGAGTACCGTCCCAAACCTCCTCCACCTCAAACTCAGTGTTCTCCTCTGTCTCTTCTACAAAGGGGAGGAGCAAGGAAACACTCGGTTAACCGGCTAATTAACAAAACCTAATTATACATAGCACAAAGCATGCAGCGATGGGAAGGGGAGCTGAAGCAGCGAATTTCAGGATTATTTCCAGTCGTGATTCAATTGGTTAAAATTTCCCAAATCATCATCGTCAGTGATTTGAGGTGGTTCATGTGAGCGGATTTGGGGGAAATCTAATGCGCAGTAAGCACTAAGAGGCTGGCTCTTTTAATGCCGTACCTTCAAAGTCATTGCCAACAGGAGAAGGGGGCGGGGTGACAGTCTTGGGTCTCTCTATGCGATCGTGAACACCATCTAGAATAAATTGTGCTATAATTGATGATCAGGCATCGCAGAAGGTGGAAAGCATGGGAGGTGGAAGCGAGAATGGTTAGCAGCATTGAATCAGGTTAAAAGTTAAGGGTAGACAACGGCTGTGCATGCATGTCTTCCTTAGCAAGATCCCTACGTAGAAAGCGGCACAACACGCAAATCACCTTTGGGGTCATCTCGCACGATCATCGAGTCCTCACTAGACTCCGAAAGTCGATCGTCCATCCCCTCAACTTTGGAGCTGGTCATGCTTTCTATAAGCTCTTCAACCGGAGCTCCGGGTTGCACAGGGGGCATGGCAGACTCCTGTACCGGAGCCTGCTGCCACTTGGAACGATCCATTTCACAAACAAGATCTTCATCCGCTGTTGGCTCATCTGAAAGATAAACCGACACCTCAACGACTCCGCGGGAAGAACGAGTGTGTCGAGTGTGTGTACGTTGTTCAACAGAGTTAAATTGCTAGCAGACCAGAGAGAAGAGCCAAGTGCCAGGAAGAAAAAGATTGACAACCACGTCGAGTACCTGGAGAATCAGGACGCTCGACAACAACGGGAGAGGCTGAGTCGACAGCGTTCAAGTGGTCGGCAAGCATCGCATACGCCTCCTCTCTCGATTTGCGTTGGTCAGGAGTCTCTTCCGGAGGGGAGTACAAGCCACGCCGCTCACTGACGTCAGGGTTAATCGTGTCTTCAGCCACAGATGAAAGGGATCCTATAAAAGCCCCAGGCGGAAATAAAGTTATAGCAGCAAGCAGAAGCGTCTCATCTTCTCATTTCCCTTAATTAATTAGATAGAAAGCAGAAGTGGCAGAAGTGTAAATAGTCCACTACTAATATTATACAGATTTACTAATCAAAGCGGAATTTTTGCCCGTGTTTAAGTCAGACTGACCGACACGCAGGGATGACCGGTCTTTCACGGATCCACTGTCGCTTCCGGATTCTTCCTGAGCGGATTCAGATTCCTAGAAAGATGAAAATGAATTGTGATGACAAAAAATACAAAAGTAAACTTTGATTTTAAAAACTGAAGAATAATTTTACATTTGAAAGAGGTGAAGATAGAAAATGTTTACATGCAGTTGGCTACCTGATCATGCGAAGGTCTCAAGAAAACTACATCGAAATTACATCATCTCAGGAAATCATATATTTTAGGATATATAGAAAAAAAAAACAAAAACAGAAATCAAACGCTATATTTAGCGTTATATCGGAGAAAAGGGAGAGGGGATGAATGTTTGTTAAAAACACTGACTACGTTATCTCACCTTGAGGTCTTGATGGGCCTTGAAGCCCCAAAGAGAATCATGCGATTAAAACGGGAAAAAATAAAAGAAGAGGCAAGTTTTGAAACCAAAGCGAGCAGTTAAAAAATTTCACCCAATCCACAAGCACAAAGCAAATAATTTTTAAGCATTTAATCCAGGGGCCAGTTAAACTACACCAATCGCCCGTACTTAAGGTTTCCCTGAGCATTGTTACATAATAAATGAGAAATACCTTTTTAGGTGTTTTGTCCTACAGAGTAAGGGAAAAATACATATAAAAATGAAAACTAAAAGAGGAAGGGGGAACGTTTCATCATCTCTTCATTTCAAGTCACACGATTGGTAAAAACCATGCAAAGGGGAAATGAAAGCAAAAAACATCTAAGAGAGGAAATAAAACCTCGTCAACTCACTTTGATCATGTCTTGTTCATCGTACGAAACATCGAGCGAGAGGCCACGTTGCAAAGAAGATTCTGTGGCTTTGGGCAGTTCATCGAAACCTGTGATCAACAGACAAATCAAAAATCAAGCCACAGATTGACCGCTCAGCACTGACCAGTGTCCAGCTGCATGATGGCGGCCTCCTTCTCTTCATCATCAGTGACGTCCTCCACGTTGTACATGCAGTTCTTAATCACGTCTTCGCGGCCAATCTTTCGGAGTCCGCGTTCGAGGTCGTTGCCGGTGGCGTTCTCGCCGTTCTTCTGCACCCACAGGTGTAGCATGACGAGCGCCTGCTCACTGACGAAGGTGTACTCGGACTGGATCTTGATGATCTCCTCTTTGGTGATGCCCAGCTGATAGGCCAGGTTCACCCAGTCGCCCTGCAAGGTGTCCGCGATGTCAGTGAGACGCAGCTCGGCTTTGGAAATTTGCTCGTCATCTGCAAACACACAAAAACAAAAGTAAACATGCAGCAGCATTGCTTCTCATTCGCACCTGGACTGACTCCAGTTTTCATTAATTCGTATTTGCGTTTGAGTTCTTCAGGGTCAAGGTCACCGCCCGTGTCAGGCGATCGTGACGTGTCAGGGAGGTTGATATTGAGGTTGCATATTGGGGTTTGTGGGGCCTCTCCGCGCGCAACTTTGGGTTCACGCATGAAGGCGATGCGACCCACGGGGTCCTGGTTGCCGTCGCGCACACGCACGGTCATTGGAAGGCGGTTTTCACGGAAGGCATGGAAGTTGATATATAGCTGCTCCCCGGATTTCGTTACAGGGACAAGGTTGCCACCCATCTCAATGTACTGCGGCTTGCCTTCCAAGACCTGCAAGGGAACCAAGATTTAAAGAGCGACGAACGAGAGCGGGAGGGCTCACCTCAACATCGCGGCTCCTGGCCACTTCGGCGAAGTGTTCTTGGTTCTCGAGGGTCTTGTCCATGCGGTCGTCCGTCATGCAGAAGACGCGCAGGCGAGCCTCTTCGGTCGTGTGGGGTTTGGCGAAAACAACAAACTTGGACATGAAGGGGACGGCTGAGCTCTCACGGTAGAGCTCTGTGGCCATTTTGGCTGCCTCGTTGATGTTCTGGCAGTCCATCAGCCAGAATCTGTAAATATGTCACTGGGTTAAGAGGTCAATTGTATCATGATGAGCAAATAAACCTTGCGGAGACTGTGGTGGTGAATGAAACGCAGTCATCGACAAATGTTAACGGAGTGGTTCCGGTGATGTCTTCCCATTGGGCGGGCGAGGTACCACCTGGGGACAAACAAACGCCATTGGGTGATTGCACACGAGAGGAAAAATTCCGGAAAAATATTAAAATTCAAAATCGATTAATAATAAATGACACAAGAGATAAAAAACAAAAACATTTTTGAAGCGATAAAAATACGAAATAAGATGGAATGAAATGGTCCGAACATAGCGACGCCACATGACACGAAAAAGTACGAATAAAATTGACATGCGAGAAACACAGATCGTGCAAATAAGACCAGGAAGAAGTCGACAAAAAAGGCGGCTCTGAAATGTGCATGAGGAGGAGAGGACAAGATACCTGGAGATCACTCAGCAAACGAAAAATAGAAAGTAAAAACCTTACGTTTGGATTAAAAACCAAGAGCAGAAGAGGAGAGCGGACAAAGGTATTCTTATGACTTAATATCCGAAATATAAAGAGAGATGATAGATAAAAGATAAAATAAGCACATCGATGAGAACATAAGCGACGTTAACTCCTCCCTCGGAGGACGAAGACTCTCGATACCTTTACCGTCCGGAATAAACTCTACGTGGCCACTTTCACCTTTCAGGTAAGCAAACGAATCGATCCCTGAGGAGTTGGAAGAAGGAAGAGAAAAACAATGGAACTCGATGAAACTGAGGATCTCCAGTGGGCGACTTTCATGCGCAAAAGAGAGAGAGAGAGAAAAAAAATACAGAAAAAAAAAAATAACAAGAAGAACCTAACAGTGTGAACTACGATAGTTACGGGGGAAAAAAAGTCAAAAAAAATCTTTTACCTATTGCCTCGCAAAAAAACAAAAACGACCAGGATTGAGTGGAGGAGGTGGAGAAGAAGGAGAAATGAACAGAAACACCATTCTTTTTTATTTTTTAAATAACTAAACGAAGGCTTGTTTCGTGAAATGGGACGACAGTTGACTTTACTTGAACACGTTCAGAACGGCTATCGACAAGTTGACTGAAAACAAATGTAAAAAAGATGGGGAAAAAACGTCTGTGACATAGAGAGATAAGAAGGGAAGAAGTTGTATCTAATATGTGGAGCATTCATTTTGACACAGGCAGACCGCCTCCTCACCAGTGATGCTGCACAGAAGTCGGAGGCTGGGGGTCTCCTGTCCGCCGTACTGGTTCAGCATGCCCTTCTGCGATGCCTTCGGGACGGGGATCGTCAGGGTGATCGGCTTGTGGAATTTGCGGCGTCTCGGTTCGACGGTCACGATCGGTGAGACAGCGACTCGGTTGCCGAGCATCTTGGAAACGAGTTCGGGTTGGATCGGTTGAGCCTGAAGAGCACACTGATTGTTAAGAGTTCCGGGTGGTTGACGCTGAGCTTACCTGGAGTCCGACCTTGATTTTCTTGGTGAGGGAGCCTTCGGGGAAGACGGCCTGCACCTGAGGGACGACCGTGGAGCTGAGGAGACCGCCCTCCGGCCCAATGCTGTTGCTCTCTTGCCGGATGCGGGTGACCACCGCAAAGTATTGTGGGAAGTCTGTGGTGAGGATGCGGGTGATTCTCTTCTGGTACAGCTCCTCAGCGCTCTCGAGATCTGTGTGAGTCACAAAAACGTCAACCGTCAGTAATCGGGGGGAAAAAAAAGAGACGCGTGTGTGGGTGATGAGATGATGAAAAATGGACTTACCTTTTGCGACTGTGGAAAAAATGCTAATACTAACAAAATATATAAACTATTACTAAAAATATCCCGCATACCGAAAGCTTTTTCTAAAGACTACTAGATAAGTACTGGAAGGTTTGTATGTTATACCATGCAGTACTACAAGGATGCCCTCAGATGCACCGAATGACCCATTGAACTATTGAACTACAGAAGTTAAAATAACACAGAACCAAGCATCTTGTGAAGGTGAGCACCTGATGTGAACTTTCTAACAAAACTTTAATTGATAAATTTCCTTGTATCTTTAACACAAACACAAGATGATTAGCAATGTGACCAGAGTAAATATCATTTTTGTAGAGAAAAACACTCAAGTGAAACCAAAACATCTTTTCTCACATTCACTCATCAAACTTTCACACAAAGGAAAGGAAGAAAGGAAGAGAGCATTTCAGGAGGAATAAAAAGAGGAGGGGCTCTTTCTAAAGAGGAGGAATTAGATAAGCAAATTATGTTAAGTACACAAGCAGATAAACTGTAAGCAGATGCGATAAGCAAAGCTTATCAATTATATATATCGCCACAGTCTATAAGCAGCGTTCAAAATACATGCCATTTATGAATGCAATACGTGAGCATAAGATTCATAATTATGCGTAAGAATCACGGAATCAAAAACTGCTGAGCTGTTATCGATCTGAGAGGAAGGAGGAAGAGGAGACACGCGATCACATCCCTCTGGCATTCACCTTCACCTTCGAAGCTGCCCCCGAGCGCCTCGTGAATAGCGTCCTCTGATGCCTCCAGGGAGTGCTCGTGCCACGTCTCTCCGTTGTCCGACCGCAGGATAGTCATCTCTCGCTCCTTGCCTCTCAGGGACGCAAAGTGCGGCACTTCAATGATGACAGGCCTGCGGTAAAACGATGTTACACAATGACATCGCGGGCGGTTGTTTCGTACCCAGAGAACTTGGCGCCCATGGGCCCCATCTCGAGGACACGGCTGGCGAGGGCCTCGTTCTCCATGAGAGGAGGGGGGTGGGTGAGCTTCTCCTTCTTGACCAGTTTGCAGGTCACTCTGGTCGGCATGCACGCTTTGCCGGGGGGAATGATGATGCGCACTCCGCTGTGCCGGCAGCCACGCATGGCGCCCCCACGGGCGTCAACCATGAAGCTCACGAGGAAGCTGCAAAACGAGCGAATAAAAATCAACACGCATAAGTCAGTCGTGAGTGAACAATAAACGGTGGCATGCGGTTAACGACAGCAAACAAAGAAAAGAAATGTTTGGGAAATTGAGCTCAAATCCCACTGTGAGCAAAAGTATCAAAATCAACTGAGTGCTCTGAAATTTCTTTCAAAGGCAGTGTATTTCAGCTGCCAACAAAAATCATAAACTTATGAAAGAACAAACGACATCAACAATTATTCTACATAATCACCTTCTCCATTTCAGTTTTCTGCAAGAATCCGATCAACGGAGAGAGAGAGGGAGAGAGAGGATAAGTACAAGGAATGAGGGAGAAATCCAGAACCAGAAGGGAAGCAATGTTAATAATAACTCCATGCTCCATGCTAGAATTCAATCGCTTATTTGCACAGCGGACACAAGTGGCCACTGGTGCTTGTACGGAATATTCCCAAAGTCTGCTCTGCTAACCTTATAATAATATTACAGATCGATACAAAGTCATCTTGATTAGCGCAATACAACACCCCATTGGTAACACAATCTGATTGTTAAGGAGCTCTTGGTCAGTCGAGTATTTACTAAACAAGGCAGTTGTACATATTCCCTGGAACTAAAATCAACCTCAGAATCTATAGCTATCACGATCTACTGATCAATGGTGAATTTTCCCCCGGATCCCCCACAAAACAAGCTGGGAAACCAAGTTCCCAACACTCGGAATTTTATGTTTAACACGGAGGCCTCTCTTGGGTGCCATACTGAGTGCAGATGAATTCCCAACGCATTTGAAACAGATCAAAGTTCCTCAATTCGAGAAGAGGGAAAAATCCAACCCAGCAGATCGCACCGCAGAGAGGAAAAACGCGCTTGTTGTCATTTCCTCAGCTTAGAACGATGTGTTGTGACGCTTTTCAACATTCACATGATAAATATCGAAAAACTTTTTTTTTGGCCAGAATCAAGATTAACTTGCCACAATATTTAAAGCACAATCGGCTGTTCTGTTGACGGATTCTCCATCTTACACACAATAATAAAGCAAGAAAAATGCTGCATGTGGCAGAATGTGCGCTTGTGATGCTAGAATTCAGGCATGATTCTGACAGTATGTTTGTCAAGTCTGGCAAAATGACTCATTCTAAAAGCAAATCATTTTTATAGCGTCTAAAAGCAAATATAAGTTCATTTTTTAGTCGTTTACAGTTGATACAGTGTGTACGGCTGGTAGATTACTTTAGCTTACATAACGACCAAGAGTCGCCAGCCTGAAGGCATTGTGCAGGCAATAATCAATAGAGCAACTGGCGCACAGACCACCATCCCAGACACGGTCCAGTCTGCATAATTCAGTACACAAAACGGTCGCATGAAGCACATCGCCAGTATTACGTACAACCCCCCCCCCCCCCCACCCCCGGGGGCAAACCCACACAGTACACCAAACAATACTAAACTCACACTAAAAAAAAAAAAAATCACCACCTAACACACACACGCACTCACCCGGAGTAAACGGGATGGCGGTCCACGGCGATGTTATCCGGGTCAAAACTGGACGCAAAGGACGCTCCACTGTAGCTGGATCCGTAGATCCTCGAGTCGACGGCGTCCGACATGGCCTTCGGGGGCACGGCTCCCGGGGCAGGGGCGACGGAGGCGTAGCTGGGAGGCGCCGCAGTCGCCATCAGTCGCTCCTCCTTCAAAAGACCAGGCATGATGTTAAAAGAGAGAAGCACGAAAGAGAGATTGTTCTGTGATGGGGTCGAGAGCAGCACTGCGCGCAGAGCGGAATGACACCGGGTCTTAACTCTGCGCCGCGGATCTAGGTCAGTGTTTACACCGGCCGCCCAGAAGCATGCACAGCGCCGGCTGCATTACACCTACTTTAATCATGTTAAATACAGAAGCAGAATGTGCGATTGTATAGAATGACGTAATATAATAGACGGAAAGAGAAAAAGGATTGAGTGTGTCGTAGAAGGGGGGCTGGGCGCCATGTGGTACGGGGGTGGCGCCTGCTCGCATATCATTATCGGACACAATGAACGTGTTTGACCTTTGATCACGATGGTGAACATGCTGGCAGCAGGTACTGGGGATGGTGCGTTATGATTTACGATGAGTCACGAGTGCGTTATGATTACGAGGGAAGGCGAGCGTGATGGCGAGAATCATAACGCACTTATCACAAAACTTCAGTAAGTAAATATAGCTCCATGTAAAAGACAGAAGTACCACGAGAAACAAGACTAAATTATATACAAGGTAAGACAGAGGTTAGTACTTACCCATTAGCACAGCCATCGGGGTTAGTAGATTGCATAACTAATTTCGAGATTAGGGTAAAAAATGACTTAAAGAGGACCTCTGATTATTTTGAACTAGTATTCGGATGATAGAGGATGCATCTCAAAAGACAAATACGCCTTTTGACTGACATATTTTCAGACAACACGCTTGCTGTGGGCTAATTCCTAGATACATCGAATTTGAGAGGTTTAGAATCTCGCTTTCTTCTCGCGTTCGATTTCATACCGTCATGATGTCATGAAAGTAATTCTTCTATTGTTAACAATGGGAGCCGTCGAGAGAGCAGATCTTTCAGCAGTTCTCATAGCACTCATCTCGTTTCAAGCTATTCTGCCTCAGGAGTAAGAGATTCGTATTTTGATTTGTCTGGAATATTCTTCAAAGGTGACCGAATTGTTCAAAAGTGGTCACTCACAAAAGCCCATAAAATCGTTCTAAAAAGGTTCCGAAATGAAACAGAGGTCTTCTTTAATCAGAATTTAATATCATAATTAGTGAGCGGTGGTCCCCTTATCTCGACAACTGATTAATTTCTCACCTCCATGCTGTCGAAGACGGGGAAGTCGCTATCATCCGGTCGATAGCTGCTGCTATCGTTAGCGCGATAACTCTCCCGATAGCTTTCACGTGACAGGGGCGCCTCTCCATCGGGAGGCATGCTGGAGAGCGTGCTAAAGCGTTCGAAATAATGGAAATCGCCCTCCTCCTTCAAGAAACATAGAAAACGAAAAAATAGTACAACACAAAAAAAAATCATAATAAAAATTAAAAAATAGAGAGATATTTACACGAAAGAAAGAAAATTCTAAGTTTTAAGTATAAAGACATTCAGCAAAATATGAAACTGACCACATGTTGTTTACATTATGAATTTGGTTGAAAAGTGCAGATGTACTTTTCAAAGCTGCATTCCAAACTATTGTTTGAATTTAGGAAATGATTGAAATATGAGGACTATAATTAGATTCAAATCATAAAATTCTGCAGTGGAATTTTTGTTCAGTCGTTGCGTGTATACGATATGTGGTCAGATTGATTTAATTGCCAAATGGACGCCATGTACATGCAAAGGAAAAACGGAACGACATTCAGAATAAGGAGAACCAGTTCTGAGAAATAAAATAAAGAGGGAAAGTTACGCCATGCACCGGAAAAGGAAAGTAAATAAAACAGGAAAACAAAAACAGTCGACTGCAAAACTACGAGTGAACTGCTTTCGTTCACGGAAAAAAAAAAAATCACACTAACGACAAAGCAAACGTCTTCAATCTACAAGAAACGGAAAATTTGTAGCCACTATTCTCGGATGTGATCGGGTGGTTTGCATAACAGGATAAAAAAGAACACAAAAGAAAAACAAACAAATAAGCATCTCGGTTTCGACGATTTTTACCTTCAGAGTATCAGTGAAAGTCTCACTGCTTTGGAACTCAGATTTCTGCAAACATTTCATTTTGATCGACGTTAAACGGAGAATCAATTTCCACACAACAACACACTGAGCTCAGGAAATGATACAAAAAAAAAGAAAAACCCTCTGCTCTTACCTTAGTTGGGCTGATGGAGTCATCCACAAGCATTTTCATGTCATCGGTCGAGAGGTAGTTGTATGAGTGATCACCAGCAGTGCTATCTTCACCTTGAAGAAGAGATTAAATGTTAGCAAAATATCAATCGAGGTGTTAGTTTACAAAGAAAGCACGAGGTATAAGAGTCAGAATTTCAGTCAGAATTTCAGACATTTGCGACACACGTACGCCACATGCGAGTAGATTCATGCCAAATGAAATGAAGGAACAAGACATGCAGGAAGAAAAGTGAAGTGCGAAACATGCACTCGGTTAATTAGCCTAATTAGCCTTTACAGAAGGCATATTTAATTAGTTAAACCAGCGAACATTGAGAACTATGCCTTGCTTTTTCTCCCGTGGAATTTAATCCACAAAAAAAAAGTCCTGCATGCTTACCACACAGACGAGAAATTTAATGAGTAAAAAAAAAACCTCACGAAAATACTACACAAAAGTTTAAAGCGCAAAAAAATAAACAGTAGAGAAGGTATACACGAATAAATAAATACCGCATGAACAAAACCCAATCAAAGTATAAAAAGACGAGGAAAGCGGACAGGACAAAAAAAGATTGGAGGAGTCGGCGTAAAAGGGATTAGAGGAGCCTCAAGAGAGAGTGACCCGGGTGCACTTACGCAAGGTCTGGCCTTCGTAATAAGGCAAGTAGACATGTTGTTCATTAAGAGGGCGACCGAAGAGAGGAGACGAAGGGAGCAGATCATCACCTACACGGGCGGGGCAGCGTAAAGCAAAAAAAAAAAAATGATGACAGGCCCTCATTAATTAAAAACATTTCACCTCTTAATTAAGAAGATCAACAGAGAAACGGAGTTAGTAATTCTCAAAAACAAGGAAGAAAGTTAGGAGGAAAGCAGAAGACAAGCAGATGACAAGCGTTTTCTAAAATGTCTCTTTTTTTTTTCTTTTTCTTTTAAATCTTTCTGGTCACGTCTTAAAAACAATAACCGGAAGCGAGGTTAGCGAACGGCACAGGGAGGTCAGTCGGTACTTCATGCCCCAGGTCAAAGGTCAAGCCTACCTCCTTCGTCCTCTGAATCCGTCATCAGAGTCTCTTGCATGGTTTCCGGGGAAACGACCTTGTACTTTTCATCGTCAGGGTCGACGTCGACTTCTGTGACGTGTTTCAGGGTTTCAACCACCGAGATGTAACCCAACTTCTGCGCAATGGACAGCGGAGTTTGTCCGGTCTGTGAAATGACCCCGAGGTCAAGCCAGGAATCTCCGTATGGTCAGTCTACTCACGTTGCTGACAGCATTTGGAGAAGCCTTGTACTTCATGAGAAGATTGATGACCAGCACATGGCCTTGTTGAGCGGCTTGATGCAGGGGCGTGTAGCCCATCTACGAGCGGCAAATCAGCAACCATCTCCACACATCAAGCAATAAATACCTTAGTCGTGGTGCTCACAGACGCTCCATGCTCCAGGAGGAAGCGAATCATGTTGATCTGGCCGAAATGGCAAGCGGTGTGCAGGGGCGTGTACCCAGCCTTGGTCTGGCGGTCAATATCGCTGCCGTACTTAACCAGCACCTCAGCGACCGGCACTTTGTCCTCCTGGGCGGCCAAGTGCATTGGGGTGAGGCCGTTCTTGGCCTGGCAGTTGGGAGTGGCTTTGTGCTCACACAGCAGACTGACCATATCCGTGTGTCCCTCTTGGCAAGCAAGGTGCAGAGGAGTGAATCCGTTCTACGAAAAAAAAACAAAAAAAACAACAAAATAACGACAGTGCGCAGCCCAAAGCACCCACCCTCGATTCAGCATCCGGCTTGGCTCCGTATTCCAGCAGAGAGGTCGCTATATCCATCTCATTCTTCTTAGCAGCAATGTGCAGCGGAGTGTATCCGTTCTTGGCGACCACGTGCGGGCTGGCTTTGTTCTCGAGGAGGAGCAACGCCACGCTGGGGTGGTTGTAATGCGTGGCTACGTGGAGCGGGGTGAGGCCATTCTTGCCCTGCACGTTCGGATCAGCCTCTTTCTGCAGCAGCATCTTCGCCACTTGGATGTTTCCGTACTTGGCTGCGATGTGGAGCGGTGTGAACCCTTTCTTGGTGGTGAGGTCTTTGGAGGCGCCCTGATCCAGCAGCACTGAGACGACCTCCTCGTGACCCTCCTTGGCCGCGATGTGGAGGGGCGTGTAGTTGTCCTTGGTGGTGGCGTCCGGAGAGGCCCCGTGCTGCAGAAGGAGCACCACGTTGTCCACGTTGCCCATGCGAGCGGCGATGTGGAGAGGCGTCTGATCCTCCTAGATTGAAACAAAAACAGATGCAGCGTACCCTCGGCAGAACCAACGTACCCTAGCCTTGGCGTCCACTGTGGCTGTATTCCTCAGCAGAATGCGAATGATGTCGGTCTGGTTGGCCCTGGCGGCCAGATGCAGCGCGGTCTCCCCACGCACGGTTGGAGTGTCGATGTTGGCTCCATGCTGAATGACATAAACCACAATATTCATGTGGCCCATGAACGCAGCCACGTGCAGTGGGGTCAGTCCCGACTCGGTCGTGGCCTCGATCGACGCTCCGTACTTGAGCAGCAGTTCAACGACCTTGATGCGGTTCTTCTTACAAGCAATGTGCAGAGGCGTGAATCCGTTCTACGGTGAAAAAACCACGATAATTGTAAAAATTCCTCTCTTGAGCTGAAACTCACCAGGGCTCTGGCGTTGACTTCGCACTTGCGATCGAGCAGAAGTTTAGCGGTTCGCACGTTGCCGCAGTGAGCTGCGACATGGAGGGGCGTGAGGTAATCCACGGTGACCTCATCAATGGGCGCCTTGTGGTAGAGCAGAAGACGGGCGCAGTCGACGTTGTCGCCCTGGGCCGCCATGTGAAGGGGCGTCAGACCGTTCTTGGTCTTGGAGCCAACCGGGGCTCCTCGCTCGAGTAAGAGGTCAACGACCTGCTCGTGTCCACTCCTGGCGCCACAGTGCAGAGGGGTGAGTCCATCCCGCGTCTGGCAATCCATGTTGCCATGGTGATCAAGCAGCACTGTGACCATGTTGGTTCTTCCCCATTTACTGGCGACGTGAAGAGGGTGGATCTGGTTCTGGAAGCACGCAACAGGGGTTCAAAACGGGGAAGGAGGAGGCCTGCGAGGCTTACCCTGGCGGGGAAGTTGGGGTCGGCTCCCTTCTCCAGCAGCAGGCGGCCAACATTTTCATTGCCGTAATGAGATGCAATGTGCAAGGGAGTGAAGCCGCTCTACGGGAAAGAGAAACAGTTAGAAAGGGAAATCAACCGGGGATGGTACACGCGCAAGTACACGGGAAAGTACACGGAGCATCCACAAAGCGAATCATCATGCATTTACAATCAAAACACAGCCAAAACCTCACTAAGACAAACAAATAAAAAAGACCAGTGAACAGCGCCTGCTCTGAATGTGGGATGAGGATTGTATTAATGAGGTCCGACTGTATACGTAATCAAGATTCAGAGCATGACTGTAAGAGTGGATACAGAAGGAATTCCATGCATCAGCCGAATGGAAAGTAGATTGAGAATAGGAGAGAAAAAAAAACACACACTTGATAGCTTTTTGCATGCGATCGATCTGAACACAATGACTCATTGATTTTTCTTCTCTTACATTCTTCTCCAATCACTAAATCTGCCTGAGTCATCAGGGAAAAAAACAGATATTGCCTCGTCCCAAAGGGCAGCACCCTGGGGACAGTGACCCAAGCAAGGGTTGGATCCGTATGAGCGCAGATCTCATTAAAGTACTCGTCAAGAAAAGATAAAGATGGTTTCATTTGAACAGATGTTACTGAGAGGGAGGATAGTTTTGCTTAAATAATATGACAAACATGTCTGAAAATTACATAAGTTTTTATATGTAGATCCTAGCTTTACACATAATTCAAATTGTCGTTAAAAGTACCGAGGAGCAGACAGCCTGGGTTTAGCTCATAGAGGGCGCCAGTAATTGCATTAAGCGCATTGTAAACCGGAGTCACGAGGCAGACATCCCATTCGCTCGTGTTATGGTTGGCCGACGAATTCATAATTCATGGCTCATCTGCCGCCACATAAATCAATCAAACAAGAAAAAAAAAGAAACAAAAAGTATCAGACCACGGAGCAAGTGTCCTAAGAATAGGTTCATTGCAATCAACTGCAATTAACTCGTTCTTAAGCAGAAAATAACTTGAATGCAAGATCTATAACTGCTACATTCACATATTTCCGGTTGGAATTTATGAACATTTCTCTGTGCACTTTTTCTGATTGAAAAAAAAACAAACAAACAAAACAAAAAAAACCCAGAAAAGATGTGAATGCAACAATTTCTACCAAAGATACACACAGGCAACTCTGCAAGCAAGTGCATTCTTAATTAGTCAACAACAAACCTTTGTTGTGTCATTAACGAGACGACCTCCCTGTAAAAACAGAACAATATTATGACGAACGAAAAGGTTAGAAAAGCAGCTCCACGTTAGAAACCACCGGAAAAAAAATGAGAGCGATAAAAAAAGTTAGTCAAGTGACTAAAAACGAGTAGAGTCGTTGCCCACCTTGGAAGTAGCGTCAACGTTGTGTTCGTTCTGCAGAAGCAGAGACGCTGCCTTGACGTCATCTTTCTTGGACGCTATGTGCAGCGCTGGCAGACGAACGCGCCCCCTGGAGTCATTCTCAAGAAGCACAGCTACGACCTTATCGTGACCTTGTTGTAAGGCCACGGCCAAGGGCGTGAAGCCGTCCTGAGGAACGGATTGTAGACGAACGTAAAAGCGAAATCAAGAGCAAACCTCGGTGGCGAGGGTTTGGCTGCCGCCGTTGGCGAGGAGGAACTTGACCACCTTGGCGTGGTTCTCCTGCGCCGCCATGTACAGCGGAGTGAAGCCGTTCTGAAACAGAGCAATGGACAGCTGCACGTGGTACCCGGCTGCGAAAATACCTGCGACTGCACATTGACCTTTGCCCCGTGTTCAACCAGGACCTTGACGATTCCTTCCTGGCCCGCGAGGGAAGCAATATGGAGGGCACTGTTGCCCTTCTGCAGAGGGGAAAAAGGGAAGAGATTAATGGCAAGGGAAAGAGAGAAAATACGAGTCAGTTAGCTGAAACACCGTCTATTTACGTCTTTTAGTCAACAACCCACAAGTCAATTACCCAGCAAACATCAATAGCGTTGACGCTGTTTCACCGCACTGAAACCTGCCAAACGCACCCTTTCCGAATAGAAACTCATTTTCTCATGAATTCTACAAAACAAGACAAGCTCCCCGCTGTACACAAGATTAAGATAGACAACAGATTGAAAAACAATTTCGCGAGGAACGTTTTAAAGCTAAGCTTAGAAAAAAAATTCCCCGATCAGAGTTTAAACTGAGCATTCGAAAACGCAAGAATAAAACTTACCTTGGTAGTGGCATCGACATTAGCGCCTCTTTTGAGGAGCTCTTGCACTACAGTGCCGTGTCCCTCCTTAGATGCGAGATGAAGTGCATTCAATCCATTCTACACAGAAATGAAAACGGTCACATCCAATCAATCTATTTAGTGTAGTACTCACAGAATTACTAGTGTTGATGTCGGTACTGCCTTTCAGATACTCGAGGACTTTGTCTAAATCTCCCGCCCTGGCAGCGCGCAGGAAACTCGCATTTCCATCCGTCTGCGAAAGGAAATAATTGAATTATTAAACAATTCCGACTTACTCCAAAACAAAATTTAATAGATATAGATATCTAGAGGGGGGAGAATTCATAGACATCTGCGTACAAAACAGCGTTGTCCTAGACCCAACACAACCCTGCTCTAAATGCCAAGGTCATATCATGGACACAATTACAATGTAGGTCAAAGTACACGTTAAATAGGTCATCTCGTAAGGCGTACAACCAAAACACAGTCGTAAAAATCGTCATGACATGAGAATGCCGATGGATATACAGGTAGCAAATGTATCGATTCTGAACGTGCCCTGTTCGTATGCAATGGGGGGTAACTGTATCCAGTCTAGCCTCGTAGATGACGGTGCGAGATGATCGCTAACATCTGCGATATCTGTATTACATAAAAAAAAAATAATGTATGACCTTGATTCGGAGCACACAGGAAATACCGACGCGATAATTGAACACCAAAGTGGTGGAGCAATTATTGCGCCGTTATCATGTTAGCAAGGATATTTCAATGTTTAACAGTTAATAATTGTTAGCGCAGTTAAATATGAATAACGCTCATATGTTACGCTGCTGAGAGAAAGCGGTGCGTACGAAAGTGTACGCTATAAATAGCTCCCAGCGTCTGCGAGTACAACAGATCCCGCTTACGTGGAATTCATTACGGCCGGGATGAAATGATGCAATTCTGGGCAGCCGGGAGTAATAACAGAAGGTAGGTAATATTACGTAAGACGTGTGGTGGCGTGATCCGAGGAGAGGGTGCTAAATTCATGATACGCCTCTGAGTAACCGGATGTATTTGTGAGGCAGAATTTTCTGACTCAGGAGCCGGTTGGGCATGGCAACACCCAGCAGATATGAGCGTTACCATGGTTACTCACATGCTCAACGATATATTTCCCGCCCCCACAAATCAAAGAATTAAACAAACAAAATACAACCATACCTTTCGGAAAGTCTTCATGATTCGCAGTAAATCATATAAAAAATAATAAACACAATTTGTTTATCGAAATCAACTGAATAAATCCGATGCGCGATGCATAATCTTGATAACCGGCAACAACACTGAAGTGAAATGTCTTCCCGCACAAAATCAAAAAGAATTGCTTCCCTCTGTTCAACAGGGCTCTGGAAGAATAATGAAAATGGCCAAACGAAGGAGCGGCCTCTTGGGATAAATCTCAAATGTTTCGGGAGCAACTGCCGAAAATGCGCTACTATTTATACCAACGCGGAGAGGGAAGCAGTGTGGAGGGGAAGAGAGGCACAGTCGGGATTTGCTACGGGAAACTTTGCTGATTCGTCCACGGTGGATGATCGGGTTAGGATGTCATTGTGCGGATAAAATGACAGCGGAGATAAAAAAATTCGATAATTATTCTAAACAAGGGGGAAAATGTGAACCGCAGCAGTAGACAGTATTGTAAACAGTGTAATGATAATGTTTTCTCTTCGCTTGTACAGTCGCACCCGGGTATGACGCAACAAACAGGTGAGAATTGGCTCAATAGCCTTGTCAAAAACACGTGATGAAGAGTTCTAGGAACCGGTGCGTACTATACATAAGTATTTGCTCATAATGGGAAACACATCGACACGCCGACGCTCCAAGCGTTTGACATGCAAGTTTTTTTTTTTATAAGCCTCGCACTTGAGTCGCTATAGCTTTGACTGTCAGCCGCAGAAGTTAGCGGAACTCAAATCGAACGACGAACAACGCCAGACGCCCCATCTGGCGGCTGCCCCCGCCGACGGCCATTACCCAACCCTCCAATATCCCCACAGGGAAGAACTGACCACAGTTCAATCACAGCCCTGCATCTCATTCCACACCCCCCTCTCCATAGCTGCCCCATTTACCCCGTGCTGTCTGCTGGCTCTTGACACGGTGCCAATACCGGCGAAGTAATAACATTATACCCAGAATGTTATCATAATATTACAGTATTGCATATTGACCATCGGATAACAAGGTCGGCGTTCTGCTGGCTGCATTCGAGATGCTTGTCAATGATGTCAAGTACGAAATGAACCGACTATCCACATGACTCACTGACACCGCTATCATAAATACAGAAATTCGATAACATGAAATCAATTAGATCACAAATGATAAACATTGCAGTCGCTAGCTCAATATTAGCTGCAAATATAATAAAATTCGATTATTATTATTTTATTTTTTTTACCCCTTTCCCGATGGAGACGTTCGTGGGAGAGGCCGTCGAGGGCTTTTTCTTCACCGTCTCCTTTTGCGAATCCCCCGTCATCTTTCCTCCAGCCAACGAAACAGCATCGAAAGTCACAACAGCGAAAATGTCACAGCGCGAATGTCATCCGCGTTCGTACAACACGGCTATATAAGTGTGTATAAGCGACGAACAAGAATTCACAGCGAGCGAGATGCCGTATAAGTGACGCCCATGTAAACACAGCTTTAAATATACGACAGAGGTGTCTGGTGGAAAGACAAGTCCTTATATAAGAGACCGGTGCAGGGGTCCTGGCTATGAGGGGCGATCCAGGGAGGGGTGGAGGGGGGAGGGGGGTCTGAGGCAGACACCCGACCGGCGTTCGGCGCAAGTGCCGGCAAAAGGCGCGATCGATACGGACGTCTGCAGCGACACAGTCGGCTGGCGATAGATGTCTGCGCACGCAGCCTCACGTACAAGCACAGCGCATCAGCGACCGCCTTTATGAGGTGCATGCATACATACATGGTTCGCGTGGATGACATGCTGAATCATGTGCGTTGAGTCGATGTCATTTCTTAGATTATTAAGATGTATGCAGCTTCTTTTTTTTACGGCGACATGGCGCCCAAGATAATGCTCATGAATATTCATTAGGCGTCCGACAAAACCGACTGACTCAGATTGAGATCGGAAGCAGACTGCGAACAAGATGAATTACTGATCCGTTACGTGGAGGTAATGGGAATCGATGAAAGGGTGCGTTATGATGCGCACAAGTGCGTTATGATTTACGCGACCGCAATGCCAGCGGCCGCATTTACACGAAACATGAAATCAATAATCATCAACTCAGTTTCAAGACAGCATGTACCGGTGCCAGTAAAACCGCCGAGTAATCGAATGCAAGGTAAAGTACACAGGAAAAATCGACATATCCACAGCGAGTGTCAATTTCATATTAATTACAAAAGTTCTGACATTGACACAACTACGAAATGGACATTGACAGACCTTTCCAATCGACATGTCATCCAAAAAAGGAAGTCTCTTGGGTCGAACAAAAGGCGATGACGCCACCAAAGAACGAAAACACATACTACGGCATCGAGATCGACGCAAGATGGTCGAAATTGACAGACTAATGGACACGGCTCTTCACGACGCCATGTCCGCCTCTGCTCGTCTCCCACAAGATGGCGTGTGGTGTCAAGTGCGCTTGTATGCACACTCGCGACAGGTAAATTAGCGAGCAGGAAAATCCAATTTTGTCCATGTCATCCAGGCATAATACCTCTGTGCTTCTCACGCCCGACTTCAAGAGGCCTCCACAGAGAAGTGTAAATTAGCAATTTAATAATTACGGCTCCAAAGACAATTTAACATTACATAACACAATATAAAAACCAAGTCCCAGATTTAGCGATTACTCCCTGAATCCAAAGAGAAAGTATAGACCATAAAAACCACCCACAACATCACTCAGAGAATAGTTCAAGAGACGAGACAGGTCATGTGACCCAGGGCCCCGCGAAAGGACAAGAAATCGAAGGGAGATATATTCTGCAGAGCAGCCAAATATGCAGACATACAGCGATGCTGGCTCCGAAAACAGCGCTGTACTAAGTATTTGGAAACAAGAATAAAAAAGAAAAGAAAAATAACAAGAAAAGAATTTTACTTTTCTGGCTGCCAGACGACGCATCTATAAAAGGGAGAAAATAACTGAGAATTAGTTTGATAATAAATTCAATATTATAACATCAGCTGATGATTTTAGATAACAGATCGTCAACAACAATGTCGTGTGCTTTGAGAGCATTGTTCTGCTCCAGCGCGATTCTATGGCGGAACAATAAATTCGATAACATTATGACTAATGGCAATGCACGGTGCTGCAAACGCCGCATTATGTTTAAATAAATTCCTTTCACTAATTATATATAACCACGGCACAGATTATGCGATCGCAGAGTATAGATGCGTTGGTTGAGATGCGCTACCTCGACGGCTGGCTTCGTCGTTGGATGACGTCGGGACGACTGTCGACGTCGAGGGGAGGCCTCGATGTAGCTGTGAGCAGCCGTGGTCGACACGAACGTCGTCATGTTCTCACAACTCCGGTGATGATGACTGGCACTTTATGCAAATGAGCTGCATGCAAATTAGAACCACAGCTGCAGTTCATTAGTGGTCAAGCTCGGAGCAGAATGATGATATCCCCGATCAAAAGCGATTGTTTTTTGTCAGCTGACCACAACAGTGTCCAGCGTTGTGGCGAGCGAGACAGCCGGACCAGAGAGTGGACAAGAGGCCCAAGAGTGAAGAGAGAGGGGGAGGGGGGTACATATAAGCGAGGACGCAGTGAAGAGATAAAACGCCGAGTCAGCAAAAAGCGGCGCCAACGCCGACATCTCCAGGGGCTGTTGCAGAAATGAGTGCGTTATGATATGTCGCATGCAACAGAGAAATTCCCGCACCGGGAACAGTGCTGATCATAACGCACTCGAGTGTCAATACTTCCGACTAAGCATATAACTTTTGCGTTTCTCAGGCAAACATAAGTCAATCGCGCCGCGTGGGCGAAAGAGGCACTCGAGAGATGTATGAATAGTGGAATACGAATGTAAACA
Organism: Capitella teleta; assembly: GCA_000328365.1. Lineage (NCBI taxonomy): Eukaryota > Metazoa > Annelida > Polychaeta > Capitellidae > Capitella > Capitella teleta. Next base: position 69,389 of record KB310871.1, read on the forward strand.
TCGCCTACCATACATCAAACACATCTGCTTTCTTGGCGAATTTTCGCACTCAGATAAAGTCCATCATAGCTTCGGCGCAGACGTCGAGATCTGTAATGTTATTATCCACCGCGGAGGAGAGATTCGCTCTGCGGCAATTCAAAGACTGTTTATTTGCATTCAAAATTGATTTACAGAAGCGGGAAGCGATGGATTGGTCATTCGGGGTGAAGTAGCGGGTGCGTTATTATTCAAGGCATCATAACGCACTGATTCCGAAACGAGGCGCTTTGGCTCCTTTGCGATCAGTGCAGCAAAACAATTTGCCGGAAAACATGTCCAATTTCGTCCAAATCATTTCGCCAATTGGGAATTGAGAAGTGATGAGTAGCTTTCAAGGGAGATTCTGAAGGGAAATGACATCATCGCCTAACTGACCCGGACGCTGAACTGAACATAAGTTACATAACAGAAGGTTTTCCGTGCATCGACGCCAATGAACTGATTTGAGGAATTCCAACTTCCGTTAAAACCTCCAATCAATTCACCAAGTTCAGCCCCACAGGTAAAATTGGTGATGCTGTTAAAATCGTTTGTTTTAAAATAAAATAAAATAAAAACACAATTGTTAGTACGTGAATGATTAAATCGTCTTCTATATGCTGTGATATCCACAAAAGTGGTCAAAGCGCGGCACATAGATCTAATAGACTTATTTCTTTGGTCGCGAGTACTCGATCATCACTCAGAATCAACCGAAGAGACCGCACTTGGTGTGTACTGATGGTGTACTGGTCAGCAACACGCATCACCATGGAAACTTCAATCCGGTCCGACGATTTCTTCCACCAAAGCCAAACGTTTGCTCAATACAAGTACTAATCGATTCGGTAATCGATAATATCTATATCGTCATTGAATTAAATGGTAAAATACTTAATCACATTACTGGCTAAGCTACAAAAGAAAACCTCGTAACGTGAAATGAATTGTTTCCAAGTGGCAAGTGAAGAACCTGGTCAATGGATGACATAACACAGCTGAATACTACGGGTGTAAGTGGTATTAAGCAAGACCTGTGTGATACAGAACGAACCCTGGACATTTTTCAGCCGTCATTGCATCAAAATTATAGCATTCTCGCCACATTATGAGGCGCGGAAATAGAAATATTTCCCCTAGGGGAACAGAGCGATTCCGGACTAATTCCCAGGTGACGCCGTGAATGATCAACTGGATAACATCCGGACTTGATTCGTCCGCAGACAAATCACGACATCGCAAATTAACACCGCAATGTTACACGAACAGCACGACAAACGCCTGTTCTGGGTCGAGGAAGCTAATTGTACAAGTAATGAATGCTCCCCGGCAGCAGCACCCTGCCACCCCTCTCCTTATACGGCAATGGGATGGCCCATGCAAATGAGGGAAAAATGTCGCCAGATGCAAGCAGACGGAAAGAGGCGATGGCGCCCGTGAACGAGCTCTGGAAACTACACTTCACATCAACAGCAGGTCCTCTCTCGCTCAAGAGACCCAGGCAACCAAGGACTGAAATTCACCCAGATTATTTAACGATATCTGCGCTGAATACTACGCTGCATTGTGTTATAATGCAGTCGCTGTGGACGCATGTGCGAGCCATACAATATTACATATTCTGTGCATTGTACAATATTCTCAATAGATTCGACAAAAATATAATAAATACCGTTACATGTACAACAGTACAAGTGCCGGAAGCGCATATTCGACCGAATCCAATGATAAAGGAATAAAAACGTGAAACGTTGTACAATTAGCACTTTGAATTTTTAAATTTGTGAAGCCTCTAGAGGCAAAATTAATCAGTTAATGATAGAGTTCTGAATTTGGTCTGAATGCATGAAGTACTAGTGCAATTAATTATAGCTAATCAACGAAGTGTAAAGAACAACAACCATTGAAACTGCTACATGATCTACTTGCAGGAATAATTTGATAATTATATTTATAGAGTGCATAAAATATTTTGCACCAAATGCCAGTAAATGTAGTTACAAATCTCATCCAGACGAATTTCGTTTTATTTGAACGCTTAAATGCACTTAAACATAATTGCGCTTCTTAGAAGGCAATTAAAAGGGCTGCGTTTGATCTCACAATCGATAACCAATCAGCGATAGAAAATCGCCAGAAGCAATAAAGTCGCCGCACGGAAAGCCTTCGCATAACGACGCCCAGCTAATTAATCGAATTCTTCTAATAGCGGCCACTCCATCGCAAGTTATTGGCGGCGAATCGTAACATCCCTGCCCCGATTGACCATACATAGGGCAGCACTATAGGGCCATACAAATCACATATAATTATCGAGAACGAATTTCATCGGCATTACAATCTAATATCAATGCATAGTAATGTACACTGCAATTGTACAATGCATTTAAATAGCAAATGTGTGGCCGCCTGTTATGTTATAGACCTTAGTAATAATGCGGTGCAATGCAAGTCCTGCCCGTCCAGCACCCAATGCCACGGTGATCAGCTCAAAGGGAATGCCCCGCACGAAGTTCAATTCTGGCGCGGGGGGAACCCGGGCAATTAACGCCAGCGCCGCACGTGGAAATAGTTCGCACGAAATGCACTCTTTGACCTCGAGACGGGTCACCATGGCAACCCGCACAGCTGTCAACTGCAACGCGTCAATAACGCGTGCTATTAATGGTCGTCTCGCGTCCCGTCCAGCATAATCCAAGGAAGATGTCCGCGTGCTCCCTCCGTGGCTATAAATAGCTGCTTCATCGCTCTGTAATTACCGCCCGGATCTCATAAGGAATGGATTTGTTGATAAAACAAATCAACGTTTTTACTCAGTGATATCTCAAGTTATATCTATAAAACTAAACATGGTTTAATTTGGTTATAAATATTTCCCAAGAAAGAAAATCTTATCTCCGCACTAAAAATATCGAAAAGAGATTAATATAATTATATAAAAATGAGCGATCTGAATATATAGAAAAACTCTTTAGACAGCGGTGCCCAGCACCCAGTCTTGTCAATATCATCGTCATATATACTAGGCTCGATGTCATGGTGTACAAGCGGTTCGCATGACCTCGACCGGCGAAGGGTAAGCAGCCAATTCGCAGGGAACGAGATTTATGCGCGGCGTCCATGTCATGTGAATGATATTGACGCGTCGCGTGCTGCGGCGGTCGCCACGAAGAATCGCCAATCAAGCAGCGATTGTGGCTCTGTTCATTTCGTTAATATTATCCACATGGGACCCCCCCCCACGCGACATCGACAGATCTCCGACATTGTCCCGATTAACCTGCGACGCAAAAGAGGATAAAGGAGTAATTCCGAGCACGATGGAACACAAATTGTCAATATCAGCCGCCGGTGACATCGACGAGCGAATGTAAACAGAAAATCAGAGGATTCATTCCAAGTGGAATGACATTGACAGTGGGGGATATGCCTGGGGCAGGGCTGCACCACAACGCTCTTGGTGTCAATTTCGACGACGAGGAAAATATTCCAATCGGACGAAATTAAATTAAAAAAGAAAAGAAGGGGCCGGGGAAGAAAAATAAATCGAGTTATCTGGGGAGGAATTTCCCTCAATTTGGAATCGATTCCGATATATTCGCCTGATGTTCATCTCGAACGAGATTTATTTTGCGATTTGTGCTCGCGAGTCATCGCATGCACAAAATGAAATAATAATTGATGACACACGCAGCAAAACAATTCCGTCGTAATTGAAGCCCAGACAGTGTCGACATTGACGCTAATGAATTGTGCGTAATATACTACATTGACAGGTGCTCGAGCACATGCGACACTATTGAAGAAGCCATCAAGGCATTTGAATTATTACTCAACACGAGCCTGCTAGTAATAAAAAATAAGAAGAAAAAATACTCTCAAACCGGCATGTTCTTTTGAAATTGGGGCTGCTACAGAAATATTCAAACCAAAATAAAAACCCAACTGAAAAAAAAAAAAAAAAAAAAAAAAAAAAATTTGACTCCGATTAGCGATCGAACTTCCTAAAAAGTTTACCAACAGAGCAAGTATACAAATTACAAGCACACAATACAAGGAAAACCTTCTACATATGTTTATACAATATAGATACATGATGTATAGCCCTGGGGGGAATACGCAATCAGAGTAAGCAGCCGGCATAATGATCAGGGCAGTTGCCTCGCAGTCTGCTATCTTGTCATTTTCATGAAATATAAAAACGCATCACTTGTTTGCGATAAACAACGCGCCGTTATCGAGAAACGGCATAAAGTGTCGCGTAACCAAGGCAACCCAATGCCCCGTCGCATTTCCGGTTCCGGAAGATAAAATGGATGTCAAAAATCGAGGCCCTATGAACGATGGATATGAATCGGGTGATCGCGGGAAAATCCGCTTCAGTGCGCCGAGTGTATGAGTGGGTATCAAGAGAGGCGACTGCAGACTGCTTTATGATCTGGTGCTGTGGGCATTACCCAACCGTTAAGATGAGAATCGTGTATCGTAAGACTCGATTCATGCCTTCTCCTGTTCTCCCATCGATGATGGCGAGGAAAAATCAAAATAATTATATCTCTGTCACGCTACATAAAATGCGTACGCCAAGTTCAGCAATGTTTTTGTATAAGTCGATGACAAACCGACTGCAATCAAAACTTAACTCCAAATTAACACAATTCAAGCGGGGCACGCACGTGTGATGAGGAGTGAGTTACGGTTGGCGAACCATGTCATATCCGGGGAAATGGAACTGCAGGAAATGGGTTTTCTTTGCGTGTCGGTCGAGGCAGGTGTCCCCGAAGAAACAGCAGCAAATCCAATGAAATATCCACCGAACGCCACATACTGACATAGCAACAACGGCAAAAGAAAAAGAACAAGAGAAAAGAGAAAAAGTCCCACGCAAGGATAACAACAACAACGAATAATAAAAGTCACCGAGCAACAACAACACCTTTCGTTTCTTCAACACAAGGCCGTGGACGTAGAAATCGTCGGTATCCATGGAGACGAGCGTCTCCTAGCAACAAGTCGCTACTGCCTTATAGCCGGTCGTGATTGCTGGTGCTAGCCTTCCGCGTCGTAAAGCACCGGGAAGGAGGCGGGAGGAGGTGAAAGAGGAGGCGGAGGAGGAGGAGGAGGAGGAGGAGGAGGAGGCGATTCATACGATGACACAGCTCACGTCGCCTGCTCCCTCTTGCTCTCCCCAACCCCTTTCCTCTTCACCGCTGCAGACATGCAGACTAATTGCGGAGGGAGAATCGGGGCTGCTCGCTTATGGGCGAGACGCAAGCCAGGGGCTGGGCGGGGCTGTCTCCGCCAGGAGTGCGCGGAACTGCTTGTATGTAACGGAGTTCTATGCGTGTGTTATGGCCGAATGTATACGAGCGACATGCAATACGGGACGACATTTACAAGAGGACCTGCTGCATTAAGTGCTCCTATGTATATGGAGGAGATGGGAGGAACAGGAGGAGGAACAGGAGGAGGAGGAGGAGGAGGTTTCCAGCCGGCCACTCAAATGGATTGCTTTCGCAAAAGACGACTTTTCTTCTTTTTTTTTCTTCTTCTTTTTTTGCCAAAATGAAAAATCCATGATGTCAGTTGAACTGATAGCGATTTGAGAAGACAGGGGAATCCCCTCCTGAGAGGGAATCTGATGTATATATGCAAGGATCATCGACACGCAGCAGCGAAGGAGAATTTCCTTCGTTTAAGGCAAATAAATAAGAAGAAGGGAAGAAGCATATGTAGCGGCCAGATCGAAGCTTCCCGATGCATTAGAACCTCTGTTGACACGGGGCCTGGACGAGAGCTGAAACGGCAATTAATGGCGCTGTTCGGCCGCCGGCAACTTGTTCATGTCAGCAGAGCTAACAGCACCCCAGACACAGGCTAACTACAAAGCCTACGTCAAATTAAAACCCCGCCAAACACACCGGAAATGACGACCCAAGGTCGGCTGGAGGTCAAAGAGAAACGACAGCGAAGCTAGCAAAAAGCAATCAGTGCTTCCCGCGCTGGTCAAGGGAGAAATGAACAGCGCAGAATCATAACGCACTTTTCATTCTCTTCTTCCTCTTGGGAGGTCGAGTTGACTCGGAGTCATAACGCACTGATCGACATTCCCATTCAGCGAGAGAATGAGCCGAGGGGAAAAATGGCATCGTAAACAATTGCTGATTTATGAATGAAAACGAGGAGAGGGAGAAAAACTCATGAATTGCTTATAGAATGCTATCAGTCACGCTCCAAATGCGGGGAGACGAATAGAGGAAATGGGGGAAAAATTCGAATATGTTCGCTAAAAGTGTAAGAATTGAGCAGCTAGATTTCAGAGTCAGTTGTTGAAGTGTGTCATAAATGATAAACTTAAAACAGATAAGTGAAAGATAAACGGACGGATGCTTTTTTTTTTTTTTTTTTTTTTTTTTACTTTCAACACCCACGCAATCCACGTAAAATACATGAAAACATGATTATTATAATGAGCTCACACTAGGGCTGCTCCAGAAAATTAATCATCTCCAATGTATTGGATCGGGGCTAAGGACAAAAGAGGGAAATCGATGGCAGCTAGCGATGAGTCAAGAATGCTATCGACCCAAGTGAGGCCGCTGCTGCCTGGGACGAACAGGGGAACATTATGAGCCGGCGATTTCTGGAGCAGCCCTACCACATGACATGAACACAGAGCGGTGTCGTCATAAGCATGTCAATAGTAAATACCAGAGTGGATTATTTATTCATGCTTATCCCCGGAGGCCATGTAGCGAGGAATAAAGTCTGTTTGATATGGGCCAGTTATCCTTATAGAATAGCAGACAGACAGTGTGTGTATCGACTTTATTTTATTTTTTCTTGAGGTCAATTTAGGGCATAGACATGCAGCCTTCACACTGCCGAACAAACATCGCCTCAAAGCCCGGGGTATGCACACATACACTTGAGATAGATTTTGACCTTCTTTCCGTTAGAGCATTATGATGATTATCATTTCAAGGAAATCAATCTCAATTATCACAACGAGGCCACAAACCCACCACATGCACACAGCATACAATCAGTGTGTGTCAGGGGGGGGGGGGGGATTTGAAGGGTGACTGGACAGGACTGAGTCAGTAGTGAGTCATATGGGAGTCAACACAGAGAGATAACAGACATTTCTAGGGTCTGGCAATCTGGTTCCGAGAAAGCGAATAGATTCGATTTTGTAACAATAGCTGAATTACGAAATGATATAACGTACGGAGATGTTTGATGAGTACGCATGCTCAGTTCAAGTGTGGGTACTTTGACATAATGGGCACTCTGTCTGGGGCATACGTCAACAGCGATAACAAGTGATAAGATCGAATGCATGATCACTTATGCAGAAATTTGGTTGTACATGATAGTCTGATAATCACGTACATGCAGCTTCACAATCCATAACTAAACAAATACAAATAGATTACATGCTATTCAACTGAATTTGTAAGAAGTATAATAGACATGTATGATTGTAGACAGTGAAAATTAATTTAATGTGAATTTAAATGCGTTCAATTACTCCCAATATATAATTATGGAAAATCGTAGAAGTCAATGTTAGCAGAAAAATGCGAGATGAAGGTAGAGTCATACTGTTTATAAAAACAAGTGGCATGCAAAGTGGCAAGTCATAACAGAAAACCCCAGAGGGCAAAATAGCGAGAAAAGAGAACTGCGTCAACATGATACATTGTTAGAACTTGTATCCCCACTTACATACATGTATTACTATATTTAGTCCTTTACTATTCAAAAACCCTGGGAACTACAAAAAAAAAGTTAAGCTAACACAATGAGTCACGAAATTCCCAAAATAAGGAAAAAAATGTCGAGTAAAGTAGAATATATACACATCATGAATTCGATCATGTTCGATGTTGATATGATCAACATGCATGTTTAGCAATAATTATGGGAGGTGTACATGTATGGTATAATGGGACCCTCATTAACATATTCATGATCTGGGTTAAATGTTCACAGCCTTTATTAAAGGTAACACATCAATATGTACGCTATGAATCGCTGTAAACAAGCGCATGCTTCAAGGTGATACAGCGTTGAAAAAAACAGATGCATGCAGGGCAGATTTCCCGCAACAGCCTTTATGCAAATGAGGGGGCAAAGCATATTAAACATGTCGCCCGATTTACATGACATGCCAATGTCATTGCAAACAACAATACACATTGCTGCACTCGCAAACACGTACAAGCGTCGTTTTGCAAGCATAATTATTACATAAACATCGAAATGACCGTCGAGTGACCTGACCTTTGCTCTTTGAACCCTCGGTTCTCCTTCCTTCGCTGTCATCGGCGCTTCGCCGTTTGTCGCGTTCGTTTCAATGGTCATCGTAGCTGCGATGCCCGCGAATTTCTCCTCTCCGACGTTTGTGGTCACTCGTGTCGCATCCAGTTGCGTGATTACGCCGCTTTCTGAGGCAATAACGCGGTTAATGTATCGGCCTCACTCCGAATTGTGTGCTCCCTGTGCGGACTCCGCAATGCAAATGAGCCGAGTCTATTTTTAGCATCAGAGGGAGTTCCCGTCAAATATGGAAACACCCACTGAAGGGAGCATGCCTTATTAGGTAGGAGGTGCGTTATGGTTGTGAACGACCGTTGTGATAATGAGTTACAATTGTTCCCACAGTTGATGGTGCGTTATGATTTCAATCGTCGGTCGTTATGACATGTGATCGTTATTCGCCACATCACAGGCAGTAACTCGAGTAAACCTGCAATGCTGCCTTCAAGCCAGTGTGGCATAATTAGTCATTAGGTATTGATGTGCGAATTTTATTTGTTTGATGTCTCCATAATTAACCTTGCCAGATGCGAAGCCTCAGCTTAAAGGTTACGGAATGTTGCATCCCAGAGTGCCATTCTCGAGAGTAGGAGAAAGCCTTGAGTGACTTCCCATGATGTTATTATTTCCTGCTATAGCATTCATTGCATTGTGTGTGCTTCATATCAGCTCGCCCAATGGTTGATTTAGAGCGCTTTGGCGTACACTGTATATAGACCAAACGAATTTCACTTTTCTTGTTTTCTTTTTGCAAATCGTTGCTGGAACTTGAACATGTACGAGAACTGGTTCGTTGTTTTCACCTTGTGATACCCGAGCATCGTAAATATTAGCCATGCCACGCCTTTCTACTCGTTTCACAGAAATACTATATATGATTAGGAAGCGATGGAGGGGGCGAGGTGAAATGATTGGCTCGGTTATTTTGTTATAATTAACGGTATAATTAATGGTAGCACGAACAACAAAGGTCACTTGTGGTCACTTTGTGCCACTCACTGAAACGGACATCATTAGAACGAGGCGATGTCCGAAAGAGCGAACACAAAAGTGATACCATGAGAAACACGGCACTGGTCAGTTATGGCTGCGTCAAGGGAGGGATTGTATCTGATACGCGGAATCAATTGGTGAGAACTGTGCATGTGCTAACATATATGCACCATGCAAATTAATGGCACGCACAAGCTAACATTATATGAATGATCATCACATAATTATTGCAATGTCGTCATGACATGGAAAGGAAGAGAGTATGACCCTTGACCTCTGTGGTTGAACATCGGCGACGGTGACCTTTTGGAGCCATAACTACATGGGAGTTACTCAATGCTTCCACACTTATTATCATTATATAGGGCATAGTCCCTCTTTAATTTCTGTCTCAATGCCAGAGAGGTTTTACACATTATTGAATTCCTACTCATTGCATTCCGAATAATTCAATCAAATCGATTAACTGAATGGTTCACGCGTATGGTAGATTGTTGAATCAAATAATTGAAAGAACGTGAGCAAAACGGGAAAAAAATCACGAAAAAATAAAAACTCACATCAAAGAATTATGTACTCGATCGAGTGTTAAGTTGACTTCGGAACCTCAGTGATTCGATTCGTTGGACGATTTCTCACCCTGGCGCATGCGCACATTCGTCTCACAGTTCGACCCATAATTGGGGGTCTTTAGCTGCTGTTTCAATCTCGAACCAAATCGATAAAGAATAGTGCCGCACCTGCATGACAATCCCGTATGCGCCTCCGTCATTTCCATCTCTGATGTAAAACAGGGCGAAACTTCCTCTCTCATATTTGTATTCATCCAGTGTACGCACGTACTTTGGTCCAGCATGCACGTTTCACTTCCGCGTGTATTTGTGTGTTTTTGTTTTGCAATATATGATATGATTTTGATCTCTGCCCTCTCGACAGCGTGCCTTGTTTAATAATGTAATAGTATATAATAATTGTGTCCAATGAACTTGTTTATTTGCGCTTAATTAGCAGACTTTGACACGGACATGAATTATAAACATCGACATGAATAAATAAAAGTAGACACTTAGAAAAAAAAAAGTTGATGCATATCAAGTAAACATTGTACAGCCACATTATACAGAGGAAAAAAAAATTCCAATTCTTGAGCAAAGCGAGTTTTTAATTTTGATTTAAAACCAGTCAATCACCCAATTGTGTCGACAGATATCGCAACCCAACCATGGAATAACATATTGTCCCTTCAGGGGGCGCGTAGACTAATGTGTACCAAGCAGTACACGATGAGAACAGCCATTCTCACTGCACACGTATTTGGTGGTTAAATAGTAAAATGAAATCCCAATTCAACAGCCATTCTCACTGCACACGTATTTGGTGGTTAAATAGTAAAATGAAATCCCAATTCAACAGTGCATAATTATTCTGTAAAATATCATGCATACTGCATACATATTACTCATACATTGTACTTCCTATTGGCCCTGACTGTCCACTATAGCATGGCTGCATTACAAGAGATGAAGATTAAGATCGCAGCACCAATCTCATCAGAGCGAAGGCAGGAGAAGCACGCATTGTTCAATTTCATCGATCTTTCCTTTCGCTCCTTTACTGTTGGTGAATCGAAGTGATTCGTGTGCTTCGTCGGGATGCGATGCCCTCTGTCTGGGAAGACACACCTGTGACTGTCTGCCAGCCCATATTATATCCACGCAATTAGGGAAGCATTGCAATACATGTACACCCGTCCCATCCCAACGCAATTATCCAGGCACGTGTAGATATCCAGGGAAACAATCATGTCCCATGGTCCCACACCGCAATCATTTTACTTCATGTCCTAGATATTGAAGTTGGTGGATTGTAGATTTCTTAGTATTGTTACTACATGTATATTAATCATAGACATTGCATCGCCAACACAATCGTCAGTTATGGATATTATTATATGAAGTTTTGTAGATTTCAAATATCAATATTCCCAATTGAATTAAATTAAATGTTGAACCATATATAGAGTTGATTTATAAACTCTTGAATAATGGCTACATTCACCCAAGTAACAACATCAATTCGGAATGCAGTGCCCAGTAAACCAAACCGAAAGTTGACCGCGTGTTGTGAGTCTATAAAGGAATTCTTTCTCGAGTTCGTTTCCAACTTTAATTCTCTTCGGACCAATGAATGACCAGTAAAAGGACCAACCCAAAATGTCCGTTTAGCGTGGACAATGATCATGTCATTTAACCCAAGACCCCGTTTAATCAAGCATTGACAAGACGCGTGCTTTCCACGATCGATCTTCGCCCGTTAAAAGGCCGGCGTCTAATAGTTTCCCGCCATTTTCTAATCTGCAGACGACAGTGCGCGTTTCCGGTGTATCACGAGTGAAATGGAATAAAATGGCGGAAAGTGAGAATGGACAAGGAGTAACTGGACTGACCATGGGGATCATAGGGTGTTTGCCGGACAACGTCCAACAGGTGAGAACAGTGCGCAGATATCTAGAAATTCTATTTCGTCAATTTTATTATTTTTTTCTACCGTAGGCAATCCGCAGTTTCTCCATTCGACCAGGGAAGCAACACGTCACTTTCAGTTTCCCTTTCATGGCGGACACAATGCGACGTCATTTCCGGTCTGGAACTGTGTCACGTGATTTCGTCCCTGCCCTGTACTGCGACGCTGGTGTCCAGATGGTCGACGGATTCACGTCATTTTCATCGCACATCGCGACTAACCTAAGCGAGTACGTTCACCACTGCCCTTCTGGTATTTAGTTAGTTGAAGTAAACATTTAAAACTTTAATACAAACTACGTGTATATATTTGAATGAATACACGTAAAATTATTATGCAAATCCCAGAAGGCAAAATGTATACAAGCGCACGTATCGCATATCGATATCAATAAGCTGTTATACCTACGCATGGTTGTATACTACCTAATTTTATTTTTTTTGCATATAATTCTTATTGCAAAACCTGACATATTAATAATGATGAAGGTAGGCCAACCATTATTTTCAAATTTAATGCACACTTATTCAACATGTACTTGTAGCTGTTAACATAATGTCAATGTCAGCTATTGGTCAGCGTAGTTTTACGATCAATGCTATGAACTCGAATAATTACTATGTTCTTCCAGGAATGGATCTCCAGTCGTGGTTTATACTTTATACCAAAATGAAAGCGACGAAGGCCTGAGGAAACATTTCCAAAGCATCGTGAGACTTCTGCTCGATGAGAATGACGTCATTTCGACTTGGAAATTACCGGTTAGGATTCGCCCCGCTTCAGCAAAAGTCTTGGTAATTTTTTTTTAATCAGATTTTAGTGCATGACGTCACATCCTGTCCCCGTGACGTCATCATCCACGCATGCGCATCAGCCATCGTGGAGATCCAGAAAAAGCATCTGAGGAAAGTCTTCTGTTTCGGTTCGGACGATGAACTCATTCAGCTAATCGGGGTATGTGCATAACATAATTATAGCGCACAAGCTACGCACAAGCTACGTGTAACATAACGCCACCAGAGAAACCAATCGGCATTCATCCGATATTGGCGGATTTCTGTGATATTTCTTTTCGGCGAAGCAGAATAGTTTTGCACCAAAAGCGTGCGTCTGATCAGAGTAGAACAAAGGAGCCGCGTGTGATGATGTGAGGTGTTGAATCAGGTGTGCCCATTCGCAGGGTATTGACTGTAATTGCAAGCCTATCACTTTACCCATCTCGTCGATATTTCTCAGGCCTCCAAATCCATCGACATCGACTAACCTCCGAGGAAGTCACACCCCTGCGCATGGATTCCGTATTCAATTATTCATTCACATGCGATGGTCCCTCACCGTTCGCAAACACCCTTGTCTGTAGTCATTCATGTCAATTGCGTCCATTTCGTTTAGGGTTTTTTGTGTGTGTTTATTTTCTCCTCTGAAGGATGACGTGGTCGCCCCAAAAATTCGGACTTTTGAGGATCATTTCGAACAGCATCTGCAAGTGGTGTCCTCCCAGTTGTGCAATGGACCTCCCTCGGAGTTCCTCCGTATGATCAACAGAATGACGTCACCTGATATGGGCGACATCGACTACCACAGTGCGAACATTCTGATGAAGGTTTGATCTCATTTCCAAGTTAATTGCTTGGATTGTATTTCCTTCTTTCAGAGTTTAGCCAATGAACGCATTCTAGTGAAGTTCTGGGGTATTTGGGGACAAGAACATATTTTCTCAAAGATCTTCATGCATTCGAGGTCATCATCTGGAGGTACTGACTCACCACGCGCATCAAGTGGAGGCAGTAACTTGCCGCTGAAAGAAGGACTTATGGGTATCATTCGAGCTTTGAAAACGCAAGAAGTTACGGGTATGATATTGGTATTACTGTACTTGTTCATTCCAACTGTTGATTTCAGAAGTCACTGGATCTGCACCCTTGCATGTGGTACAGGAGTGCAGCTGCCCAGTATGCAAAGGGTCACTCGGCGGCAGACAATCTGAAGCACTATCCCGTAAGAAAGGGTTGTTAATGCTTGCTTGCTTGTTAAGTTGTGTGCGTGTGTTTTGATACATGCTTCTTCGAATTAATTAAAACTCAGTAATTGAAGCGGATTTAACACGCATACATGCACACATGCATGCACGCATGCACACATGCACGCATGCACGTAATTGTTATTAGGAAGGCACTTTACAGTGTGGTCAACGAAGCATGATAAAGCCAGCATACAAATCGGTTCCTTTTGTTCTACATAATAATAAATAGAGGTTGCGAACAAGAATATAATTCAATTCCATACATCTTATGGGTGAGTCAGCGTGGTTTGAACGGAATTATAATAAATGAAACAGGGAACTAGACAGAAGACAATTTCTGAGAATGCAAATGCTCTTGGTATATACTCCGGATCGGACCAGCGCATTCCAACAAATATTATATATATTGCATGGGTCTGATTCGAATATATGTAGTAATATTGACGAAAATGAAGCTTCTCAGCGTACAATCAGTTTTGACGTAGTTGCAATAATTTTGCGCTAATCGATCCTGAATATCCTGGTAGAAAGGAATACCAGTTATGTCAGGTTATCGACCTACTCACGTATCTTCCATCCGGAGATACCACGGCTTAATGCATGCAACTGAGACAATAATTAACCTTCGTGCACTAAGATCGTGACAGCCTTAGGATCAAGTTAACTGACCATCAAGGCGTATATAATAAATATCAAACACTCGTGTACTTAAATGTAACTCTCGATATGAACTTCATTCGCCAACCATAGGATACTTCTATGGCAACCCACTCGCTCGGTTGATATTCCACTCGCACCGGGTGACCGGACGAGTGCTCATTTTGAGCCCTGTCCTTCTCAATTACATGTATACGACATGCGTTAAAACTTGCTTCTCTCCTTTATTTTCTAGGTTGCTTCGAAGCCTCTTCGGCCTTCCACCGACCAAGTTCCAGCATTAAGACTCCGTACAGCGACGCACTCAAGGCAGCGGCCATCTTCCCTGCATTTGACCTTCAACGACCTCTAAGTCTGGAGCAGAACAGACCGCTTGTCATGCGGACGTATCCGGTCATCTACAAGCCGCGAATTCTCACTCACAACATCGCGTATTACCTCAGAAAAGACCATTCCTGAACGTCCAACAATGGCTACTGCATGTGCAATATAACAATTACCTCAGTATTGATCATCCTTTCGCGTGTTGTTTAGATCGTGTTTCTCTGGAAATAGTTTGAATAATTCGGAACTCTTCTTTGTCTACTTTTACGTACTTGGTTTTCGTACAGTTAGCGAGTATCCGCGTTTCACACAAAAAGAAAAAAAGATAAGAAAATGAAGATAAAGGAAATGCAGCTTCATGATTTGGCTAATCCAATGGGTCCTCTCCTTTCCAGATGGTTTCCAGCAACATGACTAAAAAATCAACCTTTTGTCATAAGTGGGATTCGAACCCACGACCAACCTGACATGTTGTGTAAATACATGTAGTAGCATGTACTTAATCTATGCCTGTAAATGTGTGGTAAACTAGTGCAATTAACATACTTTTACATACTTCAATTTTAATGGAATTTTTCCATTGCACTAATTTCAAGAATATAAATGGAAAACATATTGCAAGAAAGTATATGCATAATCAATTATACCAGAAGTTGAACCAGAAAATATTTCAAGTGAAGCTTGATCGAATGCAATGTAACATTTCGTCCAAAAAAAAGTTGTCAGAAGTGGGATTCGAACCCACGCCCTCATTCGAGGACCAGAATGCTCTGCACCAACTGTCAACATTTGTTGGTAAGGTTTCCCTTGAGTCTGGCGCCTTAGACCGCTCGGCCATCCTGACATGTTGTGTAAATAAATGTAGTAGCATGTACTTAATCTATGCCTGTAAATGTGTGGTAAACTGGTTCAAATAACATACTTTTACATACTTCAATTTTAATGGAATTTTTCCATTGCACCAATTTCAAGAATAAAAATGGAAAACATATTGCAAGAAAGTATATGCATAGTCAATTATACCAGAAGTTAAACCAGCAAATATTTCAAGTGAAGCTTGATCGAATGCAATGTAACATTTCGTCCAAAAAAAAAGGTTGTCAGAAGTGGGATTCGAACCCACGCCCTCATTCGAGGACCAGAATGCTCTGCACCAACTGTCGACATTTGTTGGTAAGGTTTCCCTTGAGTCTGGCGCCTTAGACCGCTCGGCCATCCTGACATGCTGTGTAAATACATGTAGTAGCATGTACTTAATCTATGCCTGTAAATATATGGTTAAACTGGTTCAATTAACATAATTTTACATACTTCAATTTTAATGGAATTTTTCCATTGCAAGAATGGAAATGGAAAACATATTGCAAGAAAGTATATGCATAATCAACTATACCAGAAGTTAAACCAGAAAATATTTCAAGTGAAGCTTGATTGAATGCAATGTAACTTTTCGTCCAAAAAAAAAAGTTGTCAGAAGTGGGATTCGAACCCACGCCCTCATTCGAGGACCAGAATGCTCTGCACCAACTGTCAACATTTGTTGGTAAGGTTTCCCTTGAGTCTGGCGCCTTAGACCGCTCGGCCATCCTGACATGTTGTGTAAATAAATGTAGTAGCATGTACTTAATCTATGCCTGTAAATGTGTGGTAAACTGGTTCAATTAACATACTTTTACATACTTCAATTTTAATGGAATTTTTCCATTGCAAGAATGGAAATGGAAAACATATTACAAGAAAGTATATGCATAGTCAATTTCACCAGAAGTTGAAGCAGGAAATATTTCAAGTGAAGCTTGATTGAATGCAATGTATCATTTCGTCCAAAAAAAAAAAAAGTTGTCAGAAGTGGGATTCGAACCCACGCCCTCATTCGAGGACCAGAATGCTCTGCACCAACTGTCAACATTTCTTGGTAAGGTTTCCCTTGAGTCTGGCGCCCT
>KB310879.1:10884-39041 GCA_000328365.1 Capitella teleta
TACCACAATGACCTTGACCTTGGTGCAACCTCAATTAAACTTATAATTACATAAGATGGCTATGCTAGCAATATACTCTGCAAATTTCAATGCCACAACCCGCTTAACAACCAAGATATTTGCATTTAAAAAAGTCGTAATTACTATTATGCCAGATTACGCAAGAACGGTGCATCTGAGAGCAGTAACAGCGCCATGCATTGTTGTACATATTAACGCGCTGGATCGATTGATGTATGTTGCAAGACCCCAGCTTAATTAATGAGTGAGCTAGAAGCGGTCCAATTTGAGATTTTGAAAAATCGCTGTGACCTTGACCTTTGACCTTTAACCTTCAAATTCGAATCAGACCCGCAGAATGACATGTACTATCAATGTGTGGAATTTGCTGAATTATACCTCACGGAGCTCCGCGCAACGGCGCATAAAAAATCGTTCACAGACTTACAAAAAAAAAAAAAAAAAAACACGTAAAGTAACATAAGGAAAATTTTTAATTTAAAATTTTCCTTAATAACATTCGCCATGTTTAGAACAACTTCCGCTTCTTTCAATCGACCAATCACAGGCAGAAAAATACCGTCTGATACTCTCTTTTACCCCCAAAACTGAGCGCGCTATGCATAGCGATTCGCGCCATAAAAAAAATAAAATAAAATAAAATAAAATAAAATAAATAAAAAAATAGAAATTAAAATTAAAAAATAAAAATTAAAAAAAATTAGACTACTAGTCAATCCAGATCGCAGAATGGGAAGGAGGTAGTGACTGGTAAATTAGGTGACTGCAAAAGATATTATTTCACTGGAACTAAACTGAGTAATGAGGCTATAATACTACTTATAAATATTATTTACATCTATATTTGTTGGCTCATCAACAGTCACTCCTTGGATAGGCAAGCTCATTCAGTTAGGGTACATACAGTATCCTCGATGGTTCTGAAAAAAATGATTTGAAAAGTCCCCTGCCCTTTGAATTATGTTAATGACAATGCTTAATTATTATTATAGATTTAATCGATTAATTAATTTATGATAAATTTCTCTACTTTCCTGTATTTTTGATCATAAACTGTCATATAAGTTATACACAAATGCTTCTGCGTATGCCGTGGGCGCTATTTTGACTCAAGATATTGATGATATTGAACGTCCAATTCACTATGTTTCGAAAACGTTGAATAATAGCCAGAAGAAATGGTATGCTATCAAGAGAGAAGCATTCGTGGTCGTAAACGCGATTTGAAATCTGAGACCACATTAATTTACAGAGTTCTCACTTTACTGTGTATACTGACCATAAACCCTTGAAATCTTTGTTTCTTTGCAAAGTCAAGAATACTCGGATCCTGCGCTGGAGCTGTCTATTGTCTGAATTCCATTTTCCAATCGAATACAGAGAAGGCAGCAACAACGTTCGAGCTGACATGCTTTCCCGTCTCCAGAAGAAAGTTCCAGACGATTCTGTTTCATCTGAATTTCTCCCTGTCATGATTCCACAATATCCCCAGGAGTTACTCATATAGCAAGCCTTCAACAAGCTTTGCGTAACAGTTCTGTCGGACAGAAACAGAAGAGGGAGTTTCCAGAAGAATGGACTGCAGCGGAAGAGAGTGATATTGAACATGGTGAGGCTGAGTATATCATCGATCATGAAGAATTGTTTAGTCTCATTTTGCCGTACATTGGTGCACTTCCTTATCCCAGATTGCTTGTTCCCACTTCTCTTCGTCAGATATTGCTTGAAGAGTCACACAAGGAATTAGGTCATAGAGGTCAATTTTCTATGTTACGTCATTTACAGAGCTATGCTGTTTGGCCCAAGATGGCGACGGATGTGAAGCTGTACATTTTACAATGCGCCCATTGCCAGGGAAACAAGCGCAACCGTCGACCCACGGTGCCAGTGGTGACTGATAGTCCAGCTAAGCCATTTCAGAGAATTGGAATTGATCTCACGGGTCCCTTTATTCCCTCTGCAAACGGGAATAAGTTTTTATTGGTAACTGTCGATCATCTCACGGGGTGGTCTGAGGTTTATCCTATACCAGAGAAGCGTTTCGAAACTGTACGGAACAAATTATACCACGGGTTTTTCTCCAGATTTGGTTTTCCGGAAGTGATCATTATAAATCAAGCTGTTATCAAAAAACAAAACCAAAAAAAAAAAAAAAAAAAAAAAAACAAACAAACAGATCTACTTACTTCGTGTCCGTTATCGATACTTAATATCACGTTACCGAATGTTGTACAGGTTTCTGAGAGTGAGTTGTTACTCTCTGGTCCTTCTGACGTCCTCATTGAGATTCATTGTTTAGGGATTCCACCAAGAGCCTACCCTTCACCACATGGGAGTGCTGTCCTGCGGATGTCTCCAAACTGCACAGTATCTAGCGAGCGAAACGATTGGAAGTTTTCACTTGGTTCGCTTCGTGTTGTAAAGCACGTTATTAATGATGAATTTTTGTTACAAGGTGTTGACATAAATGCCTCTTTGCCTTCCATTGTTACTATGCCCTCGATTAAGCGGAATCATATTTCCAAGTTGACGCATCAATAACCAGAGTTAGGTTGTCTATTGGATATTCCATGCTTACCAATCGTAGTTTTCAACAATGGGTGATTGGGCTAGTTTTTGGATTGTTGATTAATTATAATCTTATGTAATTTAGTGTACTGTCGTCACCAGATTAGGAGATGTTGTTGTAGGATGCCTATATGGTTACTAAGTTAAGTATAAATGTTGAAGCTATGCACTTGTGTTGGAGAAAGTGTCACACACATTGCCATCTTCTGAATGTATTATACCATGATACACCTTTTAGTGATCAAATACTTAATCGTTTTGGGAAGTTTCTACGCACTATACATTATTTATGTACTAAAATTTGTGACCTAAAATTTATGTACACGCACTTTTTTTTTTTATTATTCAACGATCAGTGGGAGTTCTTCTGTCCTGAGTTCTACTATTGTTCATTTCTGCACAAAGCTTGATATACCAAAGCACCGACTCCTTAATGATGATTTCGCTTTCCGTTCTAATTTTTCTATTGATGACGCCACCCAACAAATATATGGCTTATTAAGGGATCTTATCCGTCTGCGAGATAGCAGCGGATTTATCAATAATAGGTGGACGAGTTCAATTCCCTCTTAAATTCATTATGCTGTGAATAAAGTTTTACACTAGAGCTGTTTATCACTTAATGCCATGTCGATTTGAATGCCTGTTTGTCTGAAATCTCGTTAATTACTTTAATGAGTACTCAACCGCACCTCCACATGACATTTAAATTGCTTGAAACATGAAAAAACACCGCAATTAAGAATGATGAACCTGGAAATACACAAAACCCGTCAAGACGGGTGTGACAGCTAGCCTTCAATTGGGGAAAAAAGCTACCCTCTGGGTCAAAGCTGGTCGAGGTATGTCATTACATAGTTAACATGCTGCTATCTAACATATATCTTTTTTATGCTTTTTACGGTGAACGGTTTTGAGCCGAATGCTCCCAATTAAGTCCAGTTGAAGTCCGAAATCACAAGGTTTATTGTGATAGGGACTTATAGCAAATGAAGCGAATCATAACGTATTCTGAAGATATCACTACTTGCAGATTGCTGTCATACTCACACAATCACAATAACACACAACACGTGGCAACAATATCATAAATTAAATAAATTCAAGAAGAATTTTCTTTTTAACAAATTTAGAAAGAAAGAAGTCTGTTTTATTATAACAATAAGCTTTAATTAATCATGATTCATTTGGAGCATTTTCCGCATTCGCCTGTTCCCATTGGGATGTCCAATTGCTTGGGTCTTCCTCTCCGTAAATCTGAAAATCATGCAAATTATATGCAAATAATTATTAGCAAAGTGAATAAATTCTGCATATAAATCGTGAGGCCTTTTTTCATGATGATAGAATGCCATAATTTCTTTTACATAAGTTGATTATACAGAGTGAGTCTTTTAGTAGTCTTTGCTCTATGTTAAAAACAAAACTCTAAAATTTGCTAAAATGTATAAATTATTCCAAAAAATGGATTGACTGTAATTCTATGCCCATTAATGCAAAGAAATCAGATAAAAAGGTCACTTTTGAATGAGGGAGGAACATTTAAATGTGAGTGGTAAGTGATCGAAAAAAGGGCAAAATCAGATGAGCCCCCGAACGAGCATTAAGGAATGCAATCTCTTGTATGGTGTTTCAATACAAACTCTCTACTTTGTTTTGATTTTAGAAGACAAACATTAGTGCTACTGTCACAACAAGAGCACTCTCAAACAAAACAATAGCAATTCAAGTAATCATCCATTGTTCTTTGGATTTCCAAATTTTCCACTCTGCTTTACATTCATTATACGCTTAAACTTGCGTCAGCTCAATATGCAATTTGCTCAATGTGCATTTGTGAGACACCAATTAATTGACTCGCTTCATTGATTGATCGCTCATTAAGAACCCCCTCAAATACTTCAACAATGAAGATAATTTTTGTACGTACGTAAGCGAGTACATCGAGTTCACAGCTGAGGCAATTAGCGGCTACGTGTATATATATCCGAAGCCATGCAGGTTCTTCTACTAGGCAGACTGTTGTACTAAGCATTATATAATTATGAGCCACAGAGCTGACGCCCTTTCGACGCGTTTACAAGGCACTGTTTGTGGAGTGAGTACACGTTCACTTGACCTGTACTGTGCATTGGTATTTGGCTAATATATAATACAGACCCTTGCTAATCTCACAAAGCACAATTATTGAACAATTGTTAAACAATGAAAATAAAATTTATACAGTCAATGAATCTCTGTCATCCAAAATGGAATTTATAATAATTGAACACTGTTTGTTCAAATTTGAAGAAAGAAAGAATATAAGGAGAAAGAAGAAATAAGTCCGACCTTTGCAACAAAATCGAGCACTTTGAGCTTGGAGAGCTCCTTCCTTGCGCGGAGACCCCACTTGAACTCGTGCTGAACGGGCTCGGCCCCAACGACCCTCGAGTACTCAACGTACCCCTGACGAACGTAATCTTTTTTTAATTTATTCTCAACATCTCCAAAAACCTCATGATGAAACCTACGTTTGAAATTAATTAACATAAATTATGCAAAGTAATCGAAACGTTATACTCAATGTCAATGCCAATTCGCCGTAAACAATCGTAGAGTTGATCTGGGGAAATATTCATATCACATTATTGTAATGGTCTGGGGAGTTCAAAGGTCACTCACTATCCGAGATGACATTGCCATTCATAAAGATGAAACTGAGGATGATCATGAGGAGAGAGCACTCGGTCTTTCCTGCAGAGTAACTGAAATAAATGGACTAATTAATTTTCATGAGGCATGCTGATGAATATTCATCACCAATTGAGATATGGATGATCCTGGAATTCACTCAGTAAAATATAAGACTTTGAGTTCAGTTCCAGTTCAATGAGTTCCATGCCAAACACCTAGAGGTCAATAAATTAATTAAACTCTAAATTGATTAACTATGCAGTCACCAGAGATAGTCGCTCCTTTGCCATTTCAATAAAATGATCAAACCCTCTGCTCTTGTCTCCAAGAACTGTTTTATTGATATCTGAAACATGAATTAAAAAGGAATTCATTAAATTAAAAAGGTGTGATTTTTTTTTCCCTGACCGCTTCGTTTAATCGGCAGTTTCTTCTGTGACATGATGAGGAGATAACGCACAAGATCAACCACCTGTGCTATATTTTGTATAACTCTAACATTATTTGTTCATTTACTCACTATTTTGGAGATTTCCTCTGCACTAAGCTGACAGAGGACCTTTGATTGCTTTGAGACTGTTTGCTCTTCCTGCGAGAACATCAACTGCGTTTCATCCGCCATCTTGAATATCTGCCAATTGAGAAGTAAAAATACCAAAGAATTAATGAGGTTTACAGGAGAACTGCACATCCTAGAGAGACATCTGATTGGCCAATTCGCTTACGTGAGTGTGTTCATTTACACAAATTCGATCACCCAAAATCAACACTTAGTTTGATATTATGCAACTAGAATCGATCATCAAACACATTTCTATTCTGAACAGCAATCTTCAACATTAAAATTGAGTTTTCTCCACATCCCAGCCTCAAAAATGAGGTAAAGATGGCTACTACAAAACGACATGTGAATAAATCGTATGAGACTGTAAATGAAGCCACATATTCGTTTAGTCTTAAAACTTTCACCACAACCCTTGGTTGAAAGTTTTACATAACTTTTACAATGATTAATAATAACAGAACCAGCCAGCCGATTAACCCTCTTCATCTGGCAGCCAGGCCAGGCCTTTCTACTCCTTATTTCGGATGTGCTCGATCGTGACCGCGGTTTACCTCATGGTTGCCAGGACACGCATGGGCAATCTAGCAATGCACACAGCTGATTTCAGCAACCTAATTAACGGACCAATTGTCCATTAAAAGTATTGACAAGAATGGCAATATAATCGACACACTTTATTACACAATGCAAATACAAAAAGATGAAAAAGAACAGTGTAATACATGTATAATAATAAAGAAATGTTATAATGTTATAGTAAAAAATACACCATTTGAATATAATGAAAGGATACCAGCCGAAAATGCATATTATATTACTAATTATTGGCTATAGAGTAATGAAAGAAACCAGTCTTGTTTTTTTCTGGTAAAGTGAAATAAAGCATAAAACATAATAGCATCCCAAACATTAATATAGAAAAGAAATCAGAAAAGAAAATCCATAAGTAAATACAACATAAAACAAAATTGAAAGGATGAGAGAAACACAACTTTATATACAGCAAATCACAGAAGTAAATTCAAGCAATAAAACATAATAGCGCCTAGAATATTCATACAAAAAAACCCCCCTGGCAAAACTGCATTAAGGCAAATATCGTGGTTTTATGAAATATTCTCAAATTTTCAACGTTATTACGGCCACTCTGGGGTAATTTTACTGAGATCTTTACATTTTGGTATTGTGTTGTTTGTATTGCACAAACTTAATGACGCACTAAAACACAAAATTCGCAGGTCGAAGCGGAAAACTGCGCGTCTAACAGTGTGTCGCTTCCCGCTGTAGCACAGCGCCTCATGCGTGACCTCCAGGAATTGCATGTGCATAGCGCTTGTGATAGCCAATCAGCAATCCTGGTACTGTATACATCTTTTGTAACAAGCATGATCATGTGATAGGTTTACATGCACAAGAACAATAACTATGGACAGTGACTGGTGAGTATCAATCCTGATCTGACGATGCTCTGCTGCACTTGGTTTTAACTCTAAAGTGCCTCGAAATGACACTTTCCATATTTCAATTTACACACAATTTTCCCGGGGGGCGGGGGCATGCCCCTGGACCCCCCTAGATAGGCTGCGCCGCTTCGCGGCTTGCCAACTTCACCGCTGTTCACCCGCATTTAAACTCTCCGGGGCTGGCAGGTCTGGGAGTAGACGCAGAGACGTTTCCCCAGAGGGGAAGACGTAGGTCCGACAAGGAATGTCGCAGCGAAGGCACGCCTGAGTGTTCCGGGTGGCTAACAGGCTGAACCCAAGTTGATATTTCTGTTCCCCACACTAAAATCTAAGGCTCGAGTAAATTTCGACCACACCTGAGGCGATTCGAACTAATTATCAACTAACATATCGATTTTTTTTTAATTCGGCTGCTTTCCGCCGCCATTGCTGCTGTTGTGATCGGTGTGCGCATGCGCGTGACCTGACCTCCTTCTCTTACATTTGCATATTAAGTCAGGTCACTGTAGTATGCAGACAGAATGCCCTGACCCAATTACATACACTGCTCAAAGGAGGTCAGGTCACACGCATGCGCACACCGATCAAAACATCAGCAATGGCGGCGCTCAGCAGAAAACATTTCTGAAAATCACTCTTTGGAGAATACTAGTCCGAATCGCTTCAGGGGAAGCCGAAACTTACTTGAGCCTAATATTTCTGTATGGGGAACTAAAATATATCTTGTGTTTTGGCCTGCTCGTCATCCGGACTTTCTGGTACGGCCTCTAAGTACTTCGCCGTTGAACAAGGCACTTGAATCACCGACTAGTCTGGGAGCAGTTCCTACAGACTACGCTACGGCTTGGTGGTGTAGCAAGCGGGTTAGCTGACATACTACAGCGAGACAGGGGTCTCATAGACCTCGCTCGATTTATCTGTGCTACAACTACAAGCGGGTCATCATCATCATCATGATTCACAAATCACAGGACAAATTTGGCGCTAAAACTAAAAATAAAAGATAAACAATGTTGAATGTAAAATTGATAAATTCGTCGTGATCTACCACAACTTTCCGGCTATCCATCGAAATTAATCTATAATTATCGTAATATTCTATAAAACAAACAATGTGATTGAGCTAGAAAACGTACAAAAACCTCTCAATTTTATCTCTTGAATTTCAGCTCGATTTGATTTCGCTTTCGCTTTTCACTTTTCGTCCTCCGCGGAGATCAAGTTTCGTTTTCAACTTTCGTTTTCGTCAACACGACAGCAATATTTTGCAATGCCACTTTGCATCATTCGTTTTCAACCATATTTCCCACATTTCTAGTTGATACTTGCGCAAATCGTGCGCATTGAATGAGTTGTTGTTGTTGGCGACTGGATTCAGGTAAAATTCTCTCTTATCGCCAGCAGTCACAGTGACTTACACACTAACCAACACAGTCACTGAGTCAGTGTGAGTGTGACAGTCACTGACTGACCATAAAATAAATTTATGATAAATCATAGCACAGATAAATCGGACGAGGTCTGAACCCTCGGTCTCGCTGTAGTATGTCAGCTAGATAAATCATAATTATTTGGAAGTAGCTTGGCATTGGTCTGATTCTAAGCATGATCATAAATTAGCATGGCGCTTGGATTTTACAAATTTGATCATGTTCATCGTCGCTTCTTGACCAAAAGCGAAGTTAAACATGTGGGTTGTTTTTGTTCTGCCACAGTGATAATCGGCTGTGATTTTGCTGTCTGAAAACATCCGTTTGAACAAACGGTTGGTGGAATCAGCCGACAACGAGCAATTATTAACAACGATCCAACCAGTAAAATAACTTCAGCGTTAGTAACTTGCAGGTTATATATGTAAATACATAAATAAAGCCTCAGAGTACAACGAGAAATTGAGCAGGAAACGGAGCTGCAGGGATTTTAATGAAAGAAAACAAAATCAAAGAAATTAATGAAAATCGGATCCAACTGGAAATGCAAAACCGGATTGGGGGGTACATAAAAACAGAGTCTCCGGATCAAAAACGGAGTGTTGGCATGTATGCTATTAGCATTCATTATCATAATAGTTATTCAGTGAGCCTGCAGTGCTGCTTAACAAGGCCGGACTGTGTGTACTACTGCAAATACTGTAGAACAGGAAACATTCGCGCTGCATGAAACGTTCGCTATATTCGCGGTCATGGTCGACCGCGAATATTAGGTGTGCGCGAAATGTCCGCCACGAAGGGCGGTCACATTAGCGATCCAGTGCGCGATCAATACTAGTATTACAACAAATTACATAACCACTAGCCCACCACCGACACAGCCTTGTGGGATATTGATGCCTTAACTTTTTTTTCCCCCAGCTATAGGCCACTGCTGTTCATAGGTGTACGCGAGTAAAGGGGGTAGGCCTACTAGTACAGTATACTAGTACTATACATGCATGTCGTTTCCCTTAAAAACCTTGTATGTCCATTATTGTAATTTCTAGACCTACAATGTTTGCTGCCAAGTGCAATAACGTGTGTAGTGAACTAGTAGCCTAATGTACTATCGCCATGCAATCACACCAGTTATAGAAGTCAATAAGTATAGCAATCATCAACCCAACATGCATGCTTTAATGAGTACTGTTTATTGATCAATCAATGATAAGTGTGGTTTCACTGAGTGCCCCCTTAATTCCCGCTTCCTCGCAGCCATGGATTAACACATTTGGTTTGTCTCTCAGTGCCTCCCATGCGCGAACAACCCATTGTCCGTGGAGGGGCTTGAGGGTGCTGAGTCGTAGATCGGGTTGGGTGCTTATACTAGTACCGTTGTCAAGCGCTGCTGCGACGTGGTCGGCGAACCGCAGAGTGTCCATAATAATTATTAGGCATTTAGCCGCAATCAGGCTCTCCTGCAGGAGCTGGAGGCTGCCTTATAAAAAGCAGCAGCCTTCGACATTGCGTTGTACTAGTACTCACTTGAACTGGTTCCAAATAAGGCCAAATGGGCGGGGTTTAGCGGCCGCTTCCTTGGAGATCGTGCTCTCTGCTAGGAATAGAGGCAGGGGAAAATACCAGCAGTGCGTGCGATGCGACCAGCGCGTCTCCTCGATCTTGTCAATGTCAATGACCCTATGAACTAGTATACTAGTACGCTTGACCGCGAATAATTATGACCCTACGCTTGACCGCGAATATTGCATGCCGCGAAAAAGTGCCTGAGGCATGAAACCGCGAAAGTTTCAGTCCGCGAATGATTCCTGTTCTACAGTATCTTGGTAAAATATGCCATTATGGATAATGGGAGTATGCACGATTAATAATTTAACCTTGTGATAGAATAGGATATATACATGTAGATAATTACAGGATTAGTAATTGGGAATTGGGAATGGAATAATTATGGCAGATATAAATTAAATGATTAGTGGCACGTTTTCATTATCTTTTTTGTACAGCTGAGCTGTTCTATTCCGTGGAGGCACCTCTTCGTCCTTCATTTCCCATCGTCGAATCTGCCGGGCCCGATGCTAAGCGCTTGCCTAATTATTTATGATGATAATTATTATATTACCTATTAACTTATTAAGTTACTTTAGAGGTAAGTTACTACTTAGTACTTACTGAGTCACTCAGTGAGTTACTGTTAATTAACATATACGATAACAGACTTGGAAGTTGTCTATTGTACCGAATGTAGTGATGCGTTCTTTCGTTCTCGACCACTTATGAGATCACGAGTTATGAGATGCGTTGTCAGTGCGGTCCCTGTCAGTGCAGCTTAGAGTTGACCATATGAATACTGACTATTCTATAATAATTAGTAGTGACCGAGCCCAGATTGAACAGGTGTGTATGCACTTAGACGCTTGCAGCTGACTTACAGATTTGTCCATTTGTCTACTGTGAAGTTTAATATATACATTATACTGTCGAACATTCTGCATATTGTTTGGTGTGGGCCACGATCCTACGCCACGCAGCTGCTACAGAGTCAAATGCCTCAACTTATTCAAGTATTTGGAGGCTGAATATCATTCTTTTGGATTTGGTTGGCTGAAAAACACTCCTTCATGTCATGTTATTTGGGCATACTGAAAGCAACGGACCATTAATATAATCCTTCCAACAGTTTTGTTTGAAGTCTCAAGAATCAGACGGTGACGTCAAGAGAGTCAATTACAGGAGTTAATTTATTTCCAGAATGAGCGGAGAGAGCATATTGAGCAAGGCTGCGGAGTCTGCCTCCTATAACATGGTTCTGCAGGTTCGTTCTTTTTCTTTCATCCGCAGAGCAATCATTGTTTTATTCCAGCTGGTTTTCCGCGTTTTGACGTTTGTTCTAAACGCTTTTGTTCTGCGTTTCATTTCACAAGACGTCCTTGGAATCGTCAACGTTCGGCATGTTGCTTAATGTTGTTTAAGTGGTTGTTTTATGTTGATGTTTTTGCAGGTTAACATTGTTGTACACAACAGTGTTGTTCATTTCACGTGAAGCTTTTCGAAGAGCTTGTTTGAGCAAAACGTCAGAGGTGAAATGGAAGGAGACAGTAAACATTCTCTGGCTCAGGTAAGGTGCACATCCCACGCTTCCATAATTAATTTGCCTCATGAATATTCAGTGTCCCTATCTGTGCTGTGTTTTCCTGTCTTCTGGGCTTTATCTGGACGTTCTACCTTGATCAACCGGACAGTGCGGTCATCCCCCACTACCCTTTGGCTGTAGCTGCGTTTGCCCTTTCTGCACTTATAGAAATGATGGCAGAACCTCTGTACATCATGGCGCAAATCATGCTCTACGTTCGACTCAAGGTATTCACCAATCACAGAATTTGTTTTTTAATTTATTTATTGATTTTTAATTATAATTTTATTATTTCAATCAATCCATCTATGTATTTCGGATGCTATACTAAACGAAGCTTGGGTGATTAATTTCAAGTTGGCTTCAGTCGAAAACCAGGCAGGGGAGGGGGCAATAATAATTAAAGGAAAAGATTGAGAATTATTCTTAGCAATCTTTTCCTCAGCTGGTACAATTGCAGACGACAAGTCTCAAAGTTTCTTACGGATTGGAATCTTTGATTTCATTGTTATAAAGCAACCTGAACTGTTTAGTTTCGGTGAAGCCTCTTGAATTATTAAATACGAATTGCAAAGCACATTGCAGCACAAAGCGTCACTTTTCCAGTCAGTTTAGCATCATTGCTCACTGAAGGTGAATGAATCACAAAGCTCCTCGTTCCTCTGCACCAGGGACCCTACTAACTAGTATTGCGGACCCCACTTTTTCTTTTACTCATTGAACGTCAGATAGCTCAGTCATAATAGTGCCAGGTACCCTTTGCAGCTGTCGATGGTATTACGCAGGATGTAAAAACCTTTGGGATCGATTGGAGAGAAGCCTTAAAGCCAAATTGGGCTGTAGTTCAATCATTCAATCAGTGAATGGCCTTTTCAGGTTGTTATAGAGGGCGTTGCTCTTGCATTGCGTTGTGTTCTCACAGTTGCGTTGGTCACGTTTACTCCGCATCTTGGGTTGATCAACTTTGCTGTTGCGCAGGTAATTATCGCATCAATCAAATGCATGTTTGATCAACCATCTACTCTGCAGATATCCTTCACTGCTGCGTACTGTGTGATGTACTACGTATATTTCATCTATCTCTTGTCAACCTCTGAAGAACTTCCTGTTCGATCATTCACAGATATCCTGCCATCATTTCTGGACAAGGTTTGTACTGATGGAAGTTGATAAATGAATGATCGATCATTTATTTGCAGGGAGTGATGTTTAATCGGGGTCTCATGCAGTTGACTTGGAGCTTCTTCAAGCAGTCTTTCCTTAAACAGTTGCTCACTGAGGGTAATTGAATAATATATTGATTTATTGATTGATTGATTGATATCAATTTTCAATATTCCAGGTGAACGTTTTGTTATGACTTTCTTCAATGTGCTCAGCTTTGGTGATCAAGGTCCATAATTTGAAAAGAGAAGTAGAAATTTTGAGAAATTTGTTTTTCTGTAGGTGTATATGACGTGATCAACAATCTGGGGTCATTGGTTGCTCGCTTCGTGTTTCTCCCACTAGAGGACGCCTCCTACCTCTTTTTCTCTCAGTCGCTGAAACGAGGGAAACCAGCTTGTGAACAAGATGAAGTATGCAGAAAATTTGAACTTCAACTCTTATCTTTCGTTTTTCCATTCAGAGCAATTTAGCTCTATGTACATCCGTTCTTGAAGCTTTACTCAAGGTTGTGACCTTGATCGGTTTGACCTTTCTGACCTTTGGTTTTTCCTACTCATATTTGCTGCTTGATATTTATGGTGGAACTACTCTCAGTGGAGGAAATGGTTCGATTTTCCTTTTTTATATTTCTTCAAAATGTTCAAATTCCTTTGTTGATTTGAGGTCCGTTGTTATTGCGTTGGTACTGTGCGTACGTTCTTCTCTTGGCTTTGAACGGAATTTCCGAGTGCTTCACCTTTGCCACAATGAGTCAGACGGAGGTTGATAGGTCAGTCGTCTCGATTGCATACACTTTGAATATTTCTGAAATTCTGTATTCCTTTTTCAGATACAACCACAAGATGTTGATATTTTCTGTCGTTTTTCTCTTTTCTTCTTGGTTTTTTACTCAATTTCTCGGAAGTGTTGGTTTCATTCTCGCTAATTGCCTTAACATGTCAGCTCGTATCACTCACAGGTAAATTTTCTAAATGGATCATTTATTTTTGAGATTTTTATTTTTTTTATTTATTTATTTTTTTCCAGTTTAATTTACACCTGGAAATATTTCAAGCAATCGCAATCTGACCCTCTGAGAGGGGCCGCGATCTCTCCTCTGGTTTTAGGCTTATTCGCCATAACTTTCATTGTCACTTTCTTCTCAGAGGTCAGTTGTCTTTAATTTATTTTCTCAAAATTGTCTCCTGTGTAAAGGCTCTGATCTTTTATTCACGGCACCAATCATTCACAGTCAAGCGTATAGGGTCATAGTTCAGATTACCCTGAAACATTTCTCATGTATCTAATGTTTTGGTTGTGACCGCGAATAGACTATAGCGAAAATTTCCTGTTTTGCAGTAGTTTGAAGAAGAGAAAAATTACTAAATTTTCAAGACTTCTTCTATATTCACTCAATACAATATATTTTGTTTTTCTCATTTATAACTGATGAACTCTCTTGATTCCTACAGAAGCTGTTATGCTGTACCATCGGGTGGGTTTATCGGCTGCTGCACATCGCAATTGGCGCAATTTGTTTACTTTGCATCATTCTTGCAATCTACTTCAAAGAAAATAAATTCATCAATTTTGTTGAAACTCAATATCGACTAAAATATAAACAACATTAAAAATATAAATAAATTATTATTTGTAATCAGCCTTTTTTGTGTGTTCGGTTCATTCTTACAATCTCAATTCCTAATCAATGCCGTTCATTAATCATTGGTGTTGGCAGGTATATCAATGATCTCCTTTGTCGAGACATTCCCATGTGTAGAATTTCTTCCGACAGGTTTCCGTATTTGGCCAGCATTGTTCTGTTGCTGCAGAACCAGCAGTGGTATAGCACTGTTCATTACTCTGGAGTCGCACGGAGTGTCTGTAATGGCCACATCCCAGATTAGGCTTTTGCCATGCGACCAGCGACATAAGGTTAGCCAATCTGGTTGTTTATTTGTGGTGAATGCAAAATTAATTTTTATGTGAATAGCACATAGTTACTTTATATCCTTATCAAATTTCCAATTTTATTAACATTTTAATTTATGCAATGATTTTAATGTAATTATGGTGTTCTTTTCTCTGCATCTGTTGTTTGGAGTCATATTTTGCAACAAGACCTGAAGGAGATTCCCACCAGCACCTACGCATTATTTTCGTCCTTTACAAATGGAAAAATACATTAATCACAGCATACAAATCATATTGACTGTAAAAGTTATTTAATATACCCTAATCTCTGGTGGTATAATTAGTTGCAAGGAAAAAATATTAAAAAAATATGTATATATATAAAATTCTATAATAAAAGACAAATTTAAGGCCATCACCAGTTTAGCATTATACTTAGGTGCAGAAAAAACACAACGATCTATAATATTGGCTTAATAATTAGTTAATCGAAGTTTGGGTCTATAAGAATAATTATGGGCGCAGATCCCCATAAGAGACCCCAAATCCGGGTTACGAATATCTGGAGATCCGACTACTACAGAAAAATAATGCTCACCCATGGTCATCGCACACTTCTTGAAGAAGGAAAATGATCTCATGGCATAGGCATGGTTGGCGCATTCCCAAATTTGTTACAAAAGGAGCATTTATGGGAAAAACTGAAGTCAGTAATTCATCACCGCCTCCCGTCTCTCCACAGTAGCAGAGGGCTGATTCAGGGCTGTAACAACATCTCACAGGGCAGGGTTGAGCGTCTCATCGAGAAATTTGGCCCAAAAATCATGTCTTGTGTTATTGGTGTGTGAGTCAGGGGACAGGGAATACCTGACCATGAAAATAGAACTTACTTATTTTGACCCTTTGTCGATTGTTCCTCCAATTAATCCAGGTTAATTCCATTTGTTTTCTTTGAAATTTTACGAATAATATCCTCAAATAGTTCAACTTGGTACTCACGAAAATTCGTGTCAATGCAATGCATACCCAGCTAGAATGCGGTGTTGGCATAACCAAAGAATTGCGTTTCTTTTGCACCTAAGTATTAATTGTACATATGCACTGTGTGTGCAATTGCACTCTTAATTGATAGACGCTGTCTTTGCAATACGAATGCGAGTCACAGATTGTTGTTATGCAAACTGGAATAACGTTCTCTGTATATAATCATTGCTCTTTTTTACACCGTGGTATTTATCATGTAGATGATAAATACCACGATGTAAATGATGAGTAAATGATGAGGGGCCTCATTTATAAGCCACAATATGTGGCACAACATCCCGCAGCCATGAGTGTTCTCTCGTGGGCAGAGGCACCAACGGTTTCTTCCCTAAGGGGGGCTGGCTGTGTTGGCTAAGGACGGCTGGGCGGCTGTGGTGGTTCCCCTGGTTGATATACCCACGTGCACTCTACGGACTGCGCAACCGATGCTTCCTGTTAAGGAGCACAAACTTTTGTCTAACCAGGCACCACATTTCGACACTGTGCAATATATAATGCTGTAGTGGATATGAGAGTTTTTAGGCCGCGAATGTATATTATGCACGTTTTTTTTTTCAGACAATCATTAGAGCATTAACTTGTAAAAAAGGTATCATTGCTAACGCCATACATATAATATTATATCACTTAGTTACATGAACGTTCCATTTTTGATGAGAGAGCATCAGCCGTTTCAGTCGTAATAATTGCTGCTCTGCGTAGAGAAGTCTGACTGTGAACCAGTGTCCATACAAAGCCAGGTGTTTGCACTCGGTGTAACAGCTTGTTTCACACACTCTGGTGGCCAATCCTTCTTCTAAAAGTCCTCTCTGAAAAGCGTGCGCTCACTTTCTCGGGCCCAGAGGCCAAAGTTGTTGAACAAATTTTAATGACATTATTGTGCATTGTCAATTATTTTTGAACCACTAATGGGACTTTAAATGTGTTTTCCAAGTTTAATATGTAGCAGAAGTTCGCCATGGATTGCAATGTCGGAATACTGTACGTTGTTCTTTGTTTCGCATCCGTCTTCAGTACGAGTATCCGGAATGACACGAGTGAACACTATCCGGAAGTATCTCATATCCGAGCGCTCACTGGATTCGGAGCTTATCCGCTGAGTGGGCCTGTCGAGGATCCCGAAGGCGAAATGATGACGTCATCCGACCCTCAATACCCAGCCTGGGTTTATGACGTGGTAAAGTCCTCTAGAGTTAAAGGAGAGGACAGTGGTACAGAGAGTGACGTCGATGGTTATGAGCAGCTGAAGGAATATGACTCAGTGGACGATTACGCTGAAGAGAAGTGGAGAGAACTGGGAGCGAAGGGACCGCCAGAGGCCAAGAGTGGCTACGACGAGTACGGCGAGGATTCCTACGCAAACGTTGAAATTGAGCTTCCAGGAGAAGGAGATGACGGTGAAGATTACCAGACTTTCATCCAAGGATCGGATGATGACGACGAAGAAGGTGATGTGTACCACGAAGTCAGAGTGGTTCCGAAGAAGCGACAACGAGGCAACAGAGGTCAGCAGAGAGGTGCTCTGACCAGAAGAGCAAAGATCAGGCGGATGCTAGCCGCCAGGAGGCGCAATGCGCAGCGGCTGAGACGTGGTCGTGGTCAAGCGGGCAGTGACAAGGCAGTGCGACGGAAGCTGCTTCTGGATCGACTTCGACAAGTTCGTCAGATGAAGCGACAATTGCAACAGCAGAGGTTGCAAAACCCTCAAAGCCCGGTTTCGGGACTTGGCTACGACCGACTGACGGTCACCTATCCTCCTCCTACAGCTCCTCCTTTGACCGGAAGTATCGTGAACTACGGTTATCCTCAGTACCAAGCTCCACAGTTTGTTCCGGCTCCAGCTTACCCCCAGCCGCCCACCTATCTACAGGGCTATTCATACAACCCGCCTGTAGTGAAGACCATCCCCGACGAACAATACCCTCCTCAGGCTCAGCCCAACCCTTACCAAACCGAACCCAACCCCTACAGTCCATTAACGGATCCGCTCATCTTAAAGGCGGCGCTTGAGCAAGCTCAGCTGATCGCTAATGCAGTCAATACGCAAGAGGAACCACCCTACTTCAATCAAAAACCCTACGCCACTGAGTACCAGCTCCCTCCAAGGCCCCTGTCCTCTACATACGAAACCCCATACCGCCATACTCTGCCTCCACCGCAGTCTCCGCAACTCCGCAGAGAACCACTTCTCACCAAGCGCAAGCCGAGACCACAATCACTATCGAGGCGATTCAGACAGAACGCACACCGAGCCCCTGAATCAAGATCGTCAAAACTCAACGTCGAATTCAGAACTGAAAACCAAGACAGAAGAATCCGACAGCAGGAGGAACTCGACCGCCAGAGACAATCACCGAAACCGACTCATCCGGAAGAAGAAGAAGATGATGACGTGTATGATTATGGCAGTTACGGCAGCGCTCTTCCGTCGCCACAAGAAACTGCAGCGGACTCAGACGACGAAGAGGACTACAGTTTCGATTACGACCTGTATGATTCCTTAGATGATGAGCCTCCGCAAGCGACAGGTGAAGACATCGAGCGCCCCTCTCAGGGCACAGGGGGTCCTACCAGTCCTCCTAAATCACAGAGCAAAACAAAACCAGAAGCTCCTGCTGTCAACCCTATGACGTCACAGTCGGAGAACGCAGCTCCTGATTGGACGACGATTTACGGCGATCAAGCTCTGCAAAAACATCTCAAAGATTCTGAAGTTTAAATTTGTTGAGGTGACACATGTGCCTTCTCAGGTCAAGTAATTTAGAGCACGGACAGACATTTTGGTTGTAGCATTGTATTTAGTGACTCTTCTGTCATGAAGTACAGAATAGTGACGTGACTGTCTCGTTATTAAAAGTATTTAGCCATTAATAAAATAAAGTGCTTGCTGTCTCAGATGAGTCCCAGTTTCATTGATCAGCCATTGCACCAAAAGAAATACAAATCCACATTACATGTACAGGCAGTGTATTACAAATTACAATGCACTTGATATAAATATTGGTTAAATGAAACAAGGTATATGCGTGTGTTGTGGGTCATTGTGAAGTACGTTTATCACTTTGGTGGATGCTATAGGCAAAACGTGCAAATGTATATAGGTAATGAATTGATAGCTGACATTGGCGTGAAGTGAGTTAAGTGGTTATATGCAATGACTAAGCGATAATGTGGGAAACACACTTAATTATCACAG
Organism: Capitella teleta; assembly: GCA_000328365.1. Taxonomy (NCBI): domain Eukaryota; kingdom Metazoa; phylum Annelida; class Polychaeta; family Capitellidae; genus Capitella; species Capitella teleta. Next base: position 30,041 of record KB310879.1, read on the forward strand.
GTGTAAGGACTATGTGCGGAAGGTTGATGGGACAATGACAACCGTGAGATGTGAGAATATTATCCTACACTTCGCTCGTACAAGCTGTGTGTTGATCGGTTCTATCGTCCAGAATTCCTTGCAGTGGAATGATGATGTCACAATAAATAAAATCGCGGCAGTTTCAATGCTGATCAATTGTAATGAATAGCCAGTCTCAAGATAATGGTATGGTAAATGGATAGGTCTGCGTTAGGCTTCAGTGAATACAGCACTTGTGATGTCAAGTTGTCATTAATTTATCCTGATCACGATACAAATCGCAATACCAGTAGTTTCTTCTCCGGTATATGCAATAAATTAGCGGGTGGTAGCCTTGCAGGAGGCTTACCCGCTTTGTACCGATGAAAAATAACAATCGACGTATTCGATTTCAAGGTGCTCTTCAAATTCCTCTTCAACTCTTCAATACACATACTAGAAATACAAACCTTTCTTCTATTCAAAATGCCAGAATATTAAACGGCAGGTGAACTCTTTTGATTCTATAATTTCAGCATTAAACTTTTAATGTCTGTTCTTTAATTTAGTATGTTTCTCCTCTTTACCTGTTTACTTCTTCGTGAATTAATGCAGCCACAATACTCGATCATAATATTATTTTGAGTAAATATTTAGAATGTTTGTATTTGATTTCAGTCGTCTAATGATGAGGTCGATGTCGGTCGGTTGTTCAGTCGTGAATTCAAAAGGAGGTGCGGTGTTTGGTGTGAGATATTCGTGTATGTTATATGCTGTTGTGGTTATGTTCGATGCTATTTGGTGGCCTATTTGTGTGAAGTATGTGTTGAGTTCGTTTGCTATTTGTTGTGGAGTGTCTATTTTGGTGTTGTTGTTTGTGATGTACTCGATTAGGTGTCTTTCTGTCTGTTGCGATTGAGGATATTGTTGATTTCTTTCCATGTTTCTTTTGAGTTATTTTGTGAATGAGTGAATATTTGATTGTAGTGAATTGCTTTGGCTGTGCGAATTGTCTTTTTCGTGATTTTATTATAGGAGTTGATGTTTATTTTTAGGTTTTGTCTTTGTTCTGACTTCTGAGTCAGGTAGTGAGCGTTTCATTTTTATATGTAATTTGTCTCTGAAGCGAATTGATTGAATTATTCAGAGACAAATTACATCTAAAAATGAAACGCTCACCACACAATCGCACACAATCAGATCTCCTCAACATCACATGGCGTTCCTCAGGGTTCTATTCTCGGTCCATTATTCTTCCTCATTTACATCAACGACATTTCAAACAGCACACCATCATTAAAGTTCATCACATACGCAGACGACACCACACTCCTAGCAAATATCCACTATACAAATCCTTGCAATATCAACCAAGAACTCCAAAATGTATCCACCTGGTTCTCCACAAATAAACTTTCTCTCAATGCATCCAAAACCAAAGCAATAACATTTCACACTCATCGCATTATCACTCGTGATCATATCCTCAATATCAACAACCAACACGAACGAAACAAACTTCCTTGGAATAACCATTGACAAACATCTGAACTTCAAACCACACATCAACAAAATAGCAACAAAATTATCATGCACTTCTGGCATCATATCGTTCATCATTTCACACTCAAAACCATTTTTCAATCATTATTCATCTCACATATGGCATCATGGCATGGTCCAAAAGTCCACACTCATCACAAATAGTAAAAATACAAAAGAAAGCAGTACGCATCATCCCCAATTCCAAATATAACGCACACACTGATCCGCTCTTCCACAAATTAAAAATCCTTAAAATGGAGGATCTGCGAAGGCTCTTCGATCTGAAGTTCTTCTATAAAGGGAAGAACGGCGACTTGCCATATTATTTTCACGACTTCTTAGACCCCGGTCGTGATGAAAATCGATTGCTGGTCCCGATACATCGGCATCAATTCTTCAAGTCAAGTCTCCGTTATACAATCACCAAAACTGTGAACTCAACACCTGACAGTATACCGAGAACATCAACACATTCATTGAAAGCGTTATCAGAAAGAGTGAAAACTAAAACACATTATAAAGATGATTATCGAACAGATTGTACCGTTACGTATGTGCAAACCAGTAAGTACAGACTAAGTGCTGCTCAACTGCATTAAAGTCCGAGCATAATTATTGTTTGACAGTCAATTTATAATTTTTGTGCAACATCTCTCACTACAACCATCAATTCCATTTGGGTGGCCAGTGCGATAACGCGGTTCCCTTGTGGGACCTTAGCCTGGTCTCCCATCTCGGCTCCTGCTTCATATACATGCCAGTACACCCACCATTCATACATTATCATCTCGTACATCCTTCCATTACGTTATCATGCACAAATCACATATTTTACACTTATTTCTCTGGTCCAAAAAAAATTAATATTTTTTGTCACACTGTACATGAAGCACTTGTTCGAGTGAAATAAATAAGTTTCTCTCTCTCTAAACTCTGATGACGAACAATTCCTATATATAAACCACATACATTAACATTTATTAAGTAATTCATGCAAACGTGTACCAGTATTTAATAGAATAGCACCAAGCATAGCGCTCTCATCCTTTAATTGTTTAAGCACAGAGCAAGCATAAGACAGTGTCAGCATGGAGTTGTTTTAAAATAAAATAACAATCTTTATTGGTATAAAACAAATTAATTAGTCACCAGGGCTCGTGGAGTCATCCAGATCACTGTTTCCATCGTCATCATCAACCCCTTCTTCTTGTTCTTCGTCATCAGAATCAGCATCAAGTCCCATCAATTCCATATTTGTGGACGCCATGTTTGCCGCAACCTCATGCGAATCCTCTATTTCCTCATTGGAGAACCCCATGAATTCATCATCGCTGTCACTGTCATCGTGCAAGAGCACTTGGTCTTCAGTGCCGTCCTCCGCATTCCAAATTCCGCACTTTTTGAACGAGTGGCGCACAATGTCAGGCGTGACCTTGTCCCAAGCAGCTTTAATCCAACGCAAGAAAGCGGCGAGCTGAGGAGCACGTCGGTTGCCTTTCGGGGTGAAGGTCGGCATTCCAGAGAGCAGCCACTCATCATAGGCTGCCTGCAAATGGTCTTTGAATGGCTGGTTCCACGACACATCGGCAGGCTGCAAGATGCCCGTGCATCCACCGGGAATGTACACAATATCAGAATTGAATTTCTGACGCACATCCTCTTTGACGTCAGCGGTACAGTGGCCTCTAAAAGTATCCCACACTAAGAGACGCCGGCGATCATTCCTTCGGCCCCAAACACGCGTCAGCCAAATCCTGGTGATGTTGTCATTGCTCACACTTTTGCCATCGCCGCACATATGGATGAGGAGGCCGGCTGGCACGGTGCCAGAGGGGGGTGAGCGCTTGCCCGGGAGAAGGACAAAGGGCGGGAGTTTGGTGCCGTCCGCATAAGCACCCAGAATTGTAGTGTAGCGCCTCTTTCGCTGGCCATTGCCTACCACACCCTCGCTCTTGACACCTTCAATGTGCGCGGTGCCACTGCAGGGCATCTCCAGCCACGTTGTGGTCTCATTCATGTGGCCGATATCTTCCGGACGATACTGACGCAGAGCCCGCATGCGGATGGCGAGATTTAGGAAGCGATTCACCCTCGTGTCAGTTTCTTCTTTGGGCACCTGGATAATGTTCGTTTCTCGACGAAGGCTGAGTTTGTGCCTGACTTTGAAGAGCTGGAACCATCCTTGACTTGCTTTGAAACTCTGCGATCCGCATGCCTTATGCAGCCTCAGAGCTTCCCGCTTCAGGTACTTTTCTGTCACATGAATTCCCTTGTCGCGCCGCTCTTGTATCCACGTGAGAAGCTTTGCCTCAACGCGAGGATGGAAGCACTTGGATCCTCCGCCTTTCAGTCGCTTGGCAGACTTGGATAGTTCCTGCAGCTTCTCTCGCTGCCGGCTCCATTCTTGAACGCGACGCCGGGCGACTTTGAATTCCTTCGCAGCTGCTTTTTTGCTGTGGGTGTCGGCGTAAGCGACCACGTTTAATTTGAAGGAAGCAGAATAACTCTTGCGTGTTGATGGGGATTTGGAGTCATTAGAATCACTAGCTTTGGTCTCATCACATGAAGTCGAACCTTCATCATCAATATTTAGCTCTGTTTTGACTTCTGATTCAAATTCCTCAGTTTTGAGGTCATCTTCAAATTCCTCAGTTTTGAGGTCATCTTTAAACTCTTCTTTCAACTCTCCAATAATACGAAACTGTCCTTCATTCAAAATACCAGAATATTCAACAGCAGCTGAACTTTCATTCTCCTCTTTGATTTCAGTTTTAATGTCCGTTCTTTTTACCTCATCTTCGTCCACCCATTCATGCATTTGACGTTTGTGCTGATCCAAGGAAGCTGTGCATCCAAATACCTCCAAGCAATACAGGCATTGCGCAAGACCATTGGGGTTGGGAAGGCCCTCCATAACTGCAAAAGAGAAAGGCATATAATACTGTGCGCTATGCGACAAAGAAAGCCGCACAGCAGTAATCAAGGCAGGTTCCTCGCTGACACGTTCACGCTGAATCCAAAGTGTTACATAATTATGAGATCGCAGTATTACTTACACTTAATAACCAGATATCTGTGCAGGAATTAGGAATGAGATATCATCAGCTATATGCTGTCTTGTATTTGTGATATATCTCTTCTTAATTTCATATAAACATCTGCTAGCCAATCAGCGCCATTCAGCAAGACCCCCACGAATAACTCACAAACCAAAACTCTCTTGCTTCTACACAGTTCTACCAAGATTGAAAGTGACCCGTGGACTGAATGGGAAAATGAGGAGATTAATTCTTTTATGAAATTTTTCATATATGCTAAGTTATACGAGGGCAATTGATTCAATAAGTACCACATAATCTCAGTTACAAGTGCAGTGGGCTTAAGCAGAGGTTGAGAGCATGTCAGTCTCACTTCAATAATACCACACATGCGCACATACTTCACAAACCCCATCAAATTTGGCACACAATTATGGCTGTGGTTATTCGTACGTTACTATACGAATGGTTTCCAGCGCTATTCGTACGTTATACTCAGATATGAGACAAATTCACGAGAGGTTGATTCGAGAAACGAGTGTTACTCGATTTGAAAGAGAAAGACCTCCAACTCATTCCTCCATTACTCCACATGACATCGTGAGTAATTATTGAATGTTACACACTTGACTAACTAATTATAATTATTCATTTTCAGCTAATTGATGAACAACAGCATTCAACATTCTCTGGTTGAGGTGATTTCAAGCTGACATACTACAGCGTATTATGTACTACGTGCAGACTACCGGATAGTACCAGTAGCCACCCAGGGGAATCAAACCCCTTAATTACCCTTAGATTGAAAGTCCAAAGCTCTGCCACTGAGCCAAACAGGTACAGTAAAACCTCGATGTGTCGAAGTTCGTGGGGTTAGCTCAATTACTTCGACTTAGGGATACTTCGACGAAGGGATCGAGGCCGTTATGATATGACCGTTATAATTTCAAATGGTGTTCTGACGTTTTGATTGACGATATGGGCTATGCACTTATAAACCGCGAGAGGCTATAATTTTGTGATTTAAACAGTAATTAACAAATATTAATAAAAAGGTAATGCCAAATTATCTTGGAAGTCTTGGGGAAAAAAGAATTCCACAGAAGGTTGTTTATGTAGCTCTAAAGATCTCAAGTGTCTTCACGTCTAGCTTGCGTTTTGTAGCCATAGCGATGCTAACGATCTAATGATGCTGAAGACTGTTGGTCACTAGATTTTTACTGTTTCTCGCAAAAACACTCTAAACAAATATCTTTGATATTAAAGCTGCCAGAAAGTTCATAACAGATCTAAGACTGGATTTCTTTAATTAACTCTAGTTTCGAATGTGAGCTGCCTTTTGTCGGCAATTCATTAAAGATCATCACAAGCACACCAACAACAATTTAATGCCTTAGTTGAGATCCACGGTCCGTTGATCTTTGGAGTCAGCCTTGCTTTGGTGGCGGCTTAAACAGAGGAGAGATAAAGGCTGCCTGCCGACTGCTTTGTGGGGGCGGGGATGTTTTGATGTTTTAATTGAAAGCAACTGTGCCTATAACGCTTTGAAGTAACCAAACTGAGAGATATGTTCATAGATTTTTTCGACTTCGAGCTATAGATCGAAAATATGTCTCGGGGACACAGAAAACACTTCGACACAGGGATAAATTCGAGAATGAGACGTTCGAGGGACAGATGTTAATGCTAATGGTAAAGTATAGGAGAATCGTCGGGACTTCGAAAAAACTTCGATACAGGGAGACATTCGAGGGACAGGTGTTCGACACATCGAGGTTTTACTGTAACTCTTATTGTCTTTTATATAGCTGCTGTAAACGGAGTCACTGATATAAAAAGCATACATGTCCATCTTTATATTTAGAAAATTAGATAAATTTTGATTATTTGCAGTGATCAGCCTTTCAACAAATATGACCCATACATTTATGTATTAATTACTATACATACCGTGGTATAATAAAATCAATTTTATGCCATGAAAATCATATGTTTTGTGATGAAAAAATGATCTTCATTCCCATTCTAAATATTTTGAGGTAATGTTTGAAAAAGCTGTTTCTTTGAGGAAAGTTCCCAAATACCAGTTGTTTTTTTTTAATGATAAATTCTGCACTTTAAACTCTCGATCACATCAGCACAGTGGCTGTGTTCTTGTCAGTTCAACAATTAGAAATCAAAGCATCGTTGCACACAAATGCTGTCTGTGTTTTAGCTGGATGATGAAGAGAAATTTAATTAAATGCTGATGCCAAGCTACTTCCAAAATTATTTTAGGAACATCATGTGGTTTATTTATTTCTAGATCTTGACTGGATTTTTCAATGATTGAGGTTATATCTATGCATATTACCGCACATTGTATTTTTGTAATCATGTTTTTTGTTGTTGATTCCAGGCTTTTGCTCATTGGAATTGAAGGTTGCGAATACTCTTGTGACTTGAAATACATTCACTGCATCGAATTTGCTGATTGATGAGATGCATCCTGTTTCTACAGAATCCTGCTAATACTCAGCTCACACTAGTATTGTTTTAATATGTACCATTTAATTCATCTTCTCTTACTTCCTATTATGCTAACACAGATTTGATATCCTATCAATGCTCTGATCTGTTTCACCTAAATGTATGACTCTGCTTTGATGTGTATATTTCTTTTTAAATAATGTTTATTACAGCAGCATTTGTTTTGAAAAGATAAGAACTACAAAGTTGTCTGAAAATTTTTGTTTGCTGTGGTGAATATAAACTGATAAATATATTTCTTCAGTTATTTTGTCGTTCTCGTCTTTCAATATTTGAGATCAGAATCTCATACGTTCTTTAATTAAGTGTTAATTACCATATTGGTTCTGTATTCATTTGACTTCTCAGTAGTGAAACCTGTATCGCATAATCACAAGCGAAACTAATTATATTCTGGTGTTATATACCTAGGGAGAGAATAGGGAGAGAATGCTTGGAATAATTATATTAAAATGCAAGGTACCCCAGCCATCATCATGCAAATTAAATACATGCACATTCGTAATAGCTTCAGGTCGGCAAGGATGTAAAGTTTGTAAAAGAATATATGGCATGTGCATTATAGGAATATATCAGGTTTTGCAAATTCAATATTGTTATAATTATAGTAATAGCCGCATGTTAATACATGTAGACCGACTTGAATTTACGTTAAGTTTCCAGCGCTATTCTTACATTATTTTCGGGTGTTGCTAAAAACCTTTCAACCCTTATTAGGTCTCAATAAGTTTCGGAAGGTTTTAACAACACCCCTAGTGGAAACCATTCGTACGCCGGTACGGTAACATACAAATAACCACAGCCCAAAATTATCGGTCGGCGGAAAATGGCTGTAGTTATCAGATAATCAGGGATGGAAATCTTCAAAAAATTTAACCAACTGCAGCAAAACCATATTCATGTGATCTGCAGACTGGTGCTGAAAAAAAAAAAAGGACTTTTGTCACTCAGTAAAGGTTAAGGTCACAACATCAATCTAAACAGATTCTGAAATGAACAGAGCTAGCTCCTCTTTAAAGGGAGAGAGCAAGCACTGTGATTTCTGCTAAAAATGGCTAATGGATGTATACACGATTTAATAAATATCAGATTTGAAGGTCATTTAAGGTGGGGTGGGCTTGTATTAGGGAGTGGGCTTGTATTGTAACCGAAAATATACTTGGTTGGTATACTAGTAATATGGTATTTATCGTGAAGTTAGTAAATCAAAATAACCACTGAACTCAGAATGGATTCCAACATTAATATCACTGGAGAGGGAAACTCACCTAATTAAACAATTATAATTTATCAATTTATCTGCTGAACAGAAAGCAACCAACAAAACACTTCCGGGGTCTCTGGATGTAACGACAGCTTTGATTGGAAAGGAGGTTTCGGCACTAGCATTTAATCCGAGTTTTAACCACTTTGCACTCAAAGCATGTTTATATTAAGCTAAATTTGTTTACAATGAGATTCAGACCTGAGCTGGCCGAAAATAAATGTATAAAAATTTCAGGCAAAACGAGACAGTGATTTTTATAATATTCAGCATCCCTAGTTAAGTTAACGTTTTGGCGTGATAGCAGTATCAAAGTGGTAGCTTATGAATAGAAAACACTTTTGAACATGGTAGGGGTGAGTCCAAAAGGACAATATTACGTAGTTCTAAATGTGTTCAGTGTGAGCTTCACAAACTATCTACGTCCATAGATTTCCTTCCAAAATATGTATTACTGCATGTAAAACCCATAATTCGGACATCAGCTGCAGTTTAAGCTGGAAAGTGATCACTTTTGCTTGAAATGTGCATATATATATATGAGTATATATATATATATATATATATATATATATATATATATATATATATATATATATATATATATATATATATATATATATAT
>KB310879.1:39121-65474 GCA_000328365.1 Capitella teleta
CTCAACATGACATGATCATGATGGGGTTTTACGGCTCTACCCGACTCATTCGGATGATACGAGCGCCAGAACAGAAGGCCTGGGACCAGGGTTTCCCTCTACTCTTATCGATAAATCCAAAGAGTATTTTTTCCCTGTATACCACCATAGACGGTAGTACACCGTGTCCGGCCTTGTTACGCATCTGGACAGCAATGCAGAGTCACCGAAGAATTATAATTATAACGAATTACAATTATAATTCACAATCATAATGCCCGTGGCCTGATCTTGTCTCGAACCCGGGACCTCGACCTCCACGGTTGGCATAGGATTGCAGCTAGTCAGCCGGTCAAACCGACTGAGCTATCCGATGCCCCTAGGTTAAAGTCAACAGGTGATATGGAGTAACTGTGATTTTTTTTGTTTTATTTCACATGATTTTTACGTCTGGGTAATTACTTTCTAAGCGGTTTGCTCGTTTGGATAGTTTGTTGCTGAAGGTGTCAGCATTCAGTGTCCAAATACATGTATATAGTTTGGCTTGAGGTGCATTGATTGGGTTGTCTTCTGTTTGTGCACTGGGTTCTTGGAGCATAAGGGTGCGTTTGTGCAGGAAAAAAACTTACTTCAGTGGTATTATTTTGTCTGTGTGTTTGTGTGTGTGTACTTGTGTACTTATTTAACCTCGGAATCCTGAAGCCTCCTGGCCTATATGGTCCGAGGAGGTAAGCATGAGTTAAGTGCCTAACCCAAGGACAGAAGGTTGGTGGCTGGCTTCGAACCTCTAGTGGCCAGCGCCAAGCCTTTTCGAGGTGAGCACGCTAACCACTCGGCCACCACCTCTCCTTTACTTTTGTTTCTTCAGTTTTACGACCTTCGGATCCCAACGAGGGCCTGGCGTACTTCTGATCACTATGCGGTAGCCTTCAACAACATCTGCAGCAGTAGCCTCTGCATACATGGATGAATTTTCTTCACGTTGTGAAGAAAAGTTTCTCGTCTTTTGCAGTTAAAGCCAAAGGAGCATAACCACTTTAGCGTCATCTCTGTAATTTTTTGTAGAGGTTGACTGGTACAAAACTTGATAATTTATTTATTGATCAGTGTGCCTAAACCAAAGACGGAGGCACACGTGTATTATTATAATTGTATTTGAAAGGAAAATCAGGGTACGCACACCTGTATTATCTTGCAAAGTGCAAAGAGAATGATGCTACACCTCTGTACATGTATATAGTCAACAATGACAAAATAAAGATTAGGAATTGTTTCCGCTTCACGATTACGTGTGGTTTATTGCATTTAGATCTATTCTACATCAAAAAATTAGTTTGAGAATGAGAATATCATAATGAACACGGAACAAAGATAGCACGCCATGCGTAGGCTTATACACGTGCCACGTACGGTGCCACGCTTCAACGATGTATACTCTGTTACATTTTAGCGACTCACTCACTGCTATGTAGATCGTAGTTGGAAACTCAATAAACATGCATGGTCTTTCATTGCTAGACATGTATGCACATGTATAAATATGTGCTAGAAATCCATATGTTGCGGAAGCGATGCTTGTGATGAAATGTGTATCTGCCTTTTTTTTTCTATATACATGTATACGAGGGATATACATCGTACATATATATCTTATTATTTTTTCAATAACTCATCACATAATTATACATTTACCAGTACACTAGTATTCAAGCTGAACACCCGCATTGCCCAATTGCTGTGAAAACTATTCGCTTCACTGCTTCACCCCGAGTCGTGATCGCTTCGCTGCATGCTTTCGGCAGCGGTCTACCACAAATCAATCTGTAACTGCTATATAAACTTCAGAAGTACAAGGATTAATGATTGGTTTAGGAACATATATCCGTAAAATCATGATATAATCATAGATGCACACGGTCAAACTCTTTGATATTTTCCGAGATGATGCGCAAGAGGTTATAGCACCCGTATATAGCAAAAAGTGCAAAACACGGAAATCTCCGTGTTTGGCGGTGAATGTGTTAAAAGAGGCATAAGAGTTTATGCAGGTATGGCTATTGAGTTATAGATAGATAGTGAAATGAGAGTTGAGAAATTCAGAGATGAGATGAGATGAGACGTACGCTACACCCGAAACAAAGCAGTGAAGCGAAGGAGTTTTCTATTATACGGGTTACTTCAGAGCCAAGTAATTAGGGAATGAGGGTGGTTGGCGCTTCTGTCACTGCAATCGACAGCACTAATTTTAGATATGCCTTTTGAAGTCGCATATGTTGCCGCTGACTTTAGGCGCCACCCTGTAAAGACTTTCAAAGCAGTGTAATTTTCAATGCGGGTTTGTTGGGCAACTTCTAGATTCATGTCATGCTCGCACGCCTGATATAAAACAAGCATTTACAAATAATTCATCATTACCAAATTCATATTTTATCGACGATGCCCCTCTCTTCTGCCATTTGTATGTTACAGAAAAATCGAAATAATGGGGTAGCCATGCAGTGTTTCTCATCAGCGGCTGCTTCAAAGCCAGCTAATTAGTGAAGAAGGATGATCGACCCCTATGTTTCTAATTCTCGATCATCAACACAATTACAAACATACTGGGTTTTCCCAAATGCTGTTATGTATTTCTTTGAAGTTTTACAACTGCCTTTGCCCCAACTTCTGGATTCTCTCTTCTGATACATCAAAAGCGGTGTACTATCAACACTGCGGGTATGTAATTACGTGATTATGGATCCGCCTTAGGTTTAAGCACACTGATCTATCAAAATTATCAAGTTATCCCAACTGACCTTTCCTAATTCGACATATCTTTATGCTACACACACCAAAGCAGTGTTCTTAAAGCATCTCTCTACCAACAGTGCAGGTTTGTGACGTGAAGGGATTTGAGAAAGCGAGCTAATTAGTGACTGAAGTAGAGTTAATTGGTGAAGGCTCAAACTCCCGACTTTATAACTGTTATTCTCGTCCTTTGATCTGCAAATTAGTTATCTCGCGGTAATAGTCATCTCTTTAATCACAATGTATAATATGCTGGTACTACTGGTATAGCTGAGAGAAAAGTACGATTTTCATAGCTTTTTGCTTGCGAGGGGATGGTTATCATCAGTGTGCTGTTCAGAGCTATATTTCGGTACATCTAATTCAATGTATGATGTTGAATCTTACATCGTTGGATTCACAAGACCTTCCTGATATTGTGGCGAGCAGAAACAATTCTGAGACGAATGGCCACTAATGAATCTTTATCCCAAAAGCTCCCGCTTTTTATGCGGAGAGATGAGTAGTGATTGAGCATAGAGCTAATAATATATAATGAGCGTCTCAGTGTGACCAGAGCATATCACGTCTACGCCATATCACTTCTCCCCTCGGAGTTCTGTGGGAATACTTGTACGCCCACTGCGGGTTACAGTGGCAGCCTTCAACCTGTCAATCGATACGTTGTCCGTACGACTCCCCAGATCCAGCTTGAAGTGCTTTTCTGTGCTTTTCTGTGCGTCAACTCGCACAAAGACGTATGGACAGATCCAAAGTTGCTTCGGGACATGCACTTTCAGTTTGTCATGATGGGCCGTCATCCGCGGTACATCGGGCACTGACTCCAACTTCTGGGGTGGCACAGCATCACACAGCAGGCGAAGACGTGACCGAAAAACCAGGTCGGCTGGCGAGACGGGAAAATCGTCTTTTAGCGTGGTCCTGAGTCCCAACATCACTCATGGGAGCTGCTTTATCCAGGCGGGGGTGTTCAGGCGAGCATGTAACGAGTCTTTTAGCGAATGGTGCCACCTCTCAAGCATGCCGTTGGTCTCAGGATTGTATGCCGTGGTGCGTTTGACGTCGGCGCCCAAGGTCACTGCCATATGTTCCCACAAAGCGGATGTAAATTGGGGACCTCTGTCGCTTGTGATGTTTACTGGCAAACCATAACGCGCTACCCAACCAAGGAGGAATTGCTGGGCACATTCCGCAGCTGTTTTAATCTGCAGGGGAAAAACCTCCGGCCACCTGGAGTACCGGGCAATCACTGTCAATAGATGAGTGAATCCCCCAGATACGGGGAGCTGTCCTACGATGTCCACGTGAACCTCACGGAATGGTGCTTCCGGGATGGGGATGTGTTTGACCTCTGATTTGACGTGAGCCTGTGCCTTGGACGTCTGGTATGCCATGCAATCCCGGCACCACTGCGTAATGTCTGAAGACATCCGATGCCACACAAACCTCTCCGCCAACAGCTTGTGGGTAGCACGAATTCCAGGATGGCAGAGTTCGTGAACGGCATCGAAAATGAGTCGACGATGAGACTGAGGAACCACAGGCCGGGGGTGTCCATTTGACATATCACACAGAAGAGTGGGTCCATCACCAAAGCGTACATCTCTCAGACTCATTCCAGTGACTGCCGTTCGGGTCGCTTGAATCTCCGGTGCCTCAGCTTGAGCCTTGGCCAACTCCTCCATGGGCACCCATTTCACCAGCGAGTTGATAGGGGCCCTCGATAGTGCATCGGCCACTTGATTGAACTTGCCTTCGCGGTGACGGACATCGATGCAAAACTCTGCCATGGTACCTAAGTGTCGTTGCTGACGCGCTGAGCAGGGGTCCCCAGTCTTCTTCCAGGCCTTAGGGAGAGGGAAATGGTCAGTGTATAACACACACTTACGTCCTTCAATGAGGTGACGATAATGTCAGATAGCCAGATGAGCTGCCAGAAGCTCACGATCGAAGGTACTGTATTTCTTCTCAAATGGACGCAAGTGCCGGCTGAAGAAAGGGGCATCCAGCCGCCATCTTGCCATTGTTGTAAGCAGGCGCCGATGCCCACGTCAAATGCGTCTGTGAAGATCAAACGCTTGATGTATTCATAGTGGGGAAAAAGCATTATGCAACACCCAGTTAGCCGCTCTGACCGGTGGTGTGACTGTCGTCTGCTCTTTAGACAATGGAGAAAAAGGGGTGACAAGAACAGGAAAAAAAGTGATAAATATAATTATTTCTATTAAAGAAAGAAAATGAAGTGGTAACTACACATGTGAGACTTAAATTTCGACAGATTAACGTTAAAATGATTATAATTTTGTGGATGTTTTCCTCGGAATACATGTTGTATTATGAATATAGTAGGCCTACGTCAACCTTTTACGATTTCTCGAGTTCGCGAGATGACCATGCACTCGTCAGCAAATGTATCCACTTAATTGAACGTTAAAGTGGAACACGACGAATGTCCTTTGGAAATAAGGACGCAAAGGGAGAGAAAAAATTGAAAGCATGAAAGCGCCAATTTGAATGGTGAATGCTCGCAGACGCCGGAAGTGACTGTTTACCCTGTGGGGGTGTGCGCGGCTGCTGGAACAGCCTATTAAGAAAGGTAAATTCTAGCGTGGCTCTATATGCAGACAAAAAATCGAAATATCATGGTTATATACTAAATTCTACATGCGTTTCCAAAACAGTGCGTTATGATTTCAGGGATAAATTTCTTGAGAATTTTATTTAACGATCTCAAAACGCAAGTAATCGAGTAATTAGAAGGATAAATAAATTTGCGTTATTCGATGGTTCTTATCAAGTGGTTTTACTTGAGTGATGAATCCTTTGTGTAAATGAAACTCCAATTAATCTGATTGATTGACTAATTGATGCAACGGAATTTTGCAAATGCATATTGATTGCGATATTCCTATCTCTCCCATGGTCCTTTGCATGTCAAACCCTAAATTTATTCATTTATGAGATTAATCAATCGAATAAAGGTGTCAATGTCAACAGCTCAATGTCATGAGATAGAAAAATAAACACTGATTACTTTATAATTCCCAGGTATGACCACCCCAGTCCAGTTCTTAGCTTTTCCATATCTAAATGGTCTGCTTAAATTTGTTCATTTATGAAATTAAATCAAACATGGAAGGAAAGAGCAATTGGCATTATGTGCGACCAAGACACCATCAACAGGAGTACATTTGCTGGTTGTTGTTGTTTTGTGTGTGAGATGGTGTGCGTGTGTGATGGTGTGCGTGTGTGTGTGTGTGTGATGGGGACGGTGTGTGTGTGAGGGTGTTTGTGAGGGTGTGTGTGTGAGTAGGTGTGTGTGAGTAGGTGTGTGATGGTGTGTGTATGTGATGGTGTGTGATGGTGTGTGATGGTGTGTGTGTGTGAGGGTGTGTGTGTGAGAGAAGGTGTGTGTGTGTGTGTGTGTGTGTGTGTGTGTGTGTGTGTGTGGGTGGGTGTGTGTTGAGTAATCATATTTTCTTGTTAATAATGAACAAATATTAGCAATGTATATGATGTAAAAATGTGATAAGAAGTGCTCTTGGGAAAACAAATGAATGGAAGCACGTTGATTTTCTTTATATTCTCTTTATTGATATTCAGAATCGGAGAAAATCTAAATACATTGTTTGAATGTGGTAAAACAGAAATTAAGCGAGGAGACAATGAAATGACTCGAATCAACCGCTCGGGACACGTTCGCCTCGTTTTATTCTCTTTCTCACGCTGCCAGGGTTCATTAATTGCTTATCAAATGTGGGCTCTGTACACTTGCTACATGTAAATACATATACCATATATCAATGCTTTCATGGCTGAATACATGCATTGCACGTGCACTCAAAACATAATTAACTTCAGACCGAACCTATCTTCTGAATGAAGGCATCCCAGTCGTGAATGACACTCCTTCCTCTGGGCCCAAGTGGACTGAGGTCAGCCTCAACCATGCACAAATCGGTGCTGTCATCACCAATGATCATTAGTAGAATATTGAATGGCTGCCCCACCTGGCTTTGTTCTAGATTACACAACGCCTGACATTTCCCATCCACCTCTGTCACCTCGCACATTTTATACTCCACCTTGCAGGCAACTGATTTCATTTCAATGCCAAATGTGGTGAAGTAATTCTTACAGATGAGGGAATGTCCACTCAGAGCGAACTTTATTACATTAAGGTGAGTTGTCAATCCTGTATAATGCAGTCGAATGAGATTATTTCTGGCGCGGATGCAATTCTCTGAAGTGATGCCTTGTACCGAAGATTCTGGGTCGATGTCTTGAGGCGAACACGGATGGATGTCTGATGAAGAAGTAGAGAACATGTGAATATTGGTAATGCATTCTCCGGGTGATATTTCAAAACTTACACTCAGCACATCCGAGTAGCTCCCAACGCACTGTTGGTGACTTGGTGAAGTTGGAAGGAACCAACCGTACGTATTGTGCGAGGATATTTTCTTGAAAGTTATTCAAGACAGGAATATCTTGGTTGTAGTTTCCAGGGAGGGTCTGTTTACAGTAATGCATTGATAATAATATTACATTTGAACCACATTAATGATTTCCTACCGTGTTTCCGTCAGCATCAGCATAATCGGTCCAGGTATTTACTTCATCGGCACGGTATTTTATGCTGAAGGACGTCACAAATTGGTCCTGCCGGGGTTTGCCCCAAGTGATGATGCCTCCTATGTTCTTGATTTCCATCAAATCAACTTCAATATAACTTTGTAATGGATTATCAGGCGTATCTGAACACCATCCATTTCCTGAAAAGACCGTACGATCTTTTAGATAAATAGATAACTTTACCGAGACTAGTTTTAGAGCGTAACTTAGTTCACAACTAGGCTTCTTAGGTGTGCGAATCCTAATCATATTGCTTTGAATTTTAGTTAAAAGCGTTCTAACTCAGGTCAAGAACTAGCATGCGTCTAGTTTGCACATAAACATTAGAGGTGATTCAGAGCTGCTTTGAATCCTCAGATCGCAACAATTAGTCCACAAAATTAAATAATTAAATATGCATGCAATTTCTCAATACATTGGAACAAAAATGGTTCTGCGTTTTGTTTTGACTTGGGTAGCCGAGGCAGGTATCACAGTCGTCATGATTTATAATTTCATTTCAAACATGCGCAATTTGATAATAGATTATTCATGCAAAGGAAACGACCCCGAAAGGAGAGATTAAATTAGTGGATATTCTTCTAGTTTGCCGGAAGAGCTGACACGGACACGATTTGATTCCACTATTCCTATTCCATGCAGCTTTTCATATAATGGACAAGTACAACCAGCACACCATACAATGTATATGTGCAATTATACAGCAACCCTGTCGCCGAGTATAAAACTGTTATAGTTACTAATCAGAGCGATTATGCTCAATACCTTACACAAATTTGTTGTTTGCAACCAACAATCTTTTTTGTTCTGCTAATTGTGATTTAAATTTGCACATGGAATTATTCCATATACTGCATGTATTCACTAACTAAACACTAATATAGAGCCAAATTATCGAAATATGCACCCTATTTATAATCATATATTCCAGCGCAAAATAATAATCACCTGACATCATTTTCATGGTATAAAAGTGACACGAACAGCGCGAATATTCAGTGGTTTTAACTTTTAATTCTCCGTCAAATTGGTTTGTTGTACATAATATGTACAACAATCCGATTTGACGGGAGAATTAAAAAAATAGAACCCCTGTCCTTGTCGAAGGACTTGTTTAAGACACTAAGACACTAAAACAAGCAATACCTCAATTGGGTTATTGAAGATAGAAGATATCGTTGTTTTACCAATAAATAGCGCATACAATATACAGCATTGATAAAATAATGAAGAGTATATACAAATGCATTTGTTCGTTAGTACCTCTCCCTCCCCCATACCACGTACGTACCTGTTCTTTTGCTTTGCTCGGGAAAATAATTATCATTGCGTACGGAGGAGGCACTCAGCTGTGAGCTCCGAACGTTGATAATCAGAGGCTCATATCCAATACATTGACAGGAAGCTGGCAAATACGTCAATGTTTCAATTATTATTGTTATGAAAATAAGATATATAAACTGATTAACTCACCGTCGATTCCTATAATCTCATGCGTGAGACTTAAATAGAATAACAAGATCCTCTTCATCGTAGCATTTGTCCTTCCCATGATGCCTTCACGAAAACAATGACTGTCCCCTGCCAAAATCACTCTCGAGATTCTCGAGTAAACTATAGAAAAACAACGATTGAACTATGACCCAGACTTATTGTTGCAATAAGGATCTTCTTGTGAGTGTGTCTAGCATTTACATTATGTATTGTTTCCAGGACAATGCTACACAACAGGATTTTTGTATCGTCATAACACGCTATTGCGACTCGAATCTCGCAGAACCCACAAAGTAAAATCATTGGCAAATTCAGCCGAATCATAAACATTATTATTCTATACACATTTTCGATCTGAAGGACGAACTACGTCTAATTATGTTTAACCAAAAGTAGATGTTCGTGGTTGAATAATTCATGACCAAATAATTAATAATTCATTCTTCATTCTCAATAATTTCATGATTTTCAATGCGTATAGTCTGCGCTATTTCAAAAAGTGCTACAAAACAGGTTGCAGTATAAAATCAAAACACAGATAGACATAATATGTCATGCTGCTATTCCAATAATTTCTATTCCAATTTCATTGACATTCATACCAATTTTTCTCATTAGATCACTGGGTTTATATTATCTCGATCAATAGAGGGCACCCGACGTCCAACGATGTTTCGTTTTTGGTGGAAAACAAGACCTCGGACGATGGCTAGGCACCATTGAACGCATAAATAAGGCATCGCTTTCGTATCCCTTTGTTTGCATCGCATCCCTTTGTTTGCATGACATTGTTGCTGTAATTGTAACACTTCTGTTTATCTCATCAAAAGACTTGTTTGTATCAAGTGAAACGCAATTAAGTTGATTATGCAACAGATGACAGATAATGCTTGTTCATGGCCGGCGCTCATAATCATGGGGGTAAACTTACGGGGTCAAAAATAAAACCTAGGCAGAACCACGCAAATAAAAAGGTATACAATAAACCGGGTAACATACGAGCATATAAAAAGTAATAAGTACATCAACGTATACACAGAGTTCACGTTCAAACCGGCACCTCAGTTGGAAACAAGCTGGAGTAGTCGTGGTGTACCCCACACGTTCAAATGGAGGACCAGGTGTATCTGTCACTTGTGGACCTTTAAGCTGGTGGTTCCTCTTGTTTTCTTGGCAATTAATGATGGCACCTTTCCAAGAATGCCTTCACATCTTTCGCCAGGCCAGGCCTAACAGCAAAGTTCTGCACTCGACGTAGCATGACATATCGTCCTCTGTGACCGACATCTTTGTGAACTTCCTTCAACAGCTCGTCTTGAATGCAAGATGGTGCATGGAGTCGTGGATAGGGCACAGCTCCTTGGTGGGGTAATCAAATGCTGTTTAACTCATCTCACTCTTCGGTCTTCACTCTCTTCTGTCTCAGCATCTTACCACTCAGTCGCAAATTCCTTCTTTTACTCACCACCCAAGGTACGGCTTTTGAATGTTTCAGTTATTTTTGCGATTGAAGTCATGACTCCGCAAACGAAGCAGCATATCCGCTCGGCAGTTGTTAGAACCTTTCCGATATTCAATGGATGGACCGAATTCACTTATCAACATACTCTAGCGCTGAACACGAGTGTTCTTCATCTCACGATGGAAGAGAGTTTTCAGTGGCTTGTCATCGGTATAGACGGTGAATTCAGCGCCTTGCAGGTATGGTCGAAGCTTTCGGAGAGCGTAGATGATGGCGTAAGCTTCTCTCTCGATTGCTTACCACGTCTTTTGACCCTCAGTCAGTTGCTTTGATACATAGTGTATGGGGCGTTCAATTCCGTCCTGATCCTGTGCTAAAGTAGCACCGACAGCATAGTTAGAAGCATCCGTGTACAGCTTGCATGGTAGTTCCGTATGTGGAAATGCCACAACCAGTCACTTATGAGCTCTTCTCTGAGTTGTCTAAAAGCTGTGTCCTGTTCTTTTTTCCAGCACCAAGGTTCACCTTTCTTTGTGCGACGTACGAGGGGTTCAACAAGGAAAGCGTATCCAGGTATCGTTTAGTTGTCAATAGTAGCCCGCCATTCCAAGAAAACGCTGAACAGCCTTCAAATCCTCTGGAGGTGACATGTCACGTATGACAGCCACCTTGTCTTCCTGGGGAGAAATCCCACTTGTGGACATAATGTAACCAAGGAGTTCCAATTGTTCCTTGCAGAAGAAACATTTCCTCAACTTGAGAGTCAATCCAGCATCATGGATTGCATCCAATATCTTCTGCACATCTGCACGGTGATCATCCTTATCGTTACTGAAGACCACAATATCATCAATGTACACAAGACATGTGCGACCAAGGTGTTCAGACAAAATGTTCGACATTAGCCTTTGGAATTGACCAGGAGCATTGACAAGTCCAAAAGGTAATCTAGCCATAAATTCAAAGAGTCTTCGGTGACACACAAAAGCAGTTTCTTCAATGTCATCTGGATGGAGGTCTACTTAATTGTCAATAACTGCTATTAAGATGCAAAGTAGTAAACACCTGTGCACCTTGCAGGGTGTCAAAAAGCTCTTGAATGTTGGGAATAGGATAAGCGTTGTAGACTGCCATTCTGCTTTTCTGTAGCGGCAGTTATCTGCATTGCTTCTTCCAAGGTCTGTGGCCTCTCTGGAGTGATGATCTTCACAGCCAAACTTTGCTCTCACAGACCAACGGCATACGTCTTCACGAGTGCCTCTACTTGGTCACAGTTCCTCGGTATTACTACGCCCTGTGGGTCATATCAAAGGGGGCCGGTACGCCTTTGCTGCCACTTCTCTGCAACGTTTGCTAAAGGACATGATGCTCTCCGCTGCTCCTCTCTCACACTTACACGGTTCTTTTTTTCATCGTTCCATCGGTGTCTTGCGACACGAATGCCGCCAAGATGTGGGTTCTCAGAGGACACCACATTTGGTCCAGTGGTATCGCGTTATTCTCTCGCTGCCAATGCAAAAACTCACGCCGGAGACTCCCACGAGCCATCCGCTCCAGAACTTGAAGTCTGCAGTCAATTGGCACCAATTTAAGTTCTCTGAGGAACTGTTTCACCAGTTGGGGATCAGCGCCATCACACGGGAAAACCTTTTCCGCATGATCCTTTACGTGCGGCCTCTCCTCTTGTCGATGCAGGTGATGAGCCAATTGCTCAGACCAAGCAGGTTGCACCACCCTCAGTGGAACCTTGGCCAAGTGACCCTACTGATGGCTGAGAGCCATTTCCAGTACAAGGCGCTGTGTACTACTGTCTATGGTGGTATGCAGGATAAAGAACCCTTGGGATTTATCAAGAAGAGTTAGGGGAAACCCTGGTCCCTTTCTTAATTCTGTTCTGGCGTCCGTATCATCCGAATGGTTTGGGTGGAGCCGTAAAACCCATCATGTCATGTCTTAGTTTTGATCCTAATTATACCTCTGTAAATCTCAGAATTTCACCATATTATTAGTCTTCATCATTGTTGATGAATTCAATTCATTTATTTCTATATTTTTAATTGCATTTCTCATCAAAGCATCACTATTTTGGACTGATTGCTTCACCTCATCCCATTAAAATTTATGACTTGAACCAGTTCTTTCCTGTTTTCATTGCACTTGAATAAACCAGCCTCAGTCAACATCTGATTAATATTCTCTATTTTGACATGGTGACCCCAACGTGATCAATGGACACGCACAACTACTATCGACCTTCGATGCAAGTCAACTGAGGTGCTCATGATGTCTATGCATCCTTCAAACTATGGCACAAAAAGTGTAGAGGATTGTGGGTGGACCCCTAGCAACTCAGGTGGATGCAGTCAAGGTCAACCATATCTACATCTGGGCTGGTGCTCAGGCTGAAATGCTCATCGATGCAAAACTTGGTGAAACACCCGACTTGAAGATTGAAACAGTAACCCAGTTACTGGACAAGCTCTAAGCATGCATCACTCACGCCACGAAATTCCAAGAAGCAAGAGAGGAATTCTACATGCTACGGCAGCAGACAGACGGTCATTTATTCTAGCGTTTGTTTGTAATATTGGTAAATTTTAATCAATTTTATTGGAAATTGACATTGTTATAGAATTATATACATCGTATGTTACTATTCATTGATACTGAAGATCTAATAATCGTTTTATCGGGCTCTGAGAAAGATTTGTTGCAGGTTTTGCCCAAGTGTCTAACAGACCAACTGCGCGAAAATAATTTTCAAAATGGCGAGCCGAGGTGTCATTTGACTCGATAGAATTTGAAAGTTTATTTCGTGGTATAATCCGCTCAAGTCCCTCGAAAGTCGATGGTTATCTTCAGATATACAAGTTCTCGTGGTTCTGAATCCAGATAACCGAACTCGACTTCATCTCGTCGATTATTTGGCTCCAGAATCCCTTGAACTTGTTTAGGCCTATCTGACGATAACCATCTCCTTCTCGTGGCTTATCTATATAGACTACTTTTGGCCAACTATGTATAGTGTATTATGGAATGCAAATTGCGTTTTTCGTCAATCAAGAATGGAAAATCTGATATCTCTTTGATGAAAAGAATATGTCATAAGGTGTGAGAGATCATAATGTATCTGAGCCACATGTCACAATTTGTTAGATAACGTACAGCATGCACTCTATTTCTGGATCTCTGCACTCAAGCTCACCACATTTCTCACGCATGTCTATTCACCTCTGCTC
This sequence comes from Capitella teleta, assembly GCA_000328365.1. Taxonomy (NCBI): domain Eukaryota; kingdom Metazoa; phylum Annelida; class Polychaeta; family Capitellidae; genus Capitella; species Capitella teleta. Next base: position 52,718 of record KB310879.1, read on the forward strand.
AACTGACTCAATTACACTAACATGCTTTCCAAGTCAGTCGTAGCATTAATTAATTAATTAATTAATTAATTAATTAATTAATTAATTAATTAATTAATTTAATTTAAGCACTAAATTAAAGCTAATTAATAATTAATTAATTAATTAATTATTTAATTATTTAATTAATTAATTAATTAATTAATTAATTAATTAATTAATTAATTAATTAATTAAATAATTAAATAATTAAATAATTAATTATTAATTAGCTTTAATTTAGTGCTTAAATTGCAACTATGTGTAAGGAGACAAGAGAATGTAACCTTCATGACGTATCGGAAGGCAAGGGTGTCACCCTGGAAGTTAAAGACAATAACGAAACTCAAGTTAACCACAGCAACACAACAGTTTATTGAGACTAACTGAAGATTGTACTGTTCTTACTGTTTTGTTGTACTAAGTGCCAACATATTTTGCATTTTGAGTAAATGCACCTCAATGTTTGAGGAGCTATTGTAGTGCACAGTGTGTTTTACAACATCCAAAGCTGGGATTGCATCCGTTCAAAATAAGTGTTGCATGGGTGAGTAATAATCAATAATTGTTGAAAGGGGGCCTTATAACATGTTTTTTTTTTTAGTATTTCCATGAAATATGTTTAATAAATTCCCATCATGTTAAAAATGTGTCTATGGTGTACTTTGGAATCAAGGAACGGGAAGAAACATCACATCGTGAACAGTGGCAGGAGAACAACCGACAAAATTAAAAATTAAATAAAAAATAAAAAAATACAATGCACTTGAGTGTGGTAATTAGTTAATAACCGAAATCACGATTATCAGAATGCAAAAAGCCCACGACTTATGAAATAGGACAGCTGAACCACTGCTGACGGCATGACCGAAGGGAACGTTCGGTGCAGGATTGTTCCATTTCTCATGTCATATGACGCAGATCTGCGATATTATTGGATGATGCACTGATCACGTGACCAACTCAAGTGAGCTGATTGGTTAATCAACTCACACTTTAGGTTGGAGATAGAACAACAAAAATATCTTTATTGCAGATTTATTCCTTTATAGACTCACCGTATATTCCTATCATCTCATGCGTGAGACTAAAATAGAATAACAAAATTCTCTTCATCGTAGCATTTGTCCAGTAATGCCTCCATCGAAACAATGACTCTGCTCTTCTGCCAAAATCACTCTTGATTCTCGAGTGAGCTCTGGAAACACAAAGATTGAATAATGATCTGACTCAATTCACTGTTTATACTCTTTGTTATTATTCAGCATAACAAATGTTTATGTTTGTCATTGTTGCAATAAGGGTCTCTTGTGATTGAGTGAGTCTGGTAATACATTATGTATTGTTTCCTGGGCAATACTGCACAATAGGATTTCAACTTTGCCATTAGACGCCACTGCAACTCAAATCTCGTACGTGGAACCCACAAAGAAGAATCATTGGCCAATTCAGCCGATCGAATCATGAAAGTCGTTAGCCTATAATCCCTAATAATTAAAAACATGCATTTTTGGTCTGAATGATGAACCATGAATACGTATTTGTCCGTAGTTGAAAAGTCCACTTTTTGCATTTACATTTATACATATATACATTTATACCGGTGATTATATAATGAGATTCAATAGCCGTGCAGCACACTGCTTGGCATCGTTCAACTTCGTTAATCTCTCCGCTGTCCTTGGCTGAGTCATCTGAGAAATGAGAATGAACAATTGATGCCATACATAAGTGATATACAACATAATTATCTCAGAAATATAATTAATACAACAAGCTAGCTTGCAAAATCTGCTAAAAAAAGTTGAGTTAAAAAAAGTCTTGCATAAGATATTAAATTTTAATATAGTCTAAAATTACTTCTTAACATTGAGAATACAAACAAATGAATACATGTAATACAATTAGTACATGTGCATATTGATGACCTCTTCAGGCACTGTAGCTGTACGTATTATTTTCAAACAAATGTAAATTGTATTCAATATTCAAACATACATGTATATCAATATATAATATATAAGTATAATTATATATCTTACCTTACTCTTCCTCGCTGTGGGGTGTTATCAATGAAAACAGAAGAAAATAAAAGGAACATGTCTAACAAGGCACTTAAAAGCAATGAAAACAGAAACATTTCTGAACATCAAAAAGTACCTGCTGCTTCACTTTGATTGGAAGAAATCGTCTGCGGTTCGATGGCTTCCTCTGGTTAATTGTCATCATGATTGTTTCCTAAGCATAGCGTAATACGTGAATGATTATGAAATGGTGCACACAAAAGAGGTGCCCCTTAAATAATAATTGATAATCTTTAACACCGCACCTGGAACTGAGATTATACACTGCGTACAGCCTTTACATGCAGTCATCAAGGGTAACTGTGACTGGGAGAGTACGTCACTGTACATGCATGTATTGGGCGGTGAAATATTTAAAATGTTATGTGAGTGCTGGAGATTTTCAATTCAATTTCAAGTTTGAATCATCTGATAATGTGAGATACATGTATACTAGTATATGCTGATAAAGTCAACTGGTCAGTGACTGACTGACTGAGTAAATGCACTGAATCAGAGAGAAACAGTATCATGAGACTGCTCAGCTACCGTGGAGTAGGAGCAGGCCACAGGAGAAGGGCGGGGGGGGGGGAGTTGGGCCAGTGCCCCCTTTCAATGTAGGAGTGGGTTGGTCATGCAGTATCGTGAGTAATAGCACAGATAAATCTGGCCAGGTCTGTATACCTCATGGCGTCTCGCTGTAGTCAGTAGTGTAGTACATGTATCACAATACTAGTGTCATTCATTGTATCATGTATGATGTATGTCAGCTACGTGAGTATGTCCACTGTACACATACAGTGGCAGTGTAATTGTGGGATATATGTAAGCATCTTAGCTGTTACTGTGGTCAGTTTTATTTTAGGTTACCTCTTTCAATTGAAGAATGAGGTGATGCTACTCTGGGGAAGGGGGGGACAGACATCAAATTTATCCCCAAATCAAAAGCGCCTCTGCGGTGTTTGCTTTATGATTCTAAGTCATTTGCCTTCTTGAGAGAACTGAGGGGAGAAGGACAAAGGCAGTGTAGCATATAGTATCATTAATATGGAACTATCATAATTTTTCTAAATGGCTTGATTTTTTTTTTTCTGCACATGCCAGGGGGGGGGGCAAAACATACTCAGCCCCCCCACTCCTAGACTTGGGGGGGGGAGGCTGGGCCCCCTCGCCCCCCGGTTCCTACGCCACTGCATTTTTTAACAAACAGAGAAATCATCGGTTGGGGCGGCCAACTGGGTGTTGCACAATGATCAAGCATTGCGACACCTTGCGAACGTCGCCGCCTCATTCAGGTTGTCTGGTGGTTTTCAGTTGCTCTGATCTGGAAAACATGTTAGCATACCTTTTATCTGTTCCTTAATCTCAATATATCGAAGGATCGCGAAAGTACATCAATATCTGTCAGCAAAAGCATGCGCACTAGTGCTGCATGCCACCGTGATTTCAAGACTCGATTACCATTATGGCCTCCTCTTTGCTCATCCAAAATGCCAAATACGTCGGCTACAGATGACGAAAAACAGTGCCGCGCGAATTCTAACAAAAAATCCTAAAAGTGACCACATAATACCTGTTATAGCGTCACTGCATTGGCTCCCAGTGGAGAAACGGATCCAGTTCAAAGTTTTGTGCAACATCCACAATGCTTTGCACTGAAATCAACATGTTCGAGTGAATCTCAATTCGAGCCACATAACCGATTGAGACGAAGTAGAATTTGATTATCTGGCTTCAGAATCACAAGAACAAGTCTATCTGAATGAAACCATCAACTTTCGAGTGATTCTGCTACTGCTCATGGGCTATAACAATATCTACTCAGCTGATCGTCCAAAAATCCGATGCTATGTCCTGGTTAAAGCTGCCTTGCTTTTGCAAATGAGAATACCGATCATTGTGAGCTATATATAGCTATATATATATATATAGCTCGTCACCGTCACAGTCGGCTATCTGTTTGATGTGGTCAAGCTGCAGCCTGGTGAGTGATGGGGTTTTACGGCTCCACCCAACCCATTCGGGTGATACGGGCGCCAGAACAGAAGGCCCTTTCTTACTTTCTTGCAAGTGTATTGGAAACATCGTGCTGATCTAGCTTTGTGATGAGCTCTTTTCTTTATCATTTAGACATTCTTAATGCTTTTTAAACCTTACGAGAATCAATTTAGAATAATGATAGTGCATAGAAGTTGACCATAATCACGATGGTTGTCAATGAGTGCAATATTTAGACAAGATACCCTACATAATTTCTCGAGGGAAGTCAAAACTAATTGTAACATGAGCAGGTAGTAAGTGATAAGCTCAATGTAATGATATAAAAGACATGTTAAATATAGCATCAACCCCTTTCGCTCAATAGCTCGTCAGAGTCATAATTCACTAGTGGCTTCGGCAAATCTTCTGTAAGCTAGATTTGAATTTTGTAGTTCAAACGTTGTTACACAGTCTTTTAATTATTTTTGCACTTTCCTTCACAGTGACGACTCGATCTACCTCCATTTAATTAATAAATTTTATGTTATCTGGCGGTAGTCTCTTCCCAATAGCCGATTTCGTCGATCGGTTATTTTGCTCCAGATTCAGTTGAACATAATCTATGAGCATCTCCTTCCCGTGACTTATCCTTTAAATTATGCTGAGTCAGTCATATTATAATACTTATAAAACCACATCTGAAGAAGTTAATGCAGCACCATGTGAGTTAAGTAGTTATGCAACATAAGACACTATATTAGGCGTATCCAATGAATTCCACCATATTGATGTTTTTAATTTAATTTAATTTGCATTTAATTTTTTTTTTTTTAATTTTATATTTACCATTATGGTTTAGTTTTCCATTCTTTTCTGTCTTTTCTCCTGTCCACGTCTTTGTGTGCAATAAAATATTGCTATAGTTATAACGAGGGTTGTTCCGAAAGTTCTCGGCCTAACATAGAATTAAGGTGTGAACACAAAAAGTTGAGTGAGTGAGTGAGTGAGTGATGGGGTTTTACGGCTCCACCCAATCCGATCGGATGGTACGGGCGCCAGAACAGAAGGCCCGGGACCGGGGTTTCCCCCTACTCTTATCGATAAATCCCAAGGGTTCTTTATCCTGCATGCCACCATAGAGAGTAGTACACAGCGCCCGGCCTTGTTACGCAGTTGGGCAGCACTGCAGAGTCACCGAAGAATTACAATTATAACGAATTACAATTATAATTCACAATCATAACGCCCGTGGCCTGATCGGGTCTCGAACCCGGGACCTCGACCCCCATGGTCGGCATAGGTGCCCCTCACAGAAAGTTAAAATTTGGCCTGAATATACTAGTAGGATAGCTTTACAGATAAAAATTGCATTCAGTGAATTTCCCAGAAAGTCACGTGAGGAAAATAACAAAGCTACGCGTGTATTTGTGAATAGTTACTCTGTCTAACCTCCAAATTTCACCTCTTTAGAATTGCGCGTTGTACGTTAGGCCGAGAACTTTTCGAGCAACCCTCGTATACTATATTGATGAACCGAAATTACAAATCGTAATTCGGCGCACATTTTTGTCAATAGAAAGTGAATACAATTGCATATTGTGACCATGTCGAGTTGATGAAATGTTTGATATAGGATATTACTGTGTCACCTGCCGTTTGGATGTGATTTCACTGAAGTTTGGCCGCTCATGGAAAATGAAAGGAAATTGTCTAATCTGTAATACCGCGGGGAGGCGGCAAAATGTGCGGGTGAGACGGCGAGTCTTAGTTGGTGGAGGTCTGCTGCAATGCAAACCATGGCCCGGGTGATCGAACGTTCCAGAACGCCTTCTTATGAAGAAAATGACTTGTATATGGAAGGTGCCGATAACCCGTCGCGCATGCAGCATAGTGAAAGAGCAGACGCAGTTCTGATGGATCATTTAATCAGCAAATATGGAATCAGTAAACGTGCGGCGCTCGATAGATGCGGTTTTCTTTTCACGTTATACCTATGTTGACATTACTGAAAAATGCCAGTGTAGCACTGTATAAGGGATAAATGTCGCTCCAACCGTAAAGAGACCTGCAGAGGATGCATTTATAGGGTTATTTTATTTTAATATGTTTTCCGTCGAAGAAAACAGACCGTCGCCCTGTCAAGTGCCAAACATGGGTGAAAGCTTGAGGGCGTGAAAATTTCCCCCTCGACCAAGTGAATGAATGAATGAATGGGTGGAGTTTTACGGCACTCTGATACTTCCCTCGACCGAGTGCCACATGCATTTGTTCGAAGCATTTTGTTCACGGGTCGGTACCTACCGATGCATATCCAAACACACCCCAACAGACATGCATGCTACTGAGGCCCAAATGTCTTCGTTCCTGTACAAGAAGAGGACACCTTGAAAAGTACGATCAGCCTTCTCGCATTATTATATCATTTACCAGATGATTAATTAGGTTTAATGTGTTGTCTTCACGAGTGACCGGTCAGGGCAACGATTATCTAGCGACAGGATGGTCCGGGCGATCATTATTTTAATGTGCATGCATCGCTGTTGTCGGACCATCTCATATCCATTTGTGATCACCATTACGTCTGGATTTTAAATAAAAGGCGCTGAGGAAGGAACACGAGCAGATACCAATTTGAGTGAGACTGAGCGGGCAACTCAGTAGCAGGGATTCGAGACCCCTCTCGTGTTCGGACCCAGCCCAGTTAAGCCGTGCATCATGTTGTTGGTTCATCCTTACTGACTCTGTTCCAAGAAATTCTCGGTCAGGGACCGAACCTGTGAATCTGAAGAGAGCGTGAAGTACCCGGGGTACTCAAACTCTTCAATCTGCTCGATCTGCTGTCAGGACACCAGCTTAACTGCACAGGGAACGTCTTCGGGAGTGTCAACCCTCAGTTGCCAAGAAACTCAAATTATTTGGCGTGTATCTATATGACATCTATATGAATCAATATGATATCTATATGAATTAAATTGACGTTCGATGAGTATAATACCGTGTACAACTCATTGGGTGCATTATACATCATGTGATGTACGAGTATAATCAAATATATCAATCATCAAGTAAATTAAGATCATCAAGAATTTTTTGAGAGCCCCATACACTACTTTAATAGGGCACCGAGTGACTTCAATTGCAATCAGCTGGCACAGGAGTTCCTCTCTATCTCAGATGTTATGAGGTGGTTGCACTCATGCTTTCGTCTCAGTTAAGGATCTCATTTCAAAAACAAAAGCTTTAATGGCTCATCGAATCTCTTTGATGCATTCATGCATCTTATATAGCTATATACAGATCGGTCAAGGGGAGTTATCTATTATTGTCTCCGCTGAAGATCTCAATCAGAATTTAACCCCAAATTTATAGTAAATTTGGTTAATTTGCATCATCAATCATCATATGTCATGATTTAATAAATTTTATTTTCATTCAAAAAGTCAAGATCTCGATCAAGATGGAGGCCATCAACACACACGCACAATTCCACTATAATAATTATAATTCTGCTTTACGATATCTCGTAGTAGAAACGCCAAGACCTTTCAAGTAACGCAGCAAATCTTGGACTTTTTGCTTCGCAAATTCAACTTATCCATTAAACGCCAAGATAGAAAATGAATTTGCTGTTCCACTTGTGGAACTAGGTCAACTCTGCGCCGCTTTGCGCATTCGCGAAAGGTTATCAGCACATCAGCTATTATGCCAAAACCTATATGTCCGTTGGCCATTTGGGGTCCTGCACAGGGGTCGGCATCTGCATGGCGGCCCTTGAGATCCCTGGATCCGGCCCGTGGCACTCAGAAGCCAGTCGAAGAAGCTACTTTGAATTGCTTTAATTAGGCGTTAATTAAGTATTGCTTACTTGGCAGAAATACGCATCCGTAATCAATTCGATTCGATTCCTGTAGTAGGCCCAACGTGATGACTACTATATGGCCCGTTTTGGCCTACTGACTTGAATTAGTCGGGGACGCTCTTTTAAAGCGACGGGATAGCCTTCGTATCTGGACGTTTTGAGAGAATCGATTTCCTGTTATGATCCTCTGATCACATTCACCTGTATCATTATACCGCTCTCCTTGACGTCCTTGTTGTCTTCCTGAAATAATCACTTAATTCGTTTGAAGCTTGGTTACAATGTAGCATTACATTAGCTTTTTTAATTTGCTTTAATTTGAGTTATTTTCACATGTTGAATCTGAGACTCAACTGCAAAATTAGTTATCAGCCTTGGCGTAGATTTTTTTTCACAATTTCTTGGTCATGGCCACCATTAAAGCACTAGTGCGTGATGGGGTTTTACGGCTCCACCCAAATCAATCGGATGATTCCGGCGCCAGAACAGAAGCTAGGCCTACTCTTATCGATAAAACCCAAGGGTTCTTTATCCTTCATACCACCATAGACAGTACTACACAGCGCCCGGCCTTGTTACGCAGTTGGGCAGCACTGCAGAGTCACCGAAGAAATACAGTTATAACGGATTACAATTATAATTCACAATCATAACGCCCGTGGCCTGATCGGGTCTCAAATTCGGAACCTCGACCCCCACAGTCGGCATAGGATTGTAGTCAGTCGGTTAAACCGATTGAGCTATTCTCAATGAAACCCATGTCTATAAAATCTGCTCCCAGGTCCCAGTAAAAATATTGAACCAATTATTCTTGGTAGAATATTGGACGCGCGGGAAATGAGCCTGATCGTTTCATGGTCTTCGCTTGTCTGTGCCTTGCGGTTATTTTTAAAGAGCAACATATTATACCAAAGACCTTTTATACCCAGGCAGCCAGCTCGCGTGTTTCCCCATGGCTCGCTTTTGTTATTTTCGATCTTTGTCCGTTTAAAGGATATTTCAATGGTGCATTTGTTTGGCTGCATTACGAATATTTTATATGCTAATGAATCAGATCTGACCAGACGCATCGAACATTTTGATGGTGCTTTTTGTACTTTTCACGAATATAATTAATTTTCTTTATACTGTTTACATGGTTCATATTTTGAGTATTCTCGATCTATGTAAAATTGTAGAACATCCAAGAGATTGATCAGTTTATAATAAGTTAATTCAATTAAGGGCACAAATGTTAATTAGATATCAACAAAATTGTGAACTTTTAATTGAAAAACAGACAAACACAACAAATAAACACTAATTATTGACTTCGTATTAAAGGTATCGTAGCAAAAAAATTGCTTTTATTAGTATATAAAAATTGCAATGTAGACATCTAAATATAATATTTTTTGATGTAGTAGCTTCGACTTAAATTATTTGTGTATTTCCAACGAAACGGAACACCAACCAGGGATATATTATACAGAATACTGTACAGGGCTACAAAGCCTCTGCATAATTTATTAATTTTGTATTCTCGGACATTAATTCCTTAAAAAATAACCATATATATTTTGACCTTCATACAACAACCCTTATTGTTGCCGCGGTACACCGAATTGGGTTGTTGATGTTGCATGTGGTAATTATATACTCGAGACCAAGATTCAAATATCTGTCGACGTAATTGAAACAAACGTTAAGTGCTTTAAAATGTAAAGTTTTAACAATCACTCGTTCTGCATCCCTTGTTAGTTATAATTACCCTTAAAATGATTCAATTTGAAACATGCTGGAACTTAAAGATCTCAGTGTGACAATTGACACTACTCTTGTCTTTTAAAACGCACATTAAATATATCCAAATGCAACATTATGACATGTTTAAAAGGTGCGTGCGTTGGCTTTTATGCACCAACGAGTTCTAAGTTGCAACTACATAAATATTGTGTTAGTAATCTCGATTTCTTTTCACCTGTTTAATCGCGGCATCTAAAGCGCAATAGTTATTTTTAATCCGTTCAGCGGTCCATGAGAAAATTTATTTTATCAAACACAGATATTCCAATTCTGAGCCCCTACCACTGTGTTTAATTTAGGAGAGAGTTTACTTACTTCATGTTTTTGTTCAAATATTTGACTAGCCTGGTTAATGTCTATTCCACCCATGAAATCAGTTCTACATGTAGTCAAACTCTTTGTTCTGCAAAAGTCCTGGTATTATTTTCTCTCGTTTGCACGGAAACTTTTAAAGCATATTATTTTAGTAGAGTTGTTCATTTTAGGGAACATTTTACCACCTCATATTTGCAATTCTGTTTAAATTGATGTTTTTATTTTTGTTAAAGTCATAACTTAAATATTATAATCAAAAGATAGCTTCTTTTATGTGGATAAAATATGTTTTACCTTTGAGCCGCTTCATTTTATATGTGTTTGCCTGTCGAGTTAGTCTCGTGTTTTGTTTTTAATGCATGAAATTACATAAATAAATTAAAAAAAAATTACATACATACAAGAATACTTTGATAAGAGACAGCAATGTCTTGGTGGCAAAGTAATTATTTACTATTTATGAATAATAAAATTATTAAGACATACGAAATTATTTTATTGAAAAACTCACAATAATAAGAGATATAAAACCATGTTTTTTTTTTTCTCATGCACAATAAGACACAAAGCCACAAGACTTAAAATGGCCTTGGTAAAAACATCTTAAAACGCCTATGCAACACGGAAAAATTAGATACCATTGGCACGCTAATCTCTGAACAAGAGGGTCGTATTATACGTGCCACAGGCGGTTGTGTTCTGGTCAAATAAGTCTTTTACTGTCACACCCGTTCCGTCCTTCTGTCCTTCTTTGAGAGGATAGAGACTCTTGAAGCCCACGATCATGAAAGGCTGCTCTCTGAACAGGTAAGTTGCGCAATCGTACAAGATCTCAGCTCTGCAATGGAGCCAAATTGAGATGATTAATACTGGTGTACTAGAAACACCTCGTGTAATTAGAATTTGCTTGGGGTAAAACGGGCAAAGAAAATATTGAAATTAAAGATATTCAAAATGGGTACATTTTCACATATTAGGGAAAAAGAAAATAACATAGTGGAGAACAAAGTATAAGGAAAGAAAAGGAAAACGTCATGTCATCACACATAATAAATATGAGGCACGCTCAATTTCCTGCTTATCGAAAATAAACGTCACATTCGATCTGTTGACAATTAAATCCTCAATTGCCTGAATGGTGCATGTCTCATCTTGAGTATATTCTAGTGCAAGTGCATTACAAACGGTGCGTTTGATCAATTGCTGAACATTTATACAGACATATTACCGTTTCCTTCTAACACAATTTGCGAAGTGCATTTAACAATTGGGTTGCTACTGGATACACAAGAGTGCCAAAAAAATGCAAATCGTTTTTACAATAAGGTCATGAAGTTATCGGAACACGCTAGCGGTGGTACATATCCCGATCTGGTTCTATAAGGAAAACGCGCATAACCATAGACCTAGTATAACAGTTAGACCGCGCAAGGCTCTCGAAACCCCGGCACGCAGTCAAGCGTATCGGTAAAGCGGCGGAAAAGTAGTGCAGAGGCATTTCGTTCCGCCGTTGTGGTAGGGTTTGACTTAAAAGTTCTTTCATAAACAAGTAGATCTTTTGCTCCAAATGCTTTGTATTAGGATTTGATCCTGAAGTCTCAAAAGCATGGAAGAGTGTAAATTGGAAGTACATGTGGTTGACTTATATTCGAAGGAATTTTCAATCCAGAAGAAAAGTTCAATTTTAAAACTCCATTTTTGATACTAGTACGTTTTTTCTGTTTGGAAGGTGTTTACTATGAAGTATATTCCTTATCCAGAGGTTATTTTTTACATTTGGAAATGACTTGTTTTTATCAGACATAGGAGATAATCTAAATTAATATGATTATAATAATTTTGTTGGTTCAGTTCAAGCCTGTAGATGACACAGCATGCCGGATACGGTTAGACAAGAGATAATCATTATTTAGCAAAGTGTTGGGACTTTGAACTTCTATTCGCGAGCAGAGGCCTATATCTACCCAGTAAGAGCTTACCACAACTGAGCCCCAAGACAGTGGGTTGTGAGTTGTCACCTCAGCTCAGGCCAACAAAAGGGTCAAGGTGACAGGGCAAAGAGTAACATGATCACTCCAGACTACACACCAGTCACTGACCTATAGAATCAGTGTTGCTATACGGATGTGAGGCATGGACAATAACACCAACCTTAGAGAAGTCTCTAAATGGCTGTTACACCCGTATGCTACGGGCAGTCCATGACGTGAAGTGGTATCATCATGTGCCAAACAGCGAGCTGTACAAGAACATGAACAAGGTCGGAGACACAGTGGCCGCCCGGAGAATGAGGCTGGCAGGGCATTGCCTGCGTCATAAGGAATTGCCAGCAAGTGGACTAATCCTCTGGGCACCAAACCATGGCAAAAGAGCCAGAGGGCGAAGAAGACTGAACTACATCGATGTCTTGAAGAGGGATGCTGGAGTTGAAAGCGAGGGGGAATTGGCCACATGTATGATGGACCGAGACATCTGGCGGATCCATGTTCGAGCCCGACTGAGGCCGCCCTAGTAGTAGTAGTAGTAGTAGTAGTATAATAACAAAGTACATGTATTCAACTGAGTAATGCAAGGTCTTTATGTCACTGTGAAACAATTGTTGAGGCATATTGACATTATATGTGGAGTGTATGATATTTCAAAAGTCCTGCACTCCCCACTTGGCGGACGATAATAATAATACATCATCTCCTCCAGTTATGTGTTTTACTAGGTGTTTACAGTCTTCTTACTCAAG
>KB310879.1:65524-84100 GCA_000328365.1 Capitella teleta
AATGAGAGACTTGAGGCACTCCTGTGTCTTTGTGTAACATTGAATAACTCTAATTTTTTAATGTCTTTTGAATCTGGTAAAGACACGAGTGACAATTATGGAGGCGCAGAGATAATCCCATTTGTGAGCTGAGTGCCAGCTGTCAGTTTGTCGATATCTGATGCACAGCCAGCGACACACAGCAGAAAAAATTCACTCAACTAGACTACTTGTACGTGTAATAATAATAACAATAACAAAATAATTATTTATTTTGTGTAGCATAAAATCAACAATAAATGTTCTCTAAAACGCTATACAGGTGAAAAAAAAAAAAAAAAAAAAAAAAAATCAGAACATTGGGTAAAGATTAATTTCATAAATTAAAGAAGTATTTTCAAAAATTCTGAAAATCAAAAGTGTGTCTTTAAACGCTGTTTAAAAGTAGCAAGTGATGACGAGGATCTAACAAAGCATGGGAGTGCATTGAACAGTGTGGGTCCAGCGAGGCTGAACGTATTTCTTTTTACAAAATCACATGCGGTGAACGGCACATCAAGATAAAAACAATCCGTAGCACGAAGTGGGGTGATATGCTTGGATCAACTGCGACAGGTATGGTTGGGCAAGTTGGCACACTTGTACGTCAACACTAGGACTTTGAAGCCAATTCGAATCTTGTATGTAATAGCAACCGACTGATTGTACACCGAGTTAAGTGATTGCATATAACAGTAATAACTAAGTACTAAACGATGTATGCAGATCACATTACAGCCATGCTCTTCTCTACTGTAATCAACTCTGGCATTCAAAATAATTCCAATGTGCTTTTCGGCAGAACAATGAGTGTTCATCCTTCTTTTCTGATCTCAGGGCGCATGCGCAGCTCACGATGTCGGCCAAAGGACGAAAAAAAAAAAAAAAACCCACAAAACTGCATGCAGCTCATCCACGAAAAATTAATCAATAACTGATTTTTTCTTCGATTTCCTATTATTCGAAGTTTTGACGAATAAAGATTCGCACAGTGTGCATAATTGCATATACACATATTGCGCCATTTGCAGTGTTCGCTCTTTGAGCTCTTGCATAACAGTAATCCACAACCGTGTCATCGGAGTAACCAGCTATGTACTTTGTTTGGTCTCCAGAAGAGATGACAGACATGGCCGGTTCCATTTCCTATGACTAATATACATCAATTTGACGACCTCTGCATTCTTCCAAAATGATAAGAGATAGTCACGTGACACTATCTGATATCCAATGCTTGTTTCTTTGGGAGGATTGCCTTGCATTCAGATCAAATTTCACGCTAGCTCTTATGTTGTTAATTCGTTTTCGAACAACCTTTGTATAGGGTATATATGGGTGTCTTTTAAAGACACCCGTGGCTTTCCACATCACACCTGCCCTTCGACAGGTTAATTATCTGCGCCAACAATGACAATGGTCTCCTGGCAAGCAAGCATGGTTGCTACTTTAACTTTTGCTGTAGTCGTTTTAATTATCCAAGCGGTAAACCTTTAATCTTAATGGTTTTTATTTTTCGAGACCAAAAGAAGAGAAATGTTCCATGTGCGAATCATGCAAATAAGACTCCCGTCGACCAGACCTATGTGCCCACATGTATCATGTTCGATGCCCTACTCACCTTCCAAGCTGCGAGCATCATCGCTCCTTCCTATTAATTGTTTACAATATTATTCTACTCAACTGTCTCAGATCTGCCTAGACTTATTCGTCTCTCATCAGTTCAGGTTTTGCGTAGACCTTTGTGCTGATTGTTTTATACTTTTAGCGTACATATATGTTACGTTATGTATTCAATTAACTCCCACGTTGCAATCTTCTTTTGGAAATATGTCACGGTATAAACATGCTGCTTCCATGCCTTTCTCTTTAGACGCAACACATAGCAACACAAGAGCCGACTTGCACTCTTCGTAGTCTGAAAGACATAAATAATCACCATCAATTACATAATAGAGTTCTTTTGTGGATAAACAAACAGCAACAGTTTTGCTACCAGGGAGTGTGCAACATTCACTTTTTAAAATAAGTCAAACGGGGGAAAGTTCAATTGAGCAGAATGTTTCTACGTTCATTTCAATTTGGCCAAAATCTCTTTGAAAGTTATTCCAAAGTGAGACAGACTATTGCAGGAATGCAGACAGAGCTTAAACAAAACGGGGTTTTCAGACATCAAAGGTTTCTTCATAAATTTACAACACCTATTTAGTATCTGAGACTTCAGGTCAGCTTTGGAGCAAATAAAAGGGAGATATGACGATCTCGTTAATGGACTTATTTGGAACACTCTAACGATTGCAGGAAAATTAACAGAATTTCACTCATTTTTTCAGACCAACAAAAGCAATACATGTAGACAAACAGTTCAATGAACCAAGTGTTATGAGAGGCCAATACAAATTATTTTTGGCCTCCGAATTCTGAAATGAGGGTTCGGCAGTGCTGTGAGTTATAATAGTTAAAGAACAATCAATCAAATCGCGGTATGCCAGGTACATATCAGTAATATACATGTAGCTAGTAACAAGTGATCTACATGTACTCGTGAAGGAATATTTTACATTAACCCTAGTACGTACTAGTATACTGCGCATCCTATGTCAGTCCGATATATTTTGGGACAACCCTCGTACATGTATATGCATGGGCATGCATAAAGTATGGCACAAATCTTTAAATTGATTTTAATGAAGTAAACTGAATGAAATCTACTTCCACAGATAGCTCAGATGGTGAGCTTATAAAAAATACCATAAACAAAATAAAGACTTGTACAAATGATAACTTCTTATAGTACTGAATGCAAAAATATTTGGATTAAATTGGCTGAGAGCCGCTGATGACAGTGATTGGCTGATAGCGGCTGGCCGACGGCACCAATCGGCGGCGGCTGGCTAAACGGTAGACCCCGGAACCGATTGTGATTGGCCAGAATCGGCTGGCTGAAGTAAAAATGACCGGCTAGCTGCTTAAGCCGCTCCATCACTCAGAGATATCGGCTCAGCATTGCGATCGGCGGCTAGCAGCGGCTTTGAAGTGGCTTAGCAATGGTTGCTATACCATCCTATATGTATAATGATGCCAGCAGTTAATACAAATGAGTGTACATACTCATGTACTATCTACATGTAAAACTATACTGATGTGGTGATTTTAAGATCGAACAATTTCCAAATCCCATAAATGTCCCACTTAATTACACTCTCTTAACTTTACTCAAGTTCAAGACATTAAGGGTGCTTCATAAACTTCCATGAACATCATTATCACCATTATTGCTTTGTTTGCAAATTCAGTTGGGTTCTAAGAACTTCTAAGTGTTAGCAAGCAGTATATGCAGCGGGAAGAGGAAGCAATTAGAGGAACAGGTTGGAAGAGGAAAAAGGATGGCGAACCGAATGAGTTGTTACATCAGGATCTTGAATGAAAAATTCGCGGTGTTTTATGTCTCGGTTTGCAATTGTTTGGCAACCTCTGTGTTACATGTACAGGATAGAATAGAATAGTTTATTGTAATGTATGAAAAATGTCAAATTACATCGAGTCAGATGTTAAGTCGCCGTAATTCTTCGTTCATACTAGTCATCACTGCGTCGACATTTGAAGCAGAGATGAAAGCTTAAGTTTCATCAGCGAAGAGAGTAAAATGCATACGTTCAGAGACAGAAGTGACTTCGTTAATGTAACAAAAACAATAAAGGATCTAGGATGGAACCTTGAGGGACACCAGAAGAAATTGAATCAGTAGGCCTACAGCCATTAGAGGTACAGTCATTAAAAACTACCCTTTGTTGACGACACGATAAGTAGTTAGTGAACCAACTATGAGGTGTGCCGCGGATTTTATACCTCAAAAGCTTGGAGAGAAGAAATTGATGTTGTACGGTGTCGAATGTCTTCTGAAAGTCAAGCAGAACACTTATGCTGACTTCGCTCTGCTCAAATGCTCTGCTTACTCTGTCGACTACTGATACCAGTGCTTGGGTTGTGTTTCTGTCTGGTTGGAAGCCAAACTGATGAGATATAGGAAAGTTTTGACCAACAAATAATCGTGCATTATTTTGTGGACCAGTTTCTCCAGGATGTTTAGAACACAGGCAAGAGAGAAATGGGTGTGTAGTTACAAATTTATTTCGGAAATATTTCTTGAACAATGGTACAACCCGTGCTATTTTCATTTTGTAAGGCACGGTTCCTTCTAAATAAGAGAGCTTTAAAATGTGGAATAAAGGAGAAATTAATAGCCTAACTAATTGCAAATAAAATATTCAAGTTCCACTAATTTTTCAGACCGACAAAAGCAATGTATGTAGACAAGCAGTGTTATGAACCAAATGGCATGAAAAGCCAATACAAATTGTTTTAGGGTTCGGCAGTGCTGTTATAATAGTACAATCAATCAAAAAAGGTAGTATTAATACTGGGTAAATAGACCTATCATAAATATACATGTAGCTAGCAACCATTGATCCACTCATGAGAGAATGTTTTACATGAACCCTAGTACGCATACTGCGCAATGCGCATCCTATGTCAGTCCGATATATTTTGAGACAACCCCAGAATATGTATGGGCATACATATACAGTATGGTGTAAATCATTAAATTAATTTCAATGAAGCAAACTGAATAAAATCTACTTCCACGAATAGCTCAGATAGTAAGTATATAAACAATACTATAAACAAAATAAGGACGTATACAAATGATAACTTCTTGTAATACTGAATGTAAAATATTTGGATTGAATCGGCTGAGAGCCGCTGATACAGTAATCGGCTGATAGCGGCTGGCCGAAGGCACCAATCGGCGGCGGCTGGCTAAACGGCCAATCGGCGGCGCGGCTAGTACATATCGGCGGCGGCTCCGTGGTCTAACAAAAGCTATGCATGCTATTCTCTGTGATGCACCTTAATTAACGAAAGTGAAGCCTGCTCATAATATGATATTTAATAAATATGAGCGTCCACGGCAAAACCGGTCACAAGTCGCAAATTGCGAAAGCGAGCTATGAGCGAAAAACACCATGTGGGGTGATTATAAGCGGTTTTCAGGTTTACCACATGTATATTATACATGTGGTCGTCTTAAACAGCTATTGCCCGTTAACACATATTTTAATTTATTTTTATGTTTGTATTTATATATTCTTGTCTTCAGGAGTTCCTGACATGTTCGCTAACTAACATATAGGCCTATAGCTATAGTCTATAATAATAATGAACCTCAATTTAAATTACTTCCCCACTCGCTTTCAGCTTGCGACATGTAGGCCTAGATGGGCTCCAGCTGACATAATCCATTCAATGAAATTAATATGCAGTTAATTTGACCTTTCAGGTACGGCCATTTCTGAGTCCGTCGTTCAACGTGTACAATCATAACGGTCTTAATCTCCTTGCCTGGACGAATAACATATGAACTATTCTTCCGAACGCGGATAGACAGCTTCGGCCAAACCAAAATGACCTCTCTCCTGCGTAGCTCTCCAAGAGCTCTCTTTTCCAATGGTTTCGGTTGTAGGTGAGCTTATCAAAACCACCATCCTCATTAATTAATTGCAACTCTTCCATGTGCGCATTCGGTTGTTAATAACAGCTTCTGCATTAACTTAAATCTCCTCTTGTCCTATTATCACCCAGTATACATAACAAGTGCGTTATGATTTCTCGTCAATTATGTCACTGCAGCCAGTAACTGTCCTGCGAATCATGGCCCATTTTGCTACACGATGCCCGTTAGGAAACAGTTGAGGGCAACCAGTTAATGATTGAAAGTTAATCATTGAAATTAATGAAAGACAGTGGGCTAAAAGTAGGCCTAATCTATCTACTCCATGTTAAAAACTAAACTCTAAAATTTGCTAAAATGTATCAATTATTCAAAAAAATGAAAAACTGATATGGATTGACTATTTTATTCTGTGCCCATTTATGCAAAGAAATCAAATAAATTTTTAATTTTGAATGAGGGAAGAGCATTTAAAGCCGGTGTGTGATCGCGAAGAGAGCAAAATCAGATGAGCCCCTGAATGATCATTAAATAATGTCATCTCTTTTTTTTTTTCTCATCGTAATCTGTATTCTATTACTATAACTACATGACTGTTGTCCGTGAATAAATCATATATATGTATGGCATCTCAATACAAACTCTGCTTTGTTTTGATTTTAGGAGATAAACATTATTGTTACTGTCACAACAATAGCACTCTCAAACAAATCTATAGTACAAGAGCATTGCCTTATTTATGCGTTTGATGAAGCTTAGCCATGGTATGGACCCTGTTGGCGCCAAAAGTAGAATTATCGCAGAATGTTGAGTGCACTCTATTTTATTGATATCAACATTCTTGCTGATGAAATCGAATAGAAATGATAGCAATAACAGCATGACATGTTAAACTAACCATATCAAGTTTCATTTGCATTCCTAAATGAATGAAAATAAAACTCCTCTTTAATCAGACAGCCAATTAGATTGCATAATCGAACGCATAATCACAGCGAGTGGCCGGTAAAGGTTTGGAGTGAATGCCATCCAAACAGGAGTGAATGCAGACTTCACCAAATAATGCATTAATAGAGTGTTTAACTGTTTATGTTGTCTGTGACGACCCTTGTCACGCATATCAATAGAAACAAAGAAATCCAGTGTATCAAAAAGCAGGTGCTTGCCAACGACAGGAAAACCGATTCAATCATTCCAAATGCTTCAAATAATGCTCTCCATAGTGATCTCAACCACAAAGTAACCCAGTCCTATAAATCCCGGGTAACGCACGCTTGCAGTATTTTCATTCTCACTATTTTATGTTTGTGTGTTCGCGAAAATTATTTCTTGGCAGAGTGTTCTGGCAATGTGTTAACCCGGTTGCCATGGATACTCACTTTTTTTATTGCAAATTCAATGGAAAATTCCGATCCGCATGTATATATGTTAACGGAACAATTTTCCACACGCACGCACATATGTGAACAGCGCTTTTGACCTCAGAATGTCAAGTCAAGGTATTGAAGACTCTTAAAATCATTCTGTTTTTTTTTTCTCTTCAGAATTCTGACTGCTGCCAGAAAGAGCAGCGCTCAAATTTTGGAAGATGACTACTCAAACCTTCGTTCATCAGTGAACATTTTGAATCAGAATCATGAGAGTGAGATCTACATCACATCGTACAGTACGGTCGGCTTCAAGTTGAACTCTGGCATTCGGGTATTGGGTCCTACTGTAATTTTTCCTCGGTCAATTCTTCATTGGAATGTGAGTAAGAAGATAAATCTTATAGTAGATACGACTTAATTTCATCTGCAGATTGCTGGTCCTGAAGCCATCAATGAACATTCACTGTCTCTTTTTACTGTGTTGGAACCAAAATTGGGTACGTAATTCCTGGGATTATGCTCTACAATTTTAGAATATGATTCAATATTAGGGATGCATGCAGTTCCGGGTTCGGACTCCGGCTGCCCGGAATCCGGTTCATTTCCCAGAGTTTTTTATAATCAGTTAGTATCAGTGATTGAGTGATCGCGATCAATGAGAGATGCGTCAGTGAAATTTATCCACGTTGCTCCTTGTTGTTGCTTCATCCAATTAAGTTATGAGACCACCAATGGCACCTTGCATTTGAATTTGATGACAGGCGTTCAGGGCCAGTGTCGATAAATGACTGTTAATCTTCTTCCTATTTTTAATTCTGGCCAAAGCAAACCCTTCTGGCAAATTCTAACTTACTTGCATCCCTATTCAATATATGTATGGAAAATGGTTCATTTTTAACGCCTGCTGTTTTAATTTCTTTTCAGATGTTCTCATAATTGGGGCTGGAACATCCGACGACTTGAAAGCCGTTGATCCAAAAATAATTCAATATTTAAGAACCAAGAAATTAAGCGTAGAGTTACTCACAACAGTTAGTGTTAATACACACTTCTGAATTTAGTTTGCTGATAATTGTTCCTTCTCACAGGACCATGCCCTAGCGACCTTCAACTTTCTCAACTCAGAGAAGCGATACGTCGCGGGGGCGTTTCTCCCCCCTTCCTCCATGCACGGCGGAGGACGACTGAAACGCTCATCTGAATTTCAGATTTCCGAGGGAGATTTTGGCCGAAATTTTGGGGATTTCTTGGAAGATAACGAATGGCGTCCAAAACCAGCTCAGTTGATTTCACCAGAAGACAAATTGAAAGCGATGAGAAAAATCAAGAATAGAATGATGAATAAGAATGCCAAAGACGAAGAGGAAAAGGAATAATTCTCTGTTGTCTCTGTTCTTCTGATTGTACAAAATAAATTATTCACGATCTCTCAAGTCTTAGTTTGTCATTTTCTTTATTTGTACATGTTCATATATTTGGAAATAAGGATGATTTCAGTCATACGTCATGATTATATGTTTCACGAACAAACGACGGAAAAAGTCTGTCTCATAGATCGTGGAACTCATCTTCAGATCTGAAGAGGGAAGGAAGTGAGTCACAGAAAATAGTTCCACAATTATGCTTACGTTTGAATTGTAATTGTTGATTAAATGTTCTTAATGTGTGTTTGAAAGATTGAAAATATCTTTTGGGTTTGACAGGTCCACAGAACTTCAGGGAAGTCTCGCAACACTGTTCATTCGCTGAGTCCCTACTTTCTGATCTTGAAATCAAAATTCAGTGACTATTTGCTGTCGTGAACTGTTTCAACTTTGTAAGATCGCAATTTGACACTACTACCCACAGGTACATGAAACCTTGCACTTGAGTCAAACAGAATTGGAAAATTATTGAAATTCTCTGGCCATTTTTATCTTTTTTTTTCCTTCTAGATTTCTTTTCGGTTTTTTCGTTTTGTCTTGGCAATTTTTTATTACTGCTCTTGGAGGAGAAGCAAAAAAGAAACAGAAAATAACACCAAGATCATAATCGATGTATGATTTATAATTCAGAATAATCTCATTTCTTTCCTGTACAACTCTTTTTTGTAAGACATTCACTAAAAGATTGAAAGGAAGAAAGAAAAACACATGTAAAAAAAAAAATATTGAAAATAAGAAAAGAAAAACGTCAAGATTTCAACAAGGTAAGTTGGGTTAACAGAATACATAAACATATTTTTTTTGCATTTAATAGATGAAGAAAAACCAACAACACAGCTACATCTGAAAAGATAAAAACAAAAAAAAAACATACAAAATCACGTAACCAACATTATTGATTATTGTAGCTATTGAAACATCCACAGGGGGTACAAAAAAAAAGTTGAGATTCAAGGTATTTTTTGGCTCCCATGGGGAGATGTGACCAATTTTATATCAATTTTAAAGAATTGTAAGCAATCCTGAGCTAGCCAATCGAAATAAAGTATTCTGTAGAGAGAGAGAAAGGCTAATAATATACAACCAAAGTTCTTAAAAAGTTAAAATATGAAAATTTGATAAAATTTCTTAAGATTGAAGAACATTTGATGCGAGTGAGCACAGCTCATTTAATATAAGAAGACATAAATAAAATGTATTTATATCATAGCGGATGGTTTTATAACGTCATTGAGCATCTACATTCTGAGGTTTAAAAAACATGGTTAAGTTGAATTGAGTTAGCGTAACAAATATCAAAATAAAAATAGAAAAACCCACATCAACACACGATTCAGCTGTTTGCACACACAGAAATAAAACTTAATTGGATTTCCATAATTGAAAACATGCACATTTGAAAAAAAA
Source organism: Capitella teleta (assembly GCA_000328365.1). Lineage (NCBI taxonomy): Eukaryota > Metazoa > Annelida > Polychaeta > Capitellidae > Capitella > Capitella teleta. The sequence continues at coordinate 75,253 of KB310879.1, forward strand.
AATATATGTAAGTATTACAATGTACTTTGTAGTTTGTACAGATACCATGTAATGAATGAAATAATTATTTTTATAAGAATTAAAAACAAAAATGGCAGTGGCAATTAATTTGGCTAAAGCTTGTTTGGGAAATGAATATAATATTGAAGAGACAGAAAAAAAAAAATTCTTGTTGAGATTTCTGCATATATAATGAAATATTGAGTGAATGTTTGCTCATTTTGTTCACAATATAATTGATATATATATATATATATATATATATATATATATATATACATATATATACATATATATATATATATATACATATATACATATACACACATATATATATATATATATATATACACATATATATACACATATTAACATATATATATATATTAATAATAAAAAAGTTAAGTAGAGCGACAGAGAGGTAGGGAGAGATAAAAAGAATTCACAACAAATGGAGAACGTTACACATAACAGAAATTCTGAAACATTACAAAATGAAATATAAACCCAGATTTTTGATTCTTTTTGTTTGTTTGAGTAAGTAATCATTGATAAAGACTATTCGGACATTCCGGTAGCTCAGAGAATTGATGAAAAATATTGACAAAACTATAAAAAATAAAAGGAAAATAACAAAGTAGCCAGGGGTGTTGTTGAACATAACACGCAGAAGAAGAATAGTAAAATATAACAAGAAGTTTGACGAAACAAAAAGAGCAGACAAGCTTCCCAGAATGCAATATTTCACCATGATCATCAATGTATTAAAAGTATTAAAACAAAACAGCGCTCATGAAGCCATTCTATATAAAAAGAAATTGACCACATAATTATAATAAAAAAAGAACCAAACAGGAATATCTACAAAAAAATGAGCATTGATTTCCACATGAAAACAAAACACTTCTTTCTTTAAGTATGTCATGGTATTGCACTGAATAGCAGATGAAATTAACCCGCAAATGAGGAGAATAAACATATACATGTCTTGTTTTGTGTTCCTATACATTCAAAAGGATACTTCTACCCTGTATACTCTCAAAGGTTTATTTGAAAGTTGAACTTGTCCACACATGATGGAAGGAGAGAGAGAAAAAAGAAATCCATACCAAAACAATAATCAAGAAGATATGATATGAGCTAAATCAGTCCACGGAAGACCCGACTAATAATAAATTTAATCATTAAAGAAGATCAAAGAGACAGCCAATAATTAATTATTATGCAACAATCGTCATGGCAACCTCACACAAAGAGAGAAAAAAAAAAAAAAAAAAAATCAGCTGTACAGTTAATTGAGAAGAAGAGGGAAAATAAATTGATGCTGCCACTGGATTAATGGAGCTGCTTCTCTTAAAAGTATCTCTGCATCATGTTGTACATGAGTGAACTCCTATACGGATCTTGAGGGGCTCCAGCCGGTGCCCCTTGCAGGTACTCGGCCCCTGGAACGACCGCTGGGGTTGAGGGCATGGGTGCCTGCGGAACCTTGTTGCCCCCTCCGCCCATGTACTGCTTATCCGTGATGAAGCCATACGCCCCGTGCGTTGGCTGGGGGTACATGGGGGTATTCCGGGGGTAGTCTCTCTCTGCGTACGGCGGGATCTGGGGGGTGGTGGTGGCGGGCATGAAAGGCGCGGCTGGCAGCTGTGGTCGGTACATGTCACGTGGGTAGTAGTACTTATCCAGGCCAGCCGCTGCCATGGCGCCCATGCGGCTGTACATGTCCGTCATGGGTTGGGGCAGCGAGCGGTAATCACTGATGCTACGGTACATGTCGTCAAATGGCTTCTGGGGCGCTCGGTAATTGCCAGGGGCGTTGAAACCTCGGTACGGCAGTTCGTTGCTTGGTGGCTGGCTGGCGGGGAAAGCTGATTCAGGGCGCTTCTGCTCAAATGAGGAGGCGTACTCGTTGGGGTAGGGGTTGCGGCTGGCGCTGGAGTCTATGTCAGTTGGCATAATGATGGGCGAGGGCTGAGTCCAGTGCCTTGACCGCTCATCCATACCTGGCCACGATGGTTGCGTGGGCGGCTGAGGAAGTGCGGTGGGAGGCATACCAATAAACGACTCAGTCACGCTTGGATATGAGGTACCAGGCATCAGAGAGGCCCTGCGAAGGAAGTCAGCATTGCTTCGCTGCAAAGCAGATAGGCTGGGTTGCTGCTGGTAAGTAGGCAGAGCACGCTGGTCTTGTGGTTGGTGTGATAAGGGAAGTGTGTTTGGGTCTTGGAAGTACTGTCCGAAGAAATCCCTGGTGCTGGGAAACGACTCTGAGCCAAAGGAGGTGGTGGTGCTGACTGGGGTGCTGGTGGTCGGGGTGCTCAGCATGTAGGTCGGGGTGGCGGTAGTTTGAGCGTAATGCCTGCTCTCCGATGAAATCGGCAGAGACGATGAGTAAGATACATCAGTTTGCTCCGGCTGAGACACAGAAGGCGGTGCATGGAAACCCGTGTCAGCTGTCTCAGTATTATAGTTATTGTCTGAGCTAGGGATGCTGTTATGCATGTCTTTGTTACCGGCTTCAGCGCTGCCTGGCATTCCCACTTGAGCAGAGTAGGACCCAGGGTACGACGCCTGGCTGTCGGGATACTGGTACGAATCGGGAGCTTTGCCAGTGGGCGACAGAATCTCTGTGCCGAATGATGACCGCCGTTCTCCGTAGCTGGGTGGTGGCACGCTGTACGGTTCGCTGAGTGGAGTTTGCATGTAGTCAATGGAAGGCCGCTCTGATGGCTCACTGCTGAGCGGAGCAGGAACGGAGGCCGTTGATGCTGGATTAGCGTCCTCCGTGAAACTCTGTGAGGCGACTGGATTGGATAGTGGAGGCTGGAGGTCAGCCTCCTCCTCCTCCTCTTCCTCCTCCTCATCTGAAGGCATCGGAGGAGGTCGGGGGGCGCCTGGCATCTCGTACACCTCAGAGGCAAAATTCGCTTGGAGGCGATCATCGTTATTGGCCTCGCTCTGGTTGGACGACGAGGGCGTTGGTGATTGAGGCGCTTCCTCACGCTCTGAGGGAGCTCTCTCTATTGATTCGAGCGGTTCCATTGGCTCTTCTGGTTCTCCTGGTTGCTCCTCCTCCTCCTTATCCGTCTGTGGCGATGAGAGGGGAAGATCTTCCTCCTCCATGCGGGGCATAGGTTCTTCCTGAGCCTTCGGATCATCCTCTGGGGGGGCCTCAAAGACCTCCTCCTCTGGTTCATCAGCTTTGATTGCCTCGTCGACCTCCATGTCAACCTCCTCGGGGGGTTCTTCAACGACTTCGGAGGATTCAACGACTTCCTCCTCGACTTTCTTGGCGACTTCCTTCTTTTTCTTACCCTTCTTGGCGGCTTTCTTGCCCTTTTTCTTGCCTTTAGGTTTCTTCACCTCCTCATCTGCCTCGGATTTCTCACTCTTCTTCTTCTCCTTCTTCTTTTTTGTCTTCTTGACCTCATCTCCCTCCGTCTTGTCAACTTTTCTCTTCCCTTTCTTCGCTTCCTTCTCCCCCTCCTCCTTTTCATTCTTGCTCTTTTTCTTCCCTTTCTTCCCCTTTGGCTTCTCCGCCACTACCTCTTTCAGAGGCTCTTTTTCTTCAATCCTCCTCGGAGACTTCACTGGGGTCACCTGGCGAATCTTCAGCTCGATGTCATCGTCTTCGCTGTCGTTGAAATCGTAGACATCCTTTCCGGAGGTATCCCCGCTCTCAGCCTCCTCCTGCCTCCCCTTTTCCTCCACCACCTCCTCTTTAGCAGGCGACTCCTCCTCAACCATGTTTCCCCCCTCCTCCTCATTTGAGATGCTGGTCTTTTCCTCTGCTTTTTTCTGCTTGGATGACGTTAGCTGGAGACCATGACCTTTCAGCATGTGGTATTTCAGGCCACTTCGTTGGTTGTAGGCATTTTCACACAATTCACACTTGTACGGCTTTTCATGTGTGTGGCTGCGATAGTGCTTCTGTAGGTTGTCCGCGTGACCAAACAAGCGACCACACTCAGGCCACTCACACCGAAACTTCTTCTCACCTGAAAAATAATCATGATAAAAGATTTAGAATATGCACCTATGAATAAAGTTATACCATATAGTAACTATTTCTAAAGTAAAACTAATGATAACCAAGCTGCCAAAGGAAATACCATAATGTAATCTTGATTAAATGTTTGTATACATAATAATAATGACTAATGAGCCTATACAGTATACTATACTGAGAGGGTTTTCATTAAAAAGTTGATTTACCGTATTCAATAATATAATGGCTGAAGACGTGTATGTTTAATTGAACAAATAAACTTCCTTGGCAGCATGTACTATTGTACTCCATTTACACATTCAGTCATTTTAAAATTTTAATTCGCAAAATTTTAAATATTTCCCCTGAAAAAAAAAAGTAAAATGTAAAATATTTTATTTCTGAGGGGGGTGCCTAACTATCAACCGCACAATCTGAAACATCCAACATTCATGGTAACTATATTAAAAATCAGAGAAGTGAGAATTGAAAACAGAACAAAACAGTACAGTTGTACCTGCGGCTAACAAACACACCTCTAGCAAACAGTCCTCTCTGACGAACGATTTTCTTTGAACGCAACTCACTCCCATGTTAACCAATAGGAAATCACTCCTGAGCAGCGAACACCCCGAAACTCGAACAACGAACACCCCCCTCAGAAATAAAATATTTTAATTTTACATTTTTTCAATTAAAAGATAACATAATCGTATGGCAAATGCACACAGCACACTGTTAACGATGTTCTACGGTGTTTAGTGGGTATATAGGTAGCTGTAATTATACATGTGAGCTGTTGTGTGCCTGTTCGCTGTTCGCAAGTTAATAGAATTCCGCTGAGACGGCCATGTGCACGGCGCCTATAACACCTGAAGGGTGGTTTTTAAAGGCTCGTAAGGTATTTAAGATGATTAAGGCTTATTTGTATGTTATGTTACACTTCATACGAGAATAAATTGCAGTCATAATTATGCTTACACAGTAGAAAACTAAAAAAAAAGTAAAAAACTGGGTTTAACTGGGTATAACTTTAATCAACCGTCGTTGAGATAATATTTTGGAGTAAGCACGGGTCACAGAGGCAAGCTCCCCCGAGGTGCATGCCGACTCGTGAGCGCTGGCTCAGCGGCGGAGTCTCACGCTCGGAGGCGACGGGCGTTTCAAAGAGATGGAGTAGCGTTGCAGCTCCATCGATGGAGATTAACTTACACGGAACAGAATCAAATGATTCAATAAACTATGTATAAACATTATACTTCATGGCTGTTATTGTTGATTGCTGAATTGATGAGTTACCATAATGACCTAATTTTACCCAACCATGACAAACGAACACCCCGAACTACGAACACTTATTTTTGGATCCAGCACTGTTCGTTAGTCGCAGGTACTACTGTACTTACGTAATCAGACCTAATTATGAACAAGTAACAATGCATAAATTATTATAATTTCAGCTGCGTGATATGAGCAACTAACCTGTATGGGAGATTTCATGTCGCTGCAGGTGACTTTTGCGCTGAAACACTTCAGAGCAGCCTTCCTGAGAGCAGGCGTACACGGTACGATGTCTCCTGGGAGGCAGCTTGTGAACCTCGACCCGATGCCTCTCGTAGTACTTGGCGGCCTTGAAGGTGGACAAACAGCCCTCCTCCTCGCACTTGTACGTGTCGCTAGGATTATGCGTCTCATAGTGATTCTTTAAGTGAGTTTTGGTTTTAAATGCCTTTTGGCAAAGTTCACAAATGAACGGCCGTTCGTGTATGTGCATCTCCTTCACGTGAGTGCGAACGGATGCCTCATCATCAAACTGCTCATCACATTCGGGACACTTGATCGCGCGAGCAGGTTTGACTTCCACCTCTCTGTGCTCAGCATGATTGTGAGCGGACAGCTCTTTCTGGCAAAGGGCGCGGAAGTCGCACTGCTTACAGCCAAAACGCTTAGCACCCTCTTCAGTGTGCCAGCGTTGGATGTGGGTTTTCATCACACAGACAAATTTAAACTCCTTCTGGCAGTGGGGACACGTCCAGCCTTTCTTTTCGCCAGTGCACTGTTTCTCATGCTCCTCAAGATCGACGGCTAAAAAAAGTACGTTACACTTCTTGCACAGTTTGCGGCCACAGCGGTTTGGATGTTTCTCCTTCATGTGCTCCTGCAGCTCGTCTCTTGCTTTCGCTGAGTACTCACAGTGTGCACACTGGAACACGTTGTGCACAGCCATGTGTTTGCGAAGCTGTCCTTTTTTGCGCGCTTTGTACGAGCACTCGGTGCACTGGTACGGCCGCTCACCCGTGTCGTTCTCATCATCATCGTCATCATCATCACGTAAATCCTCTGGACGACCGACTTGTGGAATTCCAATGAGACCAGTTGGCTGGTCAAGTGAGACATTTCTAGGCACCAAGGGTTTGTCGTCTGAATCATCCGACATAGAGGAGCAGTCGCCATTGATAGCTTCTGAATCTTTGACCTCTTTGACCTCATTGAGCTCTTTGACCTCATTGACCTCTTTGACCTCCTTGACCGGTGCCTCCTCCTCGTCTTCCTGTTCACTTTCACATGTGTTATCAACAGTCTGAATTAACTTTGCTCTGGGTGATTTCGATCTTGAGCGTGGCGACCGATTAGGCTTAGGGGATATTGCTTCCTTAGGCTTTGGTTTAGGCTTAGCCTTGCTTTCTTTCTTCTTGCCCGCTTTCTTAGGGGGCGTGACCTCTGCATTATCGCACCCAGCGTCACTGCCGTTCACAATCGATTCAGCCTTTCGCTTCCGATTCTTCGGACTCTTCACTCTGTCTGGCGTTGAGTTTCCTTTTTTCAACTTTTTCTTCTTCACCTTTTCAGGGGGAGGGGTTGGGGGTGCCTCTGACACCTCAGGTTCAACGTTCTCCTTTGGCGTGTTGTTGCCGCTGGATTCGGGGTCAGAGTTCATGGTGCAAGGGTCAGAAGTGTCTACCCCCTCCATGACTACGTCATCAGCGACCTCTTCCATGCTTCACTTCATTATGCTGAGAAGAGAAACACAAAAACACCGTTTTAGGAACGAATGGACGATACATCGAATGCAAAATTCTCAAGTAGAGGAATGATCACCAGCCCTAACAGTGTCTTCAAAATAATGCAGACATGTGCACACGGAGTAGCATCCACCACCAATATTAGGAAATGGAAAACTAACTGACCACTGGCACAGCATAGAATGGGTTCAGACAATTGGGGGTTTCACTGTTTTAAACTATAATAGTCTCATAAATGGACTCATACGAGCAACACATGAGAAATAAACACTGGGGTTGGGCCAATCTGTCCCATTATGCAGAAACACCATCGATATGACGTATACGTCACGCACTGCTTGAAGCAAGTTTAGGAGGATTAACACAACTTGACGCAAGGATGCCGAACTTACTTAGTAAGTTATTTTCATCATTCAATGATTTATTGCTTGTTTTTTTGCAAGTTGTTCCACGGACGGATAAGTATGTATACCAGAACTGCCTCCGGGTTACAAGAGCATTGAACTGCATTACTCCACAAACCCACTTCTGGCTCACCTCTGTAAGATTATTTTTATCTGACGAATCAGTTGCAATTCAATAATTTGTGTAACCATCTGCAAAAAAGCAGCGCATGCCTGCAAGCCGTGAGTGTGAACCCAGAACTGACCAGAGCAAACCAAGACCTTAATCAGATTCCGCACTGGCGCAATCGGTTAGAGCAGTAGTCAGTCGAGGCGTGTGGTCCAAGATCAAATCAAGAGTGGCACCAGTGAGTGAGTAACCAGGTACGTAAATATTCAGTAATAATTGCATGTTTCCGCTCTTCCCACATATGCAAAGCAAAGCATAGAATGAGGCTGATGCGGAAGAGTAGTAGAAGTGAGCTGGCGCCATTCACAAAATCGCTAACTTTCCACACAAAAAAACACACCATTTTTCACTTAAATTTGTTTGTCTCTATACCCCCCAAAAAATCATAGCGCCCGTTTCAGAGCAACGGGGGAACCCTCTCTAATTGCATTATTACAGAATCTGGGGTCCTGGTTAATTTAACAAGTGCTCCGACGAATATAATTACTCATTACTAGGACCAATACTAGGCACTAAAACTTCCTTCTCACTGTGACTGAGTCACTCAGTCACTCTGAGTGACTCCTTCTCACTGTGACTGAGTCACTCAGTCACTCTGAGTGACTGTAGTGTAAGTATTCAAAGTAACTCAAGGGTAATATCGAAAAAATAATATCGGGATCATTATTTTGAGATATCTAACACCAGTAGCATTCAATTTACACACCATAGTAACTAATCATCACATTGCACCATTATTATTAGAACAATATAAGTCCATTTTCTATCCAAAATATGAAAATCGACATCTCTCATTTCCTTTAGGTATCTGTATATATCTGTCTGTGCGTCCTCATGCTAATTTGAGCACTCAACAGTATTCTGCGCTGTGATTGGTTTAAAATCGCCATGATAGAGCGCGGGGTATCGTGAAAAATAATCGCAAGATGGCGGTCACACATGAGATCATAACGTTTCAGGATGCCTCGATTCTCGTTCATCATAACGTATTCGTCATCATAAGTCTTGCTACTATAACTTGGTACAGTGGCGTATTCTCGCTAAGTGCGTAGGGGCGATGGCCACCCCCTCCGCTAAAAAAAAAAAAAAAAAAAAAAAAAAATTCCTCATAATAACAATAACGATAATAATGATAATAATATCGATATTAATATTATTAATATATATTTATGTGATAAATATTATTATATTTATTTTAACACATAATTGAAATGTTGTTGGAAATACAGTATTATAATTTTGCAGGGAACGAGAAGTTTGG